>CANIUD010000176.1:0-341779 GCA_947470075.1 Closterium sp. Yama58-4
AGGTGATTTCGCGTTTGGCTCGCGTTAGCAGCGGAAGCGTTTTCGAAGTGTGCCTCGTGTTGAATTTCGCGCGTTTAGAGTACCACAACCTTCAAGCGTTCTCGAAGAGCGAAGGCCAACCATTCCGTTGGAGTTCGAGTTCGTTCGTCCGTTTCTTTCGTCGCGACTCGAGTGCTTTGACTTCGCGTTGACTTTTTTTTTTTTCCTCGTCCCGTTGACTCCGTGCGTGTGCAGATGCGAGCACTGGCTCAGGCGAAGATGGCGGAGGCAGCCGGTGCAGCAGCAGCAGGCCACAACGACCCAGTCGAATGGTGAGTAGAGCATTTTCTCACTGAGTCCGACATTCTCACCAGGTGTGCCCGTCTAATTATCTGCGCTCCCTTTTCGTGCATGTCCCCCCTTACCCCCTTCCCCCATCCCTCCCACCCACCCCTCCACAGCCCAGTGCCGCGTGTACGTGGGGAGCATCTTCTACGACCTCACAGAGGCCGACATTCTCCTCGCCTTCTCGCCCTTCGGTACGCTCCTGCGCCTCATGCGCTTTGGATGCTGGGTTGTCTCGGGTGGCCTGGTTGGCTTGGGTTTTTCGGATGAGCTGGGGTGCATGTGAAAGGATTGTGTACGTGGGGGAGCATCTTCTACGACCTCACCGAGGCAGACATTCTCCTCGCCTTCTCGCCCTTCGGTACGCTCACCTTGTTTTAGTCCAATCAACTCTCCCCCCGTGGTACGCTCCTCATGCGCCTAACCACTGGTGGGCTAGCGCGGCGTAGCAGGTGCCTGAAAAGGGGGGCGCATGCATGCCAGGGCCCCTATGTTGACTCCGCCACGCTTTGGTGGCTTGATTGCCTCGAGTGCCCTTGTTGACTTCTATTTTTGGATAGCCTGATGTGCTTGGGTGGGATTGGATAGGGAGGACGTGAAAGCATCGCGAGCAAAGCAATCTAAAGTTGCTGATGTGTCGTTGTTATGTGTGCGCTCTTTTTGTTTTGCCCACCCATCAGGCCCCATCACCAAGATCGACATGCCTAAGGTGTGTGGGTGTGCGTGCGTGCGTGTGTGCGTGCGGACGGGCGGGCGGGAGGGCGGGCGCGCGGGTGCGGGCGCACGGGGGGGCCGGGCCGGGGCCGGGGGGCGGGGCGTGTGCGTGTGCATGTGCGTGTGCGTGTGCGTGTGCGTATGCGTATGCGTGTGCGTGCGCTGGCTCGCTTCTCCTCCCATCCCATCCCATCCCATCCCACCCTTCAACACTTCACCTTGCACAGCCGCTTACACGTGCCCATATTCACAGCTACTTGTCCGACATTCTCCGTCTTTCCGCGTGATTCTGCGCACATTTACTTTCCGGCTGTTTCTTTCCCTCTGCTTCACCCTAACCATTTGTCTCCATCTCTGTTCCTTTCCCTCCCTCCTCCCTCTTCTGACTTCAGGACGCGAGCACGGGCAAGCACGAGGGCTTTTGTTTCATCGAGTCCACCAACCCCGAGACTGCATCCACCGCATTTGAAGTCAACCACTCACCTTCCTCCTTCTTTCGCCCTGGTGTTCTCTTTTCTCCTCTCCTCTCATCTCCTCTTGTTTCCCCACCTCAGGACGCGAGCACGGGCAAGCACAAGGGCTTCTGTTTCATCGAGTTTACCAACCCTGAGACTGCCTCTACTGCTATCGCTGCTATGAACGACTTTACCCTCGCTGGCCGGTACTTAGCCCACACTCTTCTTGCCTATCACTCGCTGGCCCGTACTTAAACCCCCCACTCCTGCTTCTCGCTTGCTGTCCTGTATTTAAGTCACCTCTGGCTCTCCGGTTCAAATGCAGTCACTGCTCTCGCGGGAGCCTTGGAAGTCTTGAAATGTAAGGGCTCATTTTTGCTATTAGGTGACTTTTGAGTCGACTCAAAAGTCGCTATGAAAGTCTTGAAATGTAAAGGCTTATCTTCGCTATTAGCAGCTCTTCACAACCGGACGCTAGTGTACTGCTGTATAGCTGGCTTAGTCGTTAGATCTGTTTACTCCTCTTGGCTAATTTGTGTGCGCTGACCTCACTTTTGAACTGCCTCACGAGCCTTTTGGCTAATTCCCGTGTTCTGGCCTTTCTCTCTGTACGTGCGTATTTCTTCCCTCTTTTTCCTCTGCTTCGTTTCCCTGCGTTTGTCTTCTCTCTTTCTGTCCTTTTTTCTTTCTATTTTCTCTTTTCTTGTTTCTGCCTTTCCTTCCTGCGTTTGTGCGTATCTTTGCGGCTTGCCCCTATGCCCGTATTGTTTCTTCTTGCTGTTTCACGCCCTATATCCCACAACACCACCGCCCAATAGTCACACGCATCTAAAGAAATCGCCACCTAACAAGTCATCCCGTTATAAGCACAGCGCCTTCTCACCCCGCGCAGCATGCACCACACATGCAATCTTTTCCGACCCGCCCGCACTCGCTCGAATATCCACTTCACTAGTATCTTAATCGTCAGAGCAACCAAACCCTTCGCTTTTTACACCCTGACTCTCAACTGCTCCAACAACGTGCAAAGGGGAGTCCTCGTGTTGGTTCTGCTGGTGCTGCGCGTCTGATGGTTTGTGGCCCGCAATCCCATCCTTTTTTCTATCACCGTTTTCGAGCACACATGTCCTTGTGTTCGGTACTGCGTTTTCTCTCTTGAGAGAACACATGTCTGGCAAAGCTCAACTCCATAGAAGCTGCGAGTTTCGCTTCAAAACAGAAAGGCATGTCTGTTCATTAGAAGTCTGCATGCCTATCCCTTGTTATTGCGTGAGAAGTCTGCATGCCTATCCCTTGTTATTGCGTGAGAAGTCTGCATGCCTATCCCTTGTTATTGCGTGATCTGTGTCTACAAGACACAGATCCCTTGTTATTGCTTGACTGATCTGTGTCTTCTAGCTTCGTGTCTCCCCTCTCATCGTGTCCGCTTTTTCTTAGCTCCCCATCTCTCTTTCCTTCTCGTTTTTCTCAAAAGGCTCCTCTCATCCTTTCAGCTTAGCTTCAGCTTGCTCGTACTTTCCTGCCTCTCTTCTTCCGTCTTCCCACTCCCTCCTGCCCTTAGCTCCTCCCCGCTTCCCCCCCCTCCCACTCTCCGTCCCTCCCTCCCCACCCCATCCACCTTCCTGCCTGATCTCCACCCACCCCCACTCTTTCCCTTTTCCCCCCCTCTTTTTTTCCCTTCTTTTCCCCTTTCCCCCCCTTCTTCCCCCTTTTTTCCCCTTTTTCTTTTTCCGCCCTGTCTCCCCCCCACCCCCCCCCCCCCCCCCCCCCCCCCCCCCCCGCGTTTTCCTCCCTGGTCCCCCTTTTTCTCCCCCTCCCCACCACACCCATGTGGATCAGGCGAATCAAGGTCGGCCGTCCCAACAACATTGCTTCCCCTTCGCCTGCTGCGCAGACCATTGCGAACCGTGAGTGCCCTGGCCTCAATCCCCCAACCGTGAGTCTTCCTGCTCCCCGTGTCCTTCCTCTCCTCGCTCTTATATCTCCACTCACCTCCTCCCGCCCGCCCAACTCCCCTCTCGCTCTGCCACTCATCTCTTTGAATGCCTTTTGAGGCGCCTCATTTGTTATCTCTCTTCCCTCCTCCCAACTCTATCGACCACTCATCGTCCACTTCCCTCCCCACACCCGCCCAACCCCCCTCTCGCTCTGCCACTCATCTCTTTGAATGCCTTTTGAGGCGCCTCATTTGTTTTCTCTCCCTTCCCTCCTCCCAACTCCATCGACCACTCATCGTCTTATGTTTCCACTTCCCTCCTCCCGCCCGCCCAACCCCCTCTCGCTCTGCCACTCATCTCTTTGAATGCCTTTTGAGGCGCCTCATTTGTTTTCCCTCCCTCCTCCCAACTCTATCCACCACTCATCGTCTTATGTGTCCACTTCCCTCCCCCACCCGCCCAACCCCCCTCTCGCTCTGCCACTCATCTCTTTCCATGCCTTTTGAGGCGCCTCATTTGAAGCTGTCTGCCCTTTCCCTGCCCTCCCCCCCCCCCCCCGCCCACCTCCCTCTTGCTCCACCTCTCGTCTCTTTGATTGTATTTTGCGGCGCCTCAGATTTCTTTTCCTTTCCCGCCCCCCCCCCCCCTCCCCCACGTCCTAACTCTTTTCGCCACTCATCTCCTCGATTTGCCTTTGTTCCTCATTGTTCACGCATCTCCTGTGTCTTCCTCCCTTTGGGGCTGCATTGTCTTCGTTCAATCCCGCATGCATTGATGTCACCATCGCCCATCCTCTCTTCTCTTCTTGCATTCTGCCATGTGCCCTTCTCATTCCTATCCTCCCTTTGCCCCCTGTGCCCCCTCTGCCCCTCTGCTTCTATCCCCCCTCTGCCCCTGTTCGGCCTCTGCCCCCTCTGCCCCTCTGCCCCTCTGCCCCTCTGCCCCTCTGCCCCTCTGCCCCTCTGCCCCTCTGCCCCTCTGCCCCTCTGCCCCTCTCTCTGCCCCTCTGCCCTCTGCCCCTCTGCCCTCTCTCTCTGCCCCTCTGCCCTCTGCTGCCCCTCTGCCCCTCTGCCCCTCTGCCCCTCTGCCCCTCTGCCCCTCTGCCCCTCTGCCCCTCTGCCCTCTCTGCCCCTCTGCCCCTCTGCCCCTCTGCCCCTCTGCCCCTCTGCCCCTCTGCCCCTCTGCCCCTCTGCCCCTGCCCCTCTGCCCCTCTGCCCCTCTGCCCCTCTGCCCCTCTGCCCCTCTGCCCCTCTGCCCCTCTGCCCCTCTGCCCCTCTGCCCCTCTCGCCCCTCTGCCCCTCTGCCCCTCTGCCCTCTGCCCCTCTGCCCCTCTGCCCCTCTGCCCCTCTGCCCCTCTGCCCCTCTGCCCCTCTGCCCCTCTGCCCCTCTGCCCCTCTGCCCCTCTGCCCCTCTGCCCCTCTGCCCCTCTGCCCCTCTGCCCCTCTGCCCCTCTGCCCCTCTGCCCCTCTGCCCCTCTGCCCCTCTCTGCCCCTCTGCCCCTCTGCCCCTCTGCCCCTCTGCCCCTCTGCCCCTCTGCCCCCTGCCCCTACCCCTCTACCCCTCTGCCCCTGCACTCCTTGCTGATCGGCATCAGCTCTCGCGTTCAGCCAAGCTGCACTGGCTGCTCCCAACCCCAACCTCCTCGCCACCGCAAAGCTCCAGGCTCAGGTGAGCTGGCGTTGCAGTTTCAGGTGGCTTCTCAGGTGGTTTGGTGTTCAGGCGGCCTTTCAGGTGGTTTGGGGGTTTAGGCAGTCTGCACGCGGGTTGGGGTGTAGGTTGGCTTAAAGCTTGTTCGGCAATCAAGTGTGACTTAATGATTCTTCCCAGGCTGATTCTTGGCCTGGAATTTTGAGGCGTCTCAAAAGTCAGGTGTGACTTGATGATTCTTTCCAGGTTGTTTTTGGCCTGGACTGGACGCATGGCCATTTTTTGCCTGGCCCACTTCCCATTTTCCACTTTCCCATATTTGCCTATCTCCTCGCAGGTGATTGCGAGCAGCATCAACCAGAAGGTGCCAGGAGTTGCCGAGGTGCCGCAGAAGCCAGCAGTGAACACGCGCGTGTATGTGGGCTCGATCGTGTACGACCTTGCAGAGCCGGATATCATGGCCATCTTCCAGGCCTTCGGCCCCATCAAGGTGCGTGAAGGGCGCTGTGGGATGCTGTGGGGTGCTGTGGAGTGCTGTGGGATGCTGTGGGGGCTGCTGTGGCGTGATGTGGTGCCGCAGAAGCTAGCAGTGAACACGCGCGTGTATGTGGGCTCCATCGTGTACGACCTCGCAGAGCCAAACATCATGGCCATCTTCCAGGCCTTCGGCCCCATCAAGGTATGAAAGGAGTGCTGCTGTGGGGTGCTGTGGGGTGCTGTGGGGTGCTGTGAGGGCTGGGGCGGCTGCGGGGGCTGCGGGGGCTGCTGTGGGGTGCTGTTGGTGCAATAAAAGCCAGCGGTGAACACGCGCGTGTATGTGGGCTCCATCATGTACGACCTTGCAGAGCCGGATATCATGGCCATCTTCCAGGCATTCGGTCCCATCATGGTGCGGATGTTAGTCGCATCAAGATGCAACAGTCTCTCGTCGTTTTTTCCTCGTATCTTCCCTTCTTCCCTTGACTTACCTCCCCGCAACTCCCTGTCTTCGTTTGTTCAAAGAAGTTCTCCCTCCGTTTTCCGCGTTCTCTCTTGCCGTCATAAACTTCCAACACCCTTTCCCCGCTCCCCCCTCTCCCACTCCCCCGTGCAACCACGTCTGCTTTTGAACATTGCTCCCTTCACCATGTTTCCACTTTCCTCCACGCACCTCACGTTTTCCTGTGCCACCACAATCAATGATTTTGCAGTCGTGCCAGCTCATTCCCAACCCCGACACGGGCAAGCACAAGGGCTACGGTTTTGTTGAGTGAGTCAAACGCTCTTGCTCTCGCCCTGCCTCGTTCCTCACCTTCCCCTGCTGCTTCGCTTCTCCCCTTCCACCCCTTTTTTTGCGGTTTGTGGTGCCATGGTGTCTGTGTGTGTTTTTGTTCTTTTCTTTTGTAACTTCATGTGCAAGTGTGCATCCCTTCCTCCCTCTCTCCCCTCCCCTCCCTCCCCGTATCCCTTCTTCCCTCTTCCCACTTCCCCTCCTCGCTTTTTCCCCCTTCTTACTGTGCGCGCTCCTTGCAGGTTTGAGACGGAGGAAGCAGCCAAGGGTGCCATCCAGTGCATGAACGGCTTCCAGCTGGGTGGCAGGCAGCTCAAGGTGTGTGGCAGACAGCTCAAGGTGTGTGGCAGACAGCTCAAGGTGTGTGGCAGACAGCTCAAGGTGTGTGGCAGACAGCTCAAGGTGTGTGGCAGACAGCTCAAGGTGTGTGGCAGACAGCTCAAGGTGTGTGGCAGACAGCTCAAGGTGTGTGGCAGACAGCTCAAGGTGTGTGGCAGACAGCTCAAGGTGTGTGGCAGACAGCTCAAGGTGTGTGGCAGACAGCTCAAGGTGTGTGGCAGACAGCTCAAGGTGTGTGGCAGACAGCTCAAGGTGTGTGGCAGACAGCTCAAGGTGTGTGGCAGACAGCTCAAGGTGTGTGGCAGACAGCTCAAGGTGTGTGGCAGACAGCTCAAGGTGTGTGGCAGACAGCTCAAGGTGTGTGGCAGACAGCTCAAGGTGTGTGGCAGACAGCTCAAGGTGTGTGGCAGACAGCTCAAGGTGTGTGGCAGACAGCTCAAGGTGTGTGGCAGACAGCTCAAGGTGTGTGGCAGACAGCTCAAGGTGTGTGGCAGACAGCTCAAGGTGTGTGGCAGACAGCTCAAGGTGTGTGGCAGACAGCTCAAGGTGTGTGGCAGACAGCTCAAGGTGTGTGGCAGACAGCTCAAGGTGTGTGGCAGACAGCTCAAGGTGTGTGGCAGACAGCTCAAGGTGTGTGGCAGACAGCTCAAGGTGTGTGGCAGACAGCTCAAGGTGTGTGGCAGACAGCTCAAGGTGTGTGGCAGACAGCTCAAGGTGTGTGGCAGACAGCTCAAGGTGTGTGGCAGACAGCTCAAGGTGTGTGGCAGACAGCTCAAGGTGTGTGGCAGACAGCTCAAGGTGTGTGGCAGACAGCTCAAGGTGTGTGGCAGACAGCTCAAGGTGTGTGGCAGACAGCTCAAGGTGTGTGGCAGACAGCTCAAGGTGTGTGGCAGACAGCTCAAGGTGTGTGGCAGACAGCTCAAGGTGTGTGGCAGACAGCTCAAGGTGTGTGGCAGACAGCTCAAGGTGTGTGGCAGACAGCTCAAGGTGTGTGGCAGACAGCTCAAGGTGTGTGGCAGACAGCTCAAGGTGTGTGGCAGACAGCTCAAGGTGTGTGGCAGACAGCTCAAGGTGTGTGGCAGACAGCTCAAGGTGTGTGGCAGACAGCTCAAGGTGTGTGGCAGACAGCTCAAGGTGTGTGGCAGACAGCTCAAGGTGTGTGGCAGACAGCTCAAGGTGTGTGGCAGACAGCTCAAGGTGTGTGGCAGACAGCTCAAGGTGTGTGGCAGACAGCTCAAGGTGTGTGGCAGACAGCTCAAGGTGTGTGGCAGACAGCTCAAGGTGTGTGGCAGACAGCTCAAGGTGTGTGGCAGACAGCTCAAGGTGTGTGGCAGACAGCTCAAGGTGTGTGGCAGACAGCTCAAGGTGTGTGGCAGACAGCTCAAGGTGTGTGGCAGACAGCTCAAGGTGTGTGGCAGACAGCTCAAGGTGTGTGGCAGACAGCTCAAGGTGTGTGGCAGACAGCTCAAGGTGTGTGGCAGACAGCTCAAGGTGTGTGGCAGACAGCTCAAGGTGTGTGGCAGACAGCTCAAGGTGTGTGGCAGACAGCTCAAGGTGTGTGGCAGACAGCTCAAGGTGTGTGGCAGACAGCTCAAGGTGTGTGGCAGACAGCTCAAGGTGTGTGGCAGACAGCTCAAGGTGTGTGGCAGACAGCTCAAGGTGTGTGGCAGACAGCTCAAGGTGTGTGGCAGACAGCTCAAGGTGTGTGGCAGACAGCTCAAGGTGTGTGGCAGACAGCTCAAGGTGTGTGGCAGACAGCTCAAGGTGTGTGGCAGACAGCTCAAGGTGTGTGGCAGACAGCTCAAGGTGTGTGGCAGACAGCTCAAGGTGTGTGGCAGACAGCTCAAGGTGTGTGGCAGACAGCTCAAGGTGTGTGGCAGACAGCTCAAGGTGTGTGGCAGACAGCTCAAGGTGTGTGGCAGACAGCTCAAGGTGTGTGGCAGACAGCTCAAGGTGTGTGGCAGACAGCTCAAGGTGTGTGGCAGACAGCTCAAGGTGTGTGGCAGACAGCTCAAGGTGTGTGGCAGACAGCTCAAGGTGTGTGGCAGACAGCTCAAGGTGTGTGGCAGACAGCTCAAGGTGTGTGGCAGACAGCTCAAGGTGTGTGGCAGACAGCTCAAGGTGTGTGGCAGACAGCTCAAGGTGTGTGGCAGACAGCTCAAGGTGTGTGGCAGACAGCTCAAGGTGTGTGGCAGACAGCTCAAGGTGTGTGGCAGACAGCTCAAGGTGTGTGGCAGACAGCTCAAGGTGTGTGGCAGACAGCTCAAGGTGTGTGGCAGACAGCTCAAGGTGTGTGGCAGACAGCTCAAGGTGTGTGGCAGACAGCTCAAGGTGTGTGGCAGACAGCTCAAGGTGTGTGGCAGACAGCTCAAGGTGTGTGGCAGACAGCTCAAGGTGTGTGGCAGACAGCTCAAGGTGTGTGGCAGACAGCTCAAGGTGTGTGGCAGACAGCTCAAGGTGTGTGGCAGACAGCTCAAGGTGTGTGGCAGACAGCTCAAGGTGTGTGGCAGACAGCTCAAGGTGTGTGGCAGACAGCTCAAGGTGTGTGGCAGACAGCTCAAGGTGTGTGGCAGACAGCTCAAGGTGTGTGGCAGACAGCTCAAGGTGTGTGGCAGACAGCTCAAGGTGTGTGGCAGACAGCTCAAGGTGTGTGGCAGACAGCTCAAGGTGTGTGGCAGACAGCTCAAGGTGTGTGGCAGACAGCTCAAGGTGTGTGGCAGACAGCTCAAGGTGTGTGGCAGACAGCTCAAGGTGTGTGGCAGACAGCTCAAGGTGTGTGGCAGACAGCTCAAGGTGTGTGGCAGACAGCTCAAGGTGTGTGGCAGACAGCTCAAGGTGTGTGGCAGACAGCTCAAGGTGTGTGGCAGACAGCTCAAGGTGTGTGGCAGACAGCTCAAGGTGTGTGGCAGACAGCTCAAGGTGTGTGGCAGACAGCTCAAGGTGTGTGGCAGACAGCTCAAGGTGTGTGGCAGACAGCTCAAGGTGTGTGGCAGACAGCTCAAGGTGTGTGGCAGACAGCTCAAGGTGTGTGGCAGACAGCTCAAGGTGTGTGGCAGACAGCTCAAGGTGTGTGGCAGACAGCTCAAGGTGTGTGGCAGACAGCTCAAGGTGTGTGGCAGACAGCTCAAGGTGTGTGGCAGACAGCTCAAGGTGTGTGGCAGACAGCTCAAGGTGTGTGGCAGACAGCTCAAGGTGTGTGGCAGACAGCTCAAGGTGTGTGGCAGACAGCTCAAGGTGTGTGGCAGACAGCTCAAGGTGTGTGGCAGACAGCTCAAGGTGTGTGGCAGACAGCTCAAGGTGTGTGGCAGACAGCTCAAGGTGTGTGGCAGACAGCTCAAGGTGTGTGGCAGACAGCTCAAGGTGTGTGGCAGACAGCTCAAGGTGTGTGGCAGACAGCTCAAGGTGTGTGGCAGACAGCTCAAGGTGTGTGGCAGACAGCTCAAGGTGTGTGGCAGACAGCTCAAGGTGTGTGGCAGACAGCTCAAGGTGTGTGGCAGACAGCTCAAGGTGTGTGGCAGACAGCTCAAGGTGTGTGGCAGACAGCTCAAGGTGTGTGGCAGACAGCTCAAGGTGTGTGGCAGACAGCTCAAGGTGTGTGGCAGACAGCTCAAGGTGTGTGGCAGACAGCTCAAGGTGTGTGGCAGACAGCTCAAGGTGTGTGGCAGACAGCTCAAGGTGTGTGGCAGACAGCTCAAGGTGTGTGGCAGACAGCTCAAGGTGTGTGGCAGACAGCTCAAGGTGTGTGGCAGACAGCTCAAGGTGTGTGGCAGACAGCTCAAGGTGTGTGGCAGACAGCTCAAGGTGTGTGGCAGACAGCTCAAGGTGTGTGGCAGACAGCTCAAGGTGTGTGGCAGACAGCTCAAGGTGTGTGGCAGACAGCTCAAGGTGTGTGGCAGACAGCTCAAGGTGTGTGGCAGACAGCTCAAGGTGTGTGGCAGACAGCTCAAGGTGTGTGGCAGACAGCTCAAGGTGTGTGGCAGACAGCTCAAGGTGTGTGGCAGACAGCTCAAGGTGTGTGGCAGACAGCTCAAGGTGTGTGGCAGACAGCTCAAGGTGTGTGGCAGACAGCTCAAGGTGTGTGGCAGACAGCTCAAGGTGTGTGGCAGACAGCTCAAGGTGTGTGGCAGACAGCTCAAGGTGTGTGGCAGACAGCTCAAGGTGTGTGGCAGACAGCTCAAGGTGTGTGGCAGACAGCTCAAGGTGTGTGGCAGACAGCTCAAGGTGTGTGGCAGACAGCTCAAGGTGTGTGGCAGACAGCTCAAGGTGTGTGGCAGACAGCTCAAGGTGTGTGGCAGACAGCTCAAGGTGTGTGGCAGACAGCTCAAGGTGTGTGGCAGACAGCTCAAGGTGTGTGGCAGACAGCTCAAGGTGTGTGGCAGACAGCTCAAGGTGTGTGGCAGACAGCTCAAGGTGTGTGGCAGACAGCTCAAGGTGTGTGGCAGACAGCTCAAGGTGTGTGGCAGACAGCTCAAGGTGTGTGGCAGACAGCTCAAGGTGTGTGGCAGACAGCTCAAGGTGTGTGGCAGACAGCTCAAGGTGTGTGGCAGACAGCTCAAGGTGTGTGGCAGACAGCTCAAGGTGTGTGGCAGACAGCTCAAGGTGTGTGGCAGACAGCTCAAGGTGTGTGGCAGACAGCTCAAGGTGTGTGGCAGACAGCTCAAGGTGTGTGGCAGACAGCTCAAGGTGTGTGGCAGACAGCTCAAGGTGTGTGGCAGACAGCTCAAGGTGTGTGGCAGACAGCTCAAGGTGTGTGGCAGACAGCTCAAGGTGTGTGGCAGACAGCTCAAGGTGTGTGGCAGACAGCTCAAGGTGTGTGGCAGACAGCTCAAGGTGTGTGGCAGACAGCTCAAGGTGTGTGGCAGACAGCTCAAGGTGTGTGGCAGACAGCTCAAGGTGTGTGGCAGACAGCTCAAGGTGTGTGGCAGACAGCTCAAGGTGTGTGGCAGACAGCTCAAGGTGTGTGGCAGACAGCTCAAGGTGTGTGGCAGACAGCTCAAGGTGTGTGGCAGACAGCTCAAGGTGTGTGGCAGACAGCTCAAGGTGTGTGGCAGACAGCTCAAGGTGTGTGGCAGACAGCTCAAGGTGTGTGGCAGACAGCTCAAGGTGTGTGGCAGACAGCTCAAGGTGTGTGGCAGACAGCTCAAGGTGTGTGGCAGACAGCTCAAGGTGTGTGGCAGACAGCTCAAGGTGTGTGGCAGACAGCTCAAGGTGTGTGGCAGACAGCTCAAGGTGTGTGGCAGACAGCTCAAGGTGTGTGGCAGACAGCTCAAGGTGTGTGGCAGACAGCTCAAGGTGTGTGGCAGACAGCTCAAGGTGTGTGGCAGACAGCTCAAGGTGTGTGGCAGACAGCTCAAGGTGTGTGGCAGACAGCTCAAGGTGTGTGGCAGACAGCTCAAGGTGTGTGGCAGACAGCTCAAGGTGTGTGGCAGACAGCTCAAGGTGTGTGGCAGACAGCTCAAGGTGTGTGGCAGACAGCTCAAGGTGTGTGGCAGACAGCTCAAGGTGTGTGGCAGACAGCTCAAGGTGTGTGGCAGACAGCTCAAGGTGTGTGGCAGACAGCTCAAGGTGTGTGGCAGACAGCTCAAGGTGTGTGGCAGACAGCTCAAGGTGTGTGGCAGACAGCTCAAGGTGTGTGGCAGACAGCTCAAGGTGTGTGGCAGACAGCTCAAGGTGTGTGGCAGACAGCTCAAGGTGTGTGGCAGACAGCTCAAGGTGTGTGGCAGACAGCTCAAGGTGTGTGGCAGACAGCTCAAGGTGTGTGGCAGACAGCTCAAGGTGTGTGGCAGACAGCTCAAGGTGTGTGGCAGACAGCTCAAGGTGTGTGGCAGACAGCTCAAGGTGTGTGGCAGACAGCTCAAGGTGTGTGGCAGACAGCTCAAGGTGTGTGGCAGACAGCTCAAGGTGTGTGGCAGACAGCTCAAGGTGTGTGGCAGACAGCTCAAGGTGTGTGGCAGACAGCTCAAGGTGTGTGGCAGACAGCTCAAGGTGTGTGGCAGACAGCTCAAGGTGTGTGGCAGACAGCTCAAGGTGTGTGGCAGACAGCTCAAGGTGTGTGGCAGACAGCTCAAGGTGTGTGGCAGACAGCTCAAGGTGTGTGGCAGACAGCTCAAGGTGTGTGGCAGACAGCTCAAGGTGTGTGGCAGACAGCTCAAGGTGTGTGGCAGACAGCTCAAGGTGTGTGGCAGACAGCTCAAGGTGTGTGGCAGACAGCTCAAGGTGTGTGGCAGACAGCTCAAGGTGTGTGGCAGACAGCTCAAGGTGTGTGGCAGACAGCTCAAGGTGTGTGGCAGACAGCTCAAGGTGTGTGGCAGACAGCTCAAGGTGTGTGGCAGACAGCTCAAGGTGTGTGGCAGACAGCTCAAGGTGTGTGGCAGACAGCTCAAGGTGTGTGGCAGACAGCTCAAGGTGTGTGGCAGACAGCTCAAGGTGTGTGGCAGACAGCTCAAGGTGTGTGGCAGACAGCTCAAGGTGTGTGGCAGACAGCTCAAGGTGTGTGGCAGACAGCTCAAGGTGTGTGGCAGACAGCTCAAGGTGTGTGGCAGACAGCTCAAGGTGTGTGGCAGACAGCTCAAGGTGTGTGGCAGACAGCTCAAGGTGTGTGGCAGACAGCTCAAGGTGTGTGGCAGACAGCTCAAGGTGTGTGGCAGACAGCTCAAGGTGTGTGGCAGACAGCTCAAGGTGTGTGGCAGACAGCTCAAGGTGTGTGGCAGACAGCTCAAGGTGTGTGGCAGACAGCTCAAGGTGTGTGGCAGACAGCTCAAGGTGTGTGGCAGACAGCTCAAGGTGTGTGGCAGACAGCTCAAGGTGTGTGGCAGACAGCTCAAGGTGTGTGGCAGACAGCTCAAGGTGTGTGGCAGACAGCTCAAGGTGTGTGGCAGACAGCTCAAGGTGTGTGGCAGACAGCTCAAGGTGTGTGGCAGACAGCTCAAGGTGTGTGGCAGACAGCTCAAGGTGTGTGGCAGACAGCTCAAGGTGTGTGGCAGACAGCTCAAGGTGTGTGGCAGACAGCTCAAGGTGTGTGGCAGACAGCTCAAGGTGTGTGGCAGACAGCTCAAGGTGTGTGGCAGACAGCTCAAGGTGTGTGGCAGACAGCTCAAGGTGTGTGGCAGACAGCTCAAGGTGTGTGGCAGACAGCTCAAGGTGTGTGGCAGACAGCTCAAGGTGTGTGGCAGACAGCTCAAGGTGTGTGGCAGACAGCTCAAGGTGTGTGGCAGACAGCTCAAGGTGTGTGGCAGACAGCTCAAGGTGTGTGGCAGACAGCTCAAGGTGTGTGGCAGACAGCTCAAGGTGTGTGGCAGACAGCTCAAGGTGTGTGGCAGACAGCTCAAGGTGTGTGGCAGACAGCTCAAGGTGTGTGGCAGACAGCTCAAGGTGTGTGGCAGACAGCTCAAGGTGTGTGGCAGACAGCTCAAGGTGTGTGGCAGACAGCTCAAGGTGTGTGGCAGACAGCTCAAGGTGTGTGGCAGACAGCTCAAGGTGTGTGGCAGACAGCTCAAGGTGTGTGGCAGACAGCTCAAGGTGTGTGGCAGACAGCTCAAGGTGTGTGGCAGACAGCTCAAGGTGTGTGGCAGACAGCTCAAGGTGTGTGGCAGACAGCTCAAGGTGTGTGGCAGACAGCTCAAGGTGTGTGGCAGACAGCTCAAGGTGTGTGGCAGACAGCTCAAGGTGTGTGGCAGACAGCTCAAGGTGTGTGGCAGACAGCTCAAGGTGTGTGGCAGACAGCTCAAGGTGTGTGGCAGACAGCTCAAGGTGTGTGGCAGACAGCTCAAGGTGTGTGGCAGACAGCTCAAGGTGTGTGGCAGACAGCTCAAGGTGTGTGGCAGACAGCTCAAGGTGTGTGGCAGACAGCTCAAGGTGTGTGGCAGACAGCTCAAGGTGTGTGGCAGACAGCTCAAGGTGTGTGGCAGACAGCTCAAGGTGTGTGGCAGACAGCTCAAGGTGTGTGGCAGACAGCTCAAGGTGTGTGGCAGACAGCTCAAGGTGTGTGGCAGACAGCTCAAGGTGTGTGGCAGACAGCTCAAGGTGTGTGGCAGACAGCTCAAGGTGTGTGGCAGACAGCTCAAGGTGTGTGGCAGACAGCTCAAGGTGTGTGGCAGACAGCTCAAGGTGTGTGGCAGACAGCTCAAGGTGTGTGGCAGACAGCTCAAGGTGTGTGGCAGACAGCTCAAGGTGTGTGGCAGACAGCTCAAGGTGTGTGGCAGACAGCTCAAGGTGTGTGGCAGACAGCTCAAGGTGTGTGGCAGACAGCTCAAGGTGTGTGGCAGACAGCTCAAGGTGTGTGGCAGACAGCTCAAGGTGTGTGGCAGACAGCTCAAGGTGTGTGGCAGACAGCTCAAGGTGTGTGGCAGACAGCTCAAGGTGTGTGGCAGACAGCTCAAGGTGTGTGGCAGACAGCTCAAGGTGTGTGGCAGACAGCTCAAGGTGTGTGGCAGACAGCTCAAGGTGTGTGGCAGACAGCTCAAGGTGTGTGGCAGACAGCTCAAGGTGTGTGGCAGACAGCTCAAGGTGTGTGGCAGACAGCTCAAGGTGTGTGGCAGACAGCTCAAGGTGTGTGGCAGACAGCTCAAGGTGTGTGGCAGACAGCTCAAGGTGTGTGGCAGACAGCTCAAGGTGTGTGGCAGACAGCTCAAGGTGTGTGGCAGACAGCTCAAGGTGTGTGGCAGACAGCTCAAGGTGTGTGGCAGACAGCTCAAGGTGTGTGGCAGACAGCTCAAGGTGTGTGGCAGACAGCTCAAGGTGTGTGGCAGACAGCTCAAGGTGTGTGGCAGACAGCTCAAGGTGTGTGGCAGACAGCTCAAGGTGTGTGGCAGACAGCTCAAGGTGTGTGGCAGACAGCTCAAGGTGTGTGGCAGACAGCTCAAGGTGTGTGGCAGACAGCTCAAGGTGTGTGGCAGACAGCTCAAGGTGTGTGGCAGACAGCTCAAGGTGTGTGGCAGACAGCTCAAGGTGTGTGGCAGACAGCTCAAGGTGTGTGGCAGACAGCTCAAGGTGTGTGGCAGACAGCTCAAGGTGTGTGGCAGACAGCTCAAGGTGTGTGGCAGACAGCTCAAGGTGTGTGGCAGACAGCTCAAGGTGTGTGGCAGACAGCTCAAGGTGTGTGGCAGACAGCTCAAGGTGTGTGGCAGACAGCTCAAGGTGTGTGGCAGACAGCTCAAGGTGTGTGGCAGACAGCTCAAGGTGTGTGGCAGACAGCTCAAGGTGTGTGGCAGACAGCTCAAGGTGTGTGGCAGACAGCTCAAGGTGTGTGGCAGACAGCTCAAGGTGTGTGGCAGACAGCTCAAGGTGTGTGGCAGACAGCTCAAGGTGTGTGGCAGACAGCTCAAGGTGTGTGGCAGACAGCTCAAGGTGTGTGGCAGACAGCTCAAGGTGTGTGGCAGACAGCTCAAGGTGTGTGGCAGACAGCTCAAGGTGTGTGGCAGACAGCTCAAGGTGTGTGGCAGACAGCTCAAGGTGTGTGGCAGACAGCTCAAGGTGTGTGGCAGACAGCTCAAGGTGTGTGGCAGACAGCTCAAGGTGTGTGGCAGACAGCTCAAGGTGTGTGGCAGACAGCTCAAGGTGTGTGGCAGACAGCTCAAGGTGTGTGGCAGACAGCTCAAGGTGTGTGGCAGACAGCTCAAGGTGTGTGGCAGACAGCTCAAGGTGTGTGGCAGACAGCTCAAGGTGTGTGGCAGACAGCTCAAGGTGTGTGGCAGACAGCTCAAGGTGTGTGGCAGACAGCTCAAGGTGTGTGGCAGACAGCTCAAGGTGTGTGGCAGACAGCTCAAGGTGTGTGGCAGACAGCTCAAGGTGTGTGGCAGACAGCTCAAGGTGTGTGGCAGACAGCTCAAGGTGTGTGGCAGACAGCTCAAGGTGTGTGGCAGACAGCTCAAGGTGTGTGGCAGACAGCTCAAGGTGTGTGGCAGACAGCTCAAGGTGTGTGGCAGACAGCTCAAGGTGTGTGGCAGACAGCTCAAGGTGTGTGGCAGACAGCTCAAGGTGTGTGGCAGACAGCTCAAGGTGTGTGGCAGACAGCTCAAGGTGTGTGGCAGACAGCTCAAGGTGTGTGGCAGACAGCTCAAGGTGTGTGGCAGACAGCTCAAGGTGTGTGGCAGACAGCTCAAGGTGTGTGGCAGACAGCTCAAGGTGTGTGGCAGACAGCTCAAGGTGTGTGGCAGACAGCTCAAGGTGTGTGGCAGACAGCTCAAGGTGTGTGGCAGACAGCTCAAGGTGTGTGGCAGACAGCTCAAGGTGTGTGGCAGACAGCTCAAGGTGTGTGGCAGACAGCTCAAGGTGTGTGGCAGACAGCTCAAGGTGTGTGGCAGACAGCTCAAGGTGTGTGGCAGACAGCTCAAGGTGTGTGGCAGACAGCTCAAGGTGTGTGGCAGACAGCTCAAGGTGTGTGGCAGACAGCTCAAGGTGTGTGGCAGACAGCTCAAGGTGTGTGGCAGACAGCTCAAGGTGTGTGGCAGACAGCTCAAGGTGTGTGGCAGACAGCTCAAGGTGTGTGGCAGACAGCTCAAGGTGTGTGGCAGACAGCTCAAGGTGTGTGGCAGACAGCTCAAGGTGTGTGGCAGACAGCTCAAGGTGTGTGGCAGACAGCTCAAGGTGTGTGGCAGACAGCTCAAGGTGTGTGGCAGACAGCTCAAGGTGTGTGGCAGACAGCTCAAGGTGTGTGGCAGACAGCTCAAGGTGTGTGGCAGACAGCTCAAGGTGTGTGGCAGACAGCTCAAGGTGTGTGGCAGACAGCTCAAGGTGTGTGGCAGACAGCTCAAGGTGTGTGGCAGACAGCTCAAGGTGTGTGGCAGACAGCTCAAGGTGTGTGGCAGACAGCTCAAGGTGTGTGGCAGACAGCTCAAGGTGTGTGGCAGACAGCTCAAGGTGTGTGGCAGACAGCTCAAGGTGTGTGGCAGACAGCTCAAGGTGTGTGGCAGACAGCTCAAGGTGTGTGGCAGACAGCTCAAGGTGTGTGGCAGACAGCTCAAGGTGTGTGGCAGACAGCTCAAGGTGTGTGGCAGACAGCTCAAGGTGTGTGGCAGACAGCTCAAGGTGTGTGGCAGACAGCTCAAGGTGTGTGGCAGACAGCTCAAGGTGTGTGGCAGACAGCTCAAGGTGTGTGGCAGACAGCTCAAGGTGTGTGGCAGACAGCTCAAGGTGTGTGGCAGACAGCTCAAGGTGTGTGGCAGACAGCTCAAGGTGTGTGGCAGACAGCTCAAGGTGTGTGGCAGACAGCTCAAGGTGTGTGGCAGACAGCTCAAGGTGTGTGGCAGACAGCTCAAGGTGTGTGGCAGACAGCTCAAGGTGTGTGGCAGACAGCTCAAGGTGTGTGGCAGACAGCTCAAGGTGTGTGGCAGACAGCTCAAGGTGTGTGGCAGACAGCTCAAGGTGTGTGGCAGACAGCTCAAGGTGTGTGGCAGACAGCTCAAGGTGTGTGGCAGACAGCTCAAGGTGTGTGGCAGACAGCTCAAGGTGTGTGGCAGACAGCTCAAGGTGTGTGGCAGACAGCTCAAGGTGTGTGGCAGACAGCTCAAGGTGTGTGGCAGACAGCTCAAGGTGTGTGGCAGACAGCTCAAGGTGTGTGGCAGACAGCTCAAGGTGTGTGGCAGACAGCTCAAGGTGTGTGGCAGACAGCTCAAGGTGTGTGGCAGACAGCTCAAGGTGTGTGGCAGACAGCTCAAGGTGTGTGGCAGACAGCTCAAGGTGTGTGGCAGACAGCTCAAGGTGTGTGGCAGACAGCTCAAGGTGTGTGGCAGACAGCTCAAGGTGTGTGGCAGACAGCTCAAGGTGTGTGGCAGACAGCTCAAGGTGTGTGGCAGACAGCTCAAGGTGTGTGGCAGACAGCTCAAGGTGTGTGGCAGACAGCTCAAGGTGTGTGGCAGACAGCTCAAGGTGTGTGGCAGACAGCTCAAGGTGTGTGGCAGACAGCTCAAGGTGTGTGGCAGACAGCTCAAGGTGTGTGGCAGACAGCTCAAGGTGTGTGGCAGACAGCTCAAGGTGTGTGGCAGACAGCTCAAGGTGTGTGGCAGACAGCTCAAGGTGTGTGGCAGACAGCTCAAGGTGTGTGGCAGACAGCTCAAGGTGTGTGGCAGACAGCTCAAGGTGTGTGGCAGACAGCTCAAGGTGTGTGGCAGACAGCTCAAGGTGTGTGGCAGACAGCTCAAGGTGTGTGGCAGACAGCTCAAGGTGTGTGGCAGACAGCTCAAGGTGTGTGGCAGACAGCTCAAGGTGTGTGGCAGACAGCTCAAGGTGTGTGGCAGACAGCTCAAGGTGTGTGGCAGACAGCTCAAGGTGTGTGGCAGACAGCTCAAGGTGTGTGGCAGACAGCTCAAGGTGTGTGGCAGACAGCTCAAGGTGTGTGGCAGACAGCTCAAGGTGTGTGGCAGACAGCTCAAGGTGTGTGGCAGACAGCTCAAGGTGTGTGGCAGACAGCTCAAGGTGTGTGGCAGACAGCTCAAGGTGTGTGGCAGACAGCTCAAGGTGTGTGGCAGACAGCTCAAGGTGTGTGGCAGACAGCTCAAGGTGTGTGGCAGACAGCTCAAGGTGTGTGGCAGACAGCTCAAGGTGTGTGGCAGACAGCTCAAGGTGTGTGGCAGACAGCTCAAGGTGTGTGGCAGACAGCTCAAGGTGTGTGGCAGACAGCTCAAGGTGTGTGGCAGACAGCTCAAGGTGTGTGGCAGACAGCTCAAGGTGTGTGGCAGACAGCTCAAGGTGTGTGGCAGACAGCTCAAGGTGTGTGGCAGACAGCTCAAGGTGTGTGGCAGACAGCTCAAGGTGTGTGGCAGACAGCTCAAGGTGTGTGGCAGACAGCTCAAGGTGTGTGGCAGACAGCTCAAGGTGTGTGGCAGACAGCTCAAGGTGTGTGGCAGACAGCTCAAGGTGTGTGGCAGACAGCTCAAGGTGTGTGGCAGACAGCTCAAGGTGTGTGGCAGACAGCTCAAGGTGTGTGGCAGACAGCTCAAGGTGTGTGGCAGACAGCTCAAGGTGTGTGGCAGACAGCTCAAGGTGTGTGGCAGACAGCTCAAGGTGTGTGGCAGACAGCTCAAGGTGTGTGGCAGACAGCTCAAGGTGTGTGGCAGACAGCTCAAGGTGTGTGGCAGACAGCTCAAGGTGTGTGGCAGACAGCTCAAGGTGTGTGGCAGACAGCTCAAGGTGTGTGGCAGACAGCTCAAGGTGTGTGGCAGACAGCTCAAGGTGTGTGGCAGACAGCTCAAGGTGTGTGGCAGACAGCTCAAGGTGTGTGGCAGACAGCTCAAGGTGTGTGGCAGACAGCTCAAGGTGTGTGGCAGACAGCTCAAGGTGTGTGGCAGACAGCTCAAGGTGTGTGGCAGACAGCTCAAGGTGTGTGGCAGACAGCTCAAGGTGTGTGGCAGACAGCTCAAGGTGTGTGGCAGACAGCTCAAGGTGTGTGGCAGACAGCTCAAGGTGTGTGGCAGACAGCTCAAGGTGTGTGGCAGACAGCTCAAGGTGTGTGGCAGACAGCTCAAGGTGTGTGGCAGACAGCTCAAGGTGTGTGGCAGACAGCTCAAGGTGTGTGGCAGACAGCTCAAGGTGTGTGGCAGACAGCTCAAGGTGTGTGGCAGACAGCTCAAGGTGTGTGGCAGACAGCTCAAGGTGTGTGGCAGACAGCTCAAGGTGTGTGGCAGACAGCTCAAGGTGTGTGGCAGACAGCTCAAGGTGTGTGGCAGACAGCTCAAGGTGTGTGGCAGACAGCTCAAGGTGTGTGGCAGACAGCTCAAGGTGTGTGGCAGACAGCTCAAGGTGTGTGGCAGACAGCTCAAGGTGTGTGGCAGACAGCTCAAGGTGTGTGGCAGACAGCTCAAGGTGTGTGGCAGACAGCTCAAGGTGTGTGGCAGACAGCTCAAGGTGTGTGGCAGACAGCTCAAGGTGTGTGGCAGACAGCTCAAGGTGTGTGGCAGACAGCTCAAGGTGTGTGGCAGACAGCTCAAGGTGTGTGGCAGACAGCTCAAGGTGTGTGGCAGACAGCTCAAGGTGTGTGGCAGACAGCTCAAGGTGTGTGGCAGACAGCTCAAGGTGTGTGGCAGACAGCTCAAGGTGTGTGGCAGACAGCTCAAGGTGTGTGGCAGACAGCTCAAGGTGTGTGGCAGACAGCTCAAGGTGTGTGGCAGACAGCTCAAGGTGTGTGGCAGACAGCTCAAGGTGTGTGGCAGACAGCTCAAGGTGTGTGGCAGACAGCTCAAGGTGTGTGGCAGACAGCTCAAGGTGTGTGGCAGACAGCTCAAGGTGTGTGGCAGACAGCTCAAGGTGTGTGGCAGACAGCTCAAGGTGTGTGGCAGACAGCTCAAGGTGTGTGGCAGACAGCTCAAGGTGTGTGGCAGACAGCTCAAGGTGTGTGGCAGACAGCTCAAGGTGTGTGGCAGACAGCTCAAGGTGTGTGGCAGACAGCTCAAGGTGTGTGGCAGACAGCTCAAGGTGTGTGGCAGACAGCTCAAGGTGTGTGGCAGACAGCTCAAGGTGTGTGGCAGACAGCTCAAGGTGTGTGGCAGACAGCTCAAGGTGTGTGGCAGACAGCTCAAGGTGTGTGGCAGACAGCTCAAGGTGTGTGGCAGACAGCTCAAGGTGTGTGGCAGACAGCTCAAGGTGTGTGGCAGACAGCTCAAGGTGTGTGGCAGACAGCTCAAGGTGTGTGGCAGACAGCTCAAGGTGTGTGGCAGACAGCTCAAGGTGTGTGGCAGACAGCTCAAGGTGTGTGGCAGACAGCTCAAGGTGTGTGGCAGACAGCTCAAGGTGTGTGGCAGACAGCTCAAGGTGTGTGGCAGACAGCTCAAGGTGTGTGGCAGACAGCTCAAGGTGTGTGGCAGACAGCTCAAGGTGTGTGGCAGACAGCTCAAGGTGTGTGGCAGACAGCTCAAGGTGTGTGGCAGACAGCTCAAGGTGTGTGGCAGACAGCTCAAGGTGTGTGGCAGACAGCTCAAGGTGTGTGGCAGACAGCTCAAGGTGTGTGGCAGACAGCTCAAGGTGTGTGGCAGACAGCTCAAGGTGTGTGGCAGACAGCTCAAGGTGTGTGGCAGACAGCTCAAGGTGTGTGGCAGACAGCTCAAGGTGTGTGGCAGACAGCTCAAGGTGTGTGGCAGACAGCTCAAGGTGGGGCAGACAGCTCAAGGCAGACAGCTCAAGGCAGACTTTTCAGATGGGTGGGTGCTCACATTGTGATGGCATGGCATGGCATGGATGGGCTTCATTCCTGCATGCACCACAAGCAGAGCACCATCACATTGTCCTTCCCCCGCTCTTCCCTCTGCCCACTAACCAGGTCGGGTGGGCTTCAGCTTCCCACGCTCCAACAGCCGCCTCACCAGCAACACCTGCCTCCCCTCGCCCTTCCCGCTCACGCACTTACCCTTGCTCCCGTCCCCCTTGCTCTGTTCCCCCTCTCTCCTCCCAGGTTGGATGGGCTTCAGCCTTCCACGCCCCCTCAGCCGCCTCACCAGCAGCACCTGCCTTCCCAAGCGCCATCCCAGGCATGCCGGCTATGTTGGATGGGCTATTCTCACGAGCGCTGCTGCTGCCCACTCACTCCCTTCCCCCCGTGCCACAGGTCGGATGGGCCTCTGCCTCACATGCCCCAAGCGCTGCTTCACCAGCGGCACCTGCCTTCCCAAGCGCCATTCCAGGCATGCCGGCTATCCCGGGGTTCCCCGGTGCTGCCTTGCCAGCAGCAGCAGGAGGGGCGGGGCTGATGGGAGCAGTGCCTGGCGCTGTCGCTGCTGCCTCCCCAGCAGAGGTACGACCCGCCTTCTCAGATGGGCATTTCCAGGTATTTCCATATTCCTTCGCAGTCGTTCCCAGGTTACATGCCATGCGTTCCTTGCTTTTATCTGCGCACATGCGTTCCCATATGAACTCACTTCCGCTCTTCTCTCTCGTTCTCTCATGTTCTCTCTCCCTTCCCCTCCCCCGCCTTTCCCCTGCTTCTCCGACCCCCCTTTCGTTCGCCTCTTCCTCGCCTCTCTCCATCCGCCCATTCCAGGCAGCAGCATCACTGCCAGCTTCGCCCTGTCGCTGCATTGTGATGCGGAACATGGTGACACCAGAGGAGGTGGATGATGACTTGCAGAGCGAGGTGAGTGAAGCATCGCGCATGGCACTCTTGCATGCAACCACGAATTATTCTGTTCTGACTAACCATCTTTTGGTGACCTGTCTGTTAGGTTGAAGATTCCTCAAAAGCGGCTCAGATTCTGTTCCTCCTATTCCCCCAATTCCTCGCCCCAATTCCTCGCCCCAATTCCTCGCCCCAACCATGCCTTGTCCCTCTTCTGCAGGTGACGGATGAATGTGGCAAGTTTGGCAAGGTGGAGCGAGTTGTCATCTACCAGGTGAGCCCCCTGTCAGGTGAGCCCCCTGTCAGGTGAATTTGTGTCAGGTGACGGATGAATGTGGCAAGTTTGGCAAGGTGGAGCGAGTTGTCATCTACCAGGTGAGCCCCCTGTCAGGTGAGCCCCCTGTCAGGTGAATTTGTGTCAGGTGACGGATGAATGTGGCAAGTTTGGCAAGGTGGAGCGAGTTGTCATCTACCAGGTGAGCCCCCTGTCAGGTGAGCCCCCTGTCAGGTGAATTTGTGTCAGGTGACGGATGAATGTGGCAAGTTTGGCAAGGTGGAGCGAGTTGTCATCTACCAGGTGAGCCCCCTGTCAGGTGAGCCCCCTGTCAGGTGAATTTGTGTCAGGTGACGGATGAATGTGGCAAATTTGGCAAGGTGGAACGGGTCGTCATCTACCAGGTGAGTTTCCCATCAGGTGAACGCCCTCAAGTGGATGCCTATCAGGTTAATGCTTTCACGTGGACATGTGTCAGGTGAATGCTTTCAGGTGAAATTTTGTCAGCGCCTGGTATTTTTCTCCTTTTTTAAATCCGGTTTGTTAATCGAGGGCTTTTGTGGCTCACCTCGCTCTCACATTCCTGCTGCCTGTTCGTTTCCCCCGTGTGCAGGAGCAACAATCGGAGAAGCCAGGCGATGCAATTGTGAAGATCTTTGTTCTCTTCTCAAGCACCCCAGGTGAAGCTTCAAGCAATAGGTTCCTGCTCCTCCTCCTCCTCCAACCGTCTCCCCCCCACCACCCCCCCCCCCCCACACCACCTCCCTTTCTTTATTTCCCGTGTTCCTTCAACCCACCGTCCCCCCCTCGCCGCCACTTTATTTATCTTCATCATGCTCTCTTGCTGGCTGTCTCATTCTTGCCCTCGGTCTCCCCTTGCCCTTCCTCCTCGCTTTCACACACGCACGCATGCACTAGAAATATGTGCCCGCACACTTATACATCCCCAAGCCTTTCATTGTTCATTGCTTTCCCCATCTTGTGACCAGTTCTGTTGGCATGGCTTGTCCCGTCTCTGGCATGGCATGATATGTACTGTCTCTGGCGTGGCATGGCTTGTGCTGTCTGTGGCATGGCATGGCATGGCATGGCATGGCATGGCATGGCATGTCATGGCATGTGCTGTCTTTGGCATTTGCATGGCGTGCATTTCCGTCTTGGTGTTCACTCTTGTTCCCATCGGAGCAGAGGCACAGGCAGCACAGCAGTCGCTGCACAACAGATGGTTCGGAGGCCGGCAGGTCATTGCAAGGTCAGTGCAGCATCTATGTTTCCGCTCAGCCTCTCAACCTTGGACCTTTCTTTCCTTTCAATTGTGCCGCAAACATTTGTTTCCGTTTTGCGTTGCACAGCCATGCTCTGTATTCCCTCAAATTTGTTGTAATTTCGCTACCTACACTTCAATCTATCCCACACACGTTCAATCTATCCCACACACGTTCAATCTATCCCACACACGTTCAAGCTATCCCACACAATTCACACATGGTGGAAACATTCATTTTGGTGTTGGTGTGGCTGAGGTCTCCTGTCCTCACACTTGCATGCATCCCCATTGCTACTGCAATTACGCCTTGTTCCGTCCTTGTGCTCCTTGGCAGCTTTTATCCCGAAGTGCTGTTCGCACGAAACGACTTCTCCCGCTGAGCGGTTGCGTTGATGACTTGAGACTGGTCTGATCTGATGGTTTACGTTACGTGTAATGCGTTGATCATAGGGGTTTTGTTGAGGTGTTTTTAGGAGCTGAAATCTAGAGGTAATTGAAGAGTTTTTAGCTTCTGTTACTTAACCTTTACCTGTTTCGTGGGGAATTTCACAGCTAGTACTCTACGTCATACCTATTAATGATGGCTAATAAGTATCTGCAACCTACATTTCGGTGTACTTATTAAAAGAGACTGCGCAACCAGTCGCGGTTTCTCGCCCCACCTCCTCCCTTTTCAACCCCACGCTTCCCTCTTCCCTGCACCAAAGCTTCCGCCTCCCCGTCTCGTTTCCGCGCGGCATCAGGATTCGAAAAAGTGCATGAATGAATCGTCTATTGCATGGCGTCTGCATTCTCCCTCACGGCAGCGTGTCGCCGGATCGCGTCATCCGCGCGCCTTAGTCTAACTACCACTGGTAGCCTCCTCCGTCAAGCCTCTTCAGCTTCCGCCGTTTCCGTGCCGCCTGGGGTTTCGTCTGGTTCTTCCGCTATTGTCGGTTCGTCTGGTCGCAGCGCTGGATTTTTCACGCAGTCCAGATTGCTCTCGTTTCTCGGCAGCCGTCCGTCAGGTTCTCCGTCAAATTCCCGCTGTGTGTTGACGCTAGGCCAGGGACTATCATTGGCGGTTGGAGCTACGTGCGTGGAGTCTCCTTATTCCGTTTTTCAAAGACACATGGCGACGGCTGGACAAGTTATCAAGTGCAAGGGTGAGACAATTAACGTCCCTATATTTCATCGAATTTCACTGGGGTGGGGTTTTTAAGCGTAGTATTTCAAGAGATTCACCCTGAATCCGCTATTATCGCGTGGCGCTTGTTACGGAAAGCTTCGCCGCATACTTTCAGCAACGGAGGGTGTCATGCGGTCCCAACAAGCCGTAGGGAACTCGATCACAACTTTTTGTCTTGCTAGTCGACTTTAGTATTGATGGTTCTTTCTTTCTTTCTTTCAGGATATGACCCCTTCTCACTGTTTCTTCCTTGACTCCTTTCATGCAGCGGCGGTGACGTGGCCGCCGAATCAAGCCGTTGGTGATGGGGGAGGTGGAGGTGGCGCCTTCTCGCTTCTGTGTCTTCTAATATTGTAGATTTGAATTTCTGGCCTGATTTTTTGCGACTACTTGTGTGTAGCGGCGCTGGCATGGGCGCCGAACAAGCCACTGGTGATCGAGGAGGTGGAGGTGGCACCTTCTCACTTCAGTTTCTTCGTTACAAGGGCACGCCACCTGACCGCTTTCCTTACTGCTTCTCTCTTGACTTATTGCGTGCAGCGGCGCTGGCATGGGCGCCCAACAAGCCACTGGTGATCGAGGAGGCGGAGGTGGCACCTTCTCACTTCAGTTTCTTCGTTACAAGGGCACGCCACCTGACCGCTTTCCTTACTGCTTCTCTCTTGACTTATTGCGTGCAGCGGCGGTGGCATGGGCCCTCAACAAGCCGCTGGTGATCGAGGAGGTGGAGGTGGCGCCTTCTCACTTCAGTGTCCTCTCTTATTGCAGATTTGATTTTTCTGCCTAACATCGTTGCAAGTCCCTGTGTGCAGCTGCGGTGGCGTGGGCGCCGAACAAGCCGCTGGTGATTGAGGAGGTGGAGGTGGCGCCGCCACAGGCGGGGGAGGTGCGGATCCGCATCACACACACCGCGCTCTGCCACACCGACGCGTACACTCTGGACGGCCACGACCCCGAGGGGCTCTTCCCGTGCATCCTGGGCCATGAGGCTGCTGGGTGAGTGGGTTGTGGGTTGTGTGCTGCTGTGCGGTATGGCTGGGTGTCACGGATGTTGCCTCTGCCACACCGACGCGTACACTCTGGACGGCCATGACCCCGAGGGGCTCTTTCCGTGCATCCTGGGCCATGAGGCTGCTGGGTGAGTGGGTTGTGTGCTGTGTGGTTAGGTGTTGCAGGTGTGAGGGCTTCAATTGGACGCGTACACTCTGGACGGCCATGACCCTGAGGGGCTCTTTCCCTGCATCCTGGGCCATGAGGCTGCTGGGTGAGTATCTTCGGTGCTGCTGTGTGTGTGGTATAGCTGACTGGTTGTCTTGGGTGCTGTTTCTGCCACACGGACGCGTACACTCTGGACGGTCACGACCCTGAGGGGCTCTTTCCTTGCATCCTGAGCCATGAGGCTGCTGGGTGAATGTGGGTCTTGTTGCTCTGCTGTGTGGTATGGCTAGGTGTTACACACCGCGCTCTGCCACACGGACGCGTACACTCTGGACAGCCATGATCCCGAGGGGCTCTTCCCTTGCATCCTGGGCCATGAGGCTGTTGGGTGCGTACCTTGTGTGCTGCTGTGTGGTATGGCTGTCACAGATGGTAAATTCTACGGCTGGGCGAGATGACTTTTTGAGTCGACTCAATAGTCGACTCGACGACCATGTAGTTTCGTTCCAACAAGCAAAATATCAACGTCTTTCTCTTACCTCCTATCCTCCCCTCCTCCCAACCTGACAGCATCGTGGAGAGTGTGGGTGAGGGTGTGACGAGTGTACAGCCAGGCGACCATGTGATTCCGTGCTACCAGGCGGAGTGCTAATGCCTCTCTTACCAACATCCCCTGTTACCTTATCACATCCCTTGTACCACTCCCTCCTGCCTGCCACCATCCCAGCATTGTGGAGAGCGTGGGTGAGGGTGTGACGAGTGTACAGCCGGGCGACCATGTGATTCCGTGCTACCAGGCGGAGTGCCGCGAGTGCAAGTTCTGCAAGTCCGGGAAGACCAACCTGTGCGGCAAGGTCCGCCCCGCCACTGGTGAGTGAGGGATTATCAGTGTTTGTCTTCCCCGCCGCTGGTGAGTGAGTCATGGAGCACAAGTGTTTCTCCCGCTTGTTTTCTCAGCAACGCCGCAAGGGTCCGTGCTACCAGGCGGAGTGCCGCGAGTGCAAGTTTTGCAAGTCCGGGAAGACCAACCTGTGCGGCAAGGTCCGCCCTGCCACAGGTGAGTCAGAAGCACAAGTGACATTTTGCTCTTTTTTTTTTTTCCTCTCCTTTTTTGTCTTTTCTTTTTATTTCGTCTTTTCCCGTTGCGTCTTTTTTTTTCGTCTTTTCTCTTTGCGTCTTTTTTTTTCCGTCTTTTCTCTTTGTGTCATTTCCTTTTTTCCATGGGCACGAGCACGTCTCAGCGCGCCTTCCTCTCTCTCCCCCCTCCCTCTTCCCACGCACGCAGGTCGTGGGGTGATGCTGTTGGATGGCAAGCCGCGCTTCTCCATCCGCAGAGAGCCCATCAACCACTTCATTGGCACGAGCACGTTCAGCAAGTACATTCATTCTCCTCGCCCCTCCTGTTTTCCATACATCGCCCCTCTTTCCTTCAGGCCGTGGTGTGATGCTGTCAGACGGAAAGCCGCGCTTCACCGTGCGAGGGGAGCCGATCTACCACTTCATGGGCACCAGCACGTTCAGCGAGTACACGGTGGTTCACGATGTGTCTGTTGCCAAGATCAACCCAGAGGCGCCCCTTGACAAAGTGTGCCTGCTGGGCTGTGGCATCCCCACAGGTAAGGAACCAGCCTACTGGCCTGTGGTGTGCCCTCCTCCTTGTTTGTATATCCTGGCATCCTCTTGTTTCGCCAAGATCAACCCCCTTTGCCCCTATCTCCCGGCAGGGCTGGGAGCTGTGTGGAATCTAGCCAAGGTGGAGGCGTGTCAAACATTGACCGCCCTGAACCGCCTTGATTGAGCCACTCTGATCCGGATTGGCATTCTTCCATCCCTCCAACCGGCAGGGCTGGGAGCGGTGTGGAATGCAGCCAAGGTTGAACCCGGGTCCACCGTTGCCATCTTTGGCCTGGGCACTGTTGGGCTCGCGGTGAGTCTTAGTTGGGAGTGGTAAGGGGGGGTGGAGGAGGTGGGGGGTGGAGTGTCTGCAGGTGCTGCAGGTGCGTGGTGAGTAGCTACTGCAGCCAAGGTTGAACCCGGATCCACCGTTGCCATCTTTGGCCTGGCCACTGTTGGGCTCGCGGTGAGTCACAGCTGCCAGTGGTGGGGTGGGGGGAGTTGGGAGGAGGTTCTTGCATTGCATGATGTGGGTTGTCTGGGTGGACTTGCACATGCGGTGCAGTTAAGGTTGAGCCTGGATCCGCTGTTGCCATTGGCCTGGGCACTGTTGGGCTCGCGGTGAGTCACAGCTGCCAGTGGTGGGGTGGGGGGGAGTTGGGAGGAGGTTCTTGCATTGCATGATGTGGGTTGTCTGGGTGGACTTGCACATGCGGTGTAGTTAAGGTTGAGCCTGGATCCGCTGTTGCCATTGGCCTGGGCACTGTTTGGGCTCGCGGTGAGTACCTAGTTGGGAGTGGTGGTTGTGGGTGCAGGGGAGTGACTGACTCACTGGTAAGGCTTGCATGTCATGGGAAGTGCTACTTAATGAATGGCGGGTGCAGCCAAGGTGGATCCCCGTTCCACAGTTAAATGAGGTATAGAAAGACAGATTCGACCTGGATCCACAGTGAAATGAGGTATAGAAAGACAGATTCGACCTGGATCCACAGTTAAATGAGGTGGTTTTTGAGACGTCTCAAAAGCAACCTCATTTCACGTGGCGGGTGCAGCCAAGGCGGATCCCAGTTCCACAGTGTGTCTTTGAGAATTCTCAAAAACACCCGGTTCTCGTGAGTTAGAGTCTGGAGCGGTGGTGCTGCTGGCGTGCCTCGTGCCTTAACTTGTGTTCGCGGTAACTTCTGAGGCGCCTCAAAGGCCTGGGCACTTGTGGGTTCACGGTGACTCACAGGGTCTGGACTCGCTGACTCAGTCTGGAGTGGTGGTGCTGCTGGCGTGCCTCGTGCCTTAACTTGTGTTCGCGGTAACTTCTGAGGCGCCTCAAAGGCCTGGGCACTTGTGGGTTCGCGGTGACTCACAGGGTCTGGACTCGCTGACTCAGTCTGGAGTGGTGGTGCTGCTGGCGTGCCTCGTGCCTTAACTTGTGTTCGCGGTAACTTCTGAGGCGCCTCAAAGGCCTGGGCACTTGTGGGTTCGCGGTGACTCACAGGGTCTGGACTCGCTGACTCAGTCTGGAGTGGTGGTGCTGCTGGCGTGCCTCGTGCCTTAACTTGTGTTCGCGGTACCTTCTGAGGCGCCTCAAAGGCCTGGGCACTTGTGGGTTCGCGGTGACTCACAGGGTCTGGACTCGCTGACTCAGTCTGGAGTGGTGGTGCTGCTGGCGTGCCTCGTGCCTTAACTTGTGTTCGCGGTAACTTCTGAGGCGCCTCAAAGGCCTGGGCACTTGTGGATTCGCGGTGACTCACAGGGTCTGGACTCGCTGACTCAGTCTGGAGTGGTGGTGCTGCTGGCGTGCCTCGTGCCTTAACTTGTGTTCGCGTCTTTGTTGCCTCGCTGCCCAATGCGTGTCTAGCTGATGATAGGCTATGCGTCTGACTTAGACTCTCCTGTGCTGGAGTGTTCATGTGTGGCAGGTGGCGGAGGGGGCAAAGGCAGCCGGGGCATCGCGCATCATAGGCGTTGATATCGACCCTGCAAAGTTCGACACAGGTGTGGTTTGTGTGCATACTTGCTAATGCGTGGCAGGTGGCAGATGGGGCCAAGGCAGCCAAAGCATCGCGCATCATAGGCGTGGACCACCACCTTGAAAAGTTTGAAAGAGGTGGGGAGGGTTGTGTGTAGGTTGGTACACATTTCACAACGTAACGAAGTGACACCCCAAGTGTGGCGAACCAACCAAGTAGTGGCAGCCGGGGCATCGCGCATCATAGGCGTTGACCACCAACTTGAAAAGTTTGAAAGAGGTGGGGTGATGTGCACATGCATGCTTGGTGTGACAAAGCATGCACTCACGCATGCTTGGTGTGACAAAGCATGCACTCACGCATGTTTGTGTGGTCAACGCCTATGATGCCTACCAAGTCGCGCATTATAGGCGTTGACCACCACCTTGAAAAGTTTTAACAAGGTGGGGTGATGTGCACATGCATGCTTGCACGCATGCAAATGCATCCATATGTGCCTTCGTGCATGCATTCATGCATGCATGGTGTGTGACAAACCATGTGTGCGTATCAGATCGCGCATCTTAGGCGTGGACCTCCACCCTTCCAAGTTTGAAACAGGTGGGGTGCTGTTGCTGTGCACTTTCATGCAAGCATGGAGCGACATGAAGCAGCACACGCCAAGTAAAAACTTGACCAAGTAACAGCAACCAAGGACTAGAGCACCACAGCGAGCCTCAGAGGCGAAAGGATGGACTAAAGATTCCAGTGCGTCCATCTTTCCCTTCACGTCCCATCCGTTTCTTTTCTCTTTGCAGCTAAGGCATTTGGAATGAGAGAGTTCGTGAATCCCAAGGACCACAGCCGCCCCATTCAAAAGGTGCTGGTCGAGATGACGGATGGGGGAGTGGACTACAGCGTTGAGTGCATCGGTATCGTGGCAGTCATGCGGGCAGCGCTGGAGTGCTGCTGCCATCAAGATCCCGTATTCCAGTTTCAGACCCTCTTTCCCTTCCCTTGCCTGCCCTCCCCATTCCATCCACTGCCTCTTCGCCAGCCAAGGCCTTCGGAGTGACCGAGTTTGTGAATCCCAAGGACCACAGCCGGCCCATTCAGGAAGTTATTGTCGAGCTCACAGACGGGGGAGTGGACTACAGCTTTGAGTGCATCGGCAATGTGGCAGTCATGCGAGCAGCCCTCGAGTGCTGCCACAAGGGGTGGGGCGAGTCGGTCATCATCGGGGTGGCAGCGGCAGGGCAGGAGATCTCCACGCGGCCGTTCCAGCTGGTCACGGGGCGTGTGTGGCGCGGCACGGCGTTTGGCGGGTTTAAGAGCCGCACGGACGTGCCCCAGCTGGTGGACAAGTACTTGAACAAGGTGAGTGTGGTTTGTGTGTGTTGATGGGAGAGGTGTAGGAACAAGATGGTCACGGGGCGTGTGTGGCGCGGCACTGCGTTTGGCGGGTTCAAGAGCCGCACGGATGTGCCACAGCTTGTGGACAAGTACTTGAACAAGGTGAGTGTGGTTTGTGTGTGAAGTATAGACATGTATAAGTTAGGGGTCCATTGAGGGTGGCAGGGTAGCATCTGATGTGCTCTCTTTGGCGGGTTCAAGAGCCGCACGGACGTGCCTCAGCTGGTGGACAAGTATTTGAACAAGGTGAGCGTGTGAGTGGTGTGAGATAGATGATTAAGGCAGGGCATCACTGAGGGTGGGACTGATGGGGGTTCAAGAGCCGCACGGATGTGCCTCAGCTTGTGGACAAGTATATGAACAAGGTATGTGTTATCTGTGCATGTGGGTAGCAACCAGTCAGTCGTTATAGTAGTACTTATTTGAACAAGGTGAGGGCGTGTGGTGTGAGAAGTGCATGGATGGATCCAAGAGCCACAGGCAGGCACACACTCAGTTTCTGGACTCTCGCTCTTCCCGTTTATTCCCCTTTTGTGGCACCCGATCAACAGGAGGTAAAGATAGATGAGTACTTCACACACCCTTTCTACTCTCCCTCGCTATCCCACGCTGTTCCTCTCTCTCCTTTCTTTTCCACCTCATGTTACACAGGAGATCAAGGTGGACGAGTACATTACACACAATCCCCTCTCTCTTGCACGCTAACTCTCTACATCTCTCTACAAATTTCCCCCTCCCCACGTTTGTACACATCAACAGGAAATTAAGGTAGACGAATACATTACACACAACCTGCCCCTTTCGAAGATCAGCGAGGCCTTTGACTTGCTGCATGGGGGCAAGTGCTTGCGCGCCGTGATCCACATGCAGGAGGAGCAGTGATTTTGTGCTGGGAGAGGAATTGGGGAGATAGGTTGGGGGGAGGTAGCAGGTGGTACACGCATTCTTCCCCCTTCCAGTATCAACGAGGCATTTGACCTGCTTCACGGGGGCAAGTGCCTGCGTGCCGTGATTCACATGTAGGAGGAGCAGTGATAGGGTGCTGAGTGAAAGGGGTTGCGGGGATGGGATGGGAGGGGGTTGAGGGTATTTGGCGCGTTTTTTTCCTCGAAGATCAATGAGGCATTTGACTTGCTGCATGGGGGCAAGTGCTTGCATGCTGTGATCCACATGCAGGAGGAGCAGTGATTGTGTGATAGTGTGCCGGGTCACAGTGGTCTGTGAGTACCGAATCCTGGTGGAGTTGGGAGTGAGGGTGAAGGTGCTACTAGAGCATCCTCTTCTGCCCTCGCGGTGCATGTCTGCCGTGATTCACTTGCACAAGGACCAGACCAGTGATAGCATGCCCCAAACAGGAAATGTTTCGGTACTGATGGTGCTGGGATGGAGGCTGACGGGGCTAGCTGGAGCAGCCTCACTTCCTCGGTTCTAGGTGATTGACATGCAGGAGCACAAGTGATGCTAATTATTGTGCTTCTGGGATTGTTTCTTTACCAAGTTAGTGTCTCTGGGAAGATGCGGTGCCAATGAGCCACTACCTTTCCAGGTGCATGGCAAAGTTCTCCCACAAAACATTTTAAAGGGAATGGCAACAGCTGGAAATGGCTTTCTCATCAATGTGCAACACAAAATGCAGTCTGCAAGCCTATCAGCAGTTTCTAAAGCCAAACTAAGCTCTAACCCATGTCTCACTCCTCTAGCTGCCAGGGAACAAATCAACCATCCTGGCAATCGTGACTGCCATCTTTCGTGTCAGACACAGCAACAGCGAGATGGTATCAGTGCACAAGGTGACGCGACATGGCATGGGTCTCCCAAAGCTAGCGGTAGCTGATGTGAGGCCTCCCGAGCTTGGAAGAAGTTATCGTGAATGTGCCTAAGAGACAGGTTTACTTAACTGGACATTCTAATAGGTGAGCCTGTTGATCATGGGCTGGGGCCACTACTCTACTGAGTTGGCACGTGCTGATTTGGCAGTGAAGAGTGAGATTGGTGGGATGGGGCATCGTGGGGTGGAACAGGGTGGGATGGGGTGGAGCAGCTAGTGCTAGTGAGCCGAGTCGACAACTTTGGAAAGTGCATCCATCCCAGGGATGGCAGAGGCAACAGTGGATGGAATTGATTGGTGTGGGGTTGGGACGATCATGACCGCACAGCTGGCAGCATGTGCCACGTGGTCGCTGACGCTCCCCAATAGAACCCTGAAGGGGAGTGGGGAACAAGGTCAGGAGGGAGAGGGAGAGGGGGAGGGGGAGTAGGGGATAAGGGCGAAGGGAGAGGCGTGTAAAGGGCAACCATTACAGCACAATTGGCAGTGTGTGCTTTGTGGTTGTTCGCACCTTTGATGACATCCCCGGATTGACTATGGAGGCAGGTAGGAGCAGTGGGCAGGGGGAGGAATAGATTGGGCAACGTGCGTGCGCAATTTCGTTGCAATGAAAAGTACAATCCCTAGATGAGATAAAAACAAGTGTCTGAACCCGGAATCGAACCGGAGACCTCCAGTGTGTGAGACTGGCGTGATAACCGACTACACCATCCAGACATGTCTAGATATGTACCTTTACTTAATACTTTGAACGTAAAAACGTGTTGAAATTTTTGCTCCCCCGAGAAAATTCTACGGTGTGCGGGTAGGACTGTTGGTGCTTTGATTCGCCTTGAAGCACACGACCTATGTTATAACCGGGCACACGACAATGGGCAGGTGCGGGTAGGACTGTGCCCATCTCTTGTACCCACCTCGTTATAGCGCCATGCCCGTGGCTTCCCAGTACAATCACATCCGGGTCGACCTCGTTCGCTGCCTCGAGGATCCTCTCCCTCGCGTCGCCACACGCGCTCTTCGTCACCCACTCGTTCTTAAACGACGGCTGCGATTGAAAGGAAACGCACAGAACAGTGGAAGCATCATATTTCAAAGAATCACCGATTAAGAACAAAGCGAGAGAGGCGGATGTGAGATAAAGCACACGGAATGCAGGGAGAAGGGGGAGGGCGAGGGGGACAGGCGAAGCGGAGAAGGGACGCAGAAAAGCCGGATACATCTAAGCTATCAAAACGAGGATACATTTCTTTGTTATAAGCTCACTTTGTAGGTGCTGGCAAGTTTCCGGTACTTGTCTAGCAGCTTGTGACTATCTCGAAGGTACTGTTCCTCGAACTCCTGTTTGTAGGTCTGAGCGGCATAGAAGTCCACCTCTTCGGGAATCGTGCCACGTCATCCATCCGGTTACAAGAACAAAAAGGCGTTCAGATTTCTCAGGCATCGGGAAAATTTGTTAAAAAAACACGACTGGCGAAGGAGTAATTCAAGAAACAAAGGCGCGAGGGTTCCGGATGCAGCTGCAATCGCCGGCCCCCTCGCGTAGTACCTTCAATCTGCGGTCGGACGTGAACGATAGTAACCCTATCGTTGTCCTCGACAACCTTTTCGCACGCGAATTGTAACGCGTGGCGACTGCCCTCCGAATCGTCCACCGCGATTAAGAAATTTCGCCCCGCTTCGCCCGCCGCCATAGTCAGTTCGGTAAGAACGACACGACCAGTCGACGTACAGGAGCGGGGAAGGATGGTACGGCAAAACGATTAGAAAAAACCGAGAAAGACGTGAAGTCTCGAGATTGCTAATTTTGACTTGCCAAACAAGACTACGCCTAGTCAATAAAGACAGTGACGCGACGACGATAATATTTAACTCAACGGCCCTCACTTCTAGTTAGTAACACGCGAGCCAAAGAAAACTAATATTTGCCTGGAGGATGTCATACCGTAATCAGTGAACAGCAGCAACAGAATTCAAGAAATCAAGAAATCTCTCGAGGAAAACAAGCAATCAGCCAAGAACAATCGCATCTGGTGTTGGGCGCTGTGTGACGCTGAGGGCAAGATCGGAACTAAATGATGTCGGGTTCAGTACGTTTTGACGTTTTTAGAATACGGTGCTCCGCGGTGCTTGAAATTCTGCATCAAACTACCATGCACAGTTGGCGGTGTCACTTTTGATGCCAGCTGTTCCTGCTTCGCCACACGAGTTCTTTCCCGTGTAGCCATGTGGACTTGGTGACGCGATATTTACAAACCAGCAGCGGAAGCTTGGTGGCAATACAATTCGATTACGTCAGCTTGAACTACTAGGACAATGTCTGCACATCCTCGCAAAAAGATCGTGCACAAATGTGAAGGAGCGAATTTTAGATTCTCAAGGAAACAAATGCCAGTCTAGAATTCTAAGTGGGCTTTTCTATGTTCAGTAAAAAACATTCAGGCATTCATTCTAAACGCATTGGTACATGCACAACAAACTCCTCATCTGGTGACCGATCAGGTCAGAGCACATGATTGACCAACACCTTAAAAGCCCGTATTTGCAAAGCTAGAATGACCCACCCGAATAAAAAAGATACATGAGGTATGTACTAACCAAACCAAAAATCACCATAACATTACACAACCCCATAGCCCCTCGCCCCCCCAACCACCCAGAAGTCAGACTTACTCCACCGTGACACTCTTGGCGAGGTTTCGAGGTTGATCGACGTTAAAACCCCGAATAACAGTCAAATGGTATGCGAGGAGCTGTAATGGAATTATGTTAATGATAGGCTGTAGGCAGTCCTCCACATGGGGCACTTCGATTATCTTAGCCGCGCCATTCGGACACATGAGATCCGCATCCCCCTCAGAGCAGATCACCATTAGTCGGCCGCTGCGCGCCTGCAGTTGTTGAATAACTGACTGCTGCTTGCTGCATTGGTGCGTAAGGGCCACGGAAAGGGGAGTAATGGAACAAAAGAGGTGCAACATTAGATACATGAACATAAGCTTGCTGCTGGTTCTTTTTGAATGCATTGTCAACCCATAGTCAGATACCCGTACCTCACTGGACCCATCACCACCCGTCAGCCCACCTCGACACTCCCAGCAGCCCTCAGCCCACAATCCCTCCTCTCTCCCCTCCTCACCTGCACGTGCTGTCCCTAGTGGCAACAACAATGATGGGCAGAGTGGCGTTAACGAGGGCGAGGGGGCCGTGCTTCATCTCCTCAACCACCACCTCCTTACCCTTCCACACCCATCACCACCCCTCTGCTCACCTGCACATGCTGTCCCGAGTAGCAACAACGATGATAGGCAGAGTGGCATCGACGAGGGCGAGGGGGCCGTGCTTCATCTCGCCGGCCAGAATGCCCTCGCTGTGCATCGCATCCCACGCATTACCTCCCCCAACCCACCATCACCCCTCAACCCACCTGCAGGTGCTGTCGCGGGTGGCAACAACGATGATAGGCAGAGTGGCATCAACGAGGGCGAGCGGGCCGTGCTTCATCTCGCCCGCCAGAATGCCCTCGCTGTGCATCAGCGCCACCTCCTTCACCTTCAACGCCCCCTCCACCGCCGTCGCGTAGTTGTACCCGCGCCCAAACACCAGCAGGCTCTGCTCGCCTGACAGCTCGCGGGCCAGTTGTTGTATCTCAGAGTCGAGCCTCAGCACCTGCCGCACTTTCCCTGAAGAAAACACGAGATGGGAGAGAAGGGGTGGGGGAGAGGGGTGTGGGGTGGTGTAATTGCGTAGTTGTACCCACGGCCAAACACCAGCAGGCTCTGCTCCTCTGAAAGCTCTCGAGCCAGTTGCTGAATCTCAGAGTCGAGCCTCAGCACCTGACGCACCTTCCCTGATGGCGGGGAGAAGGGGTTGGGAGAAACGAAAACTTGTAAAGCTGTTGTGTAGTTGTAACCGCGGCCAAACACCAGCAGGCTCTGCTTGTCTGACAGCTCTCGAGCCAGCTGTTGGATATTTTAGTGCAGCCTCAGCACTTGGCACACAGAAGTCAAGAAAGTGACAGGTAGGCACGGCTCAGCGAGTGGCGATGCACAGTGCACTTACTGGGCAGGTCAACCAGGCACAAAGAGACAAGAAGGCACGGGCACAGGGAGTGGCAGTGCACTTACTGGGCAGGTCGATGAGACCATCTATAATCCGCTCTCTTCTCTCTTTCGAGGAGATGCTGTCCTCGCCAATCGCCAGCGCCATCAGCACCAGCACTGCAATCTGACTCGTGTATGCCTGTGACATTTACCACCAGAAAATTGCAAAGGCGAGGCAGAGTGAATCATGAGATGGCACATGGCAGCATCCAATACGACATGCATTGACACACATGAGGAAGCCACACATAAACTGGAGGTTCAGAGGTTCAGAGGTTCAGAGGTTCAGAGGTTAACCGCAGAGGTGTGGCGTGGACACACTTTTGATGGCACTCCCCACCACAGTGTGTCCGCCTGGCGATGGGGCTCCCCACCGTGTTATTCACCCCAACACACAGCGCCCTTTGAGTCGACTCAAAAGTCCCCACCGTGTTATTCATCCCAACACACAGCGCCCTTTGAGTCGACTCAAAAGTCCCCACCGTGTTATTCACCCCAACACACAGCGCCCTTTGAGTCGACTCAAAAGTCCCCACCGTGTTATTCACCTCAACACACAGCGCCCTTTGAGTCGACTCAAAAGTCCCCACCGTGTTATTCACCCCAACACACAGCGCCCTTTGAGTCGACTCAAAAGTCCCCACCGTGTTATTCACCCCAACACACAGCGCCCTTTGAGTCGACTCAAAAGTCCCCACCGTGTTATTCACCCCAACACACAGCGCCCTTTGAGTCGACTCAAAAGTCCCCACCGTGTTATTCACCCCAACACACAGCGCCCTTTGAGTCGACTCAAAAGTCCCCACCGTGTTATTCACCCCAACACACAGCGCCCTTTGAGTCGACTCAAAAGTCCCCACCGTGTTATTCACCCCAACACACAGCGCCCTTTGAGTCGACTCAAAAGTCCCCACCGTGTTATTCACCCCAACACACAGCGCCCTTTGAGTCGACTCAAAAGTCCCCACCGTGTTATTCACCCCAACACACAGCGCCCTTTGAGTCGACTCAAAAGTCCCCACCGTGTTATTCACCCCAACACACAGCGCCCTTTGAGTCGACTCAAAAGTCCCCACCGTGTTATTCACCCCAACACACAGCGCCCTTTGAGTCGACTCAAAAGTCCCCACCGTGTTATTCACCCCAACACACAGCGCCCTTTGAGTCGACTCAAAAGTCCCCACCGTGTTATTCACCCCAACACACAGCGCCCTTTGAGTCGACTCAAAAGTCCCCACCGTGTTATTCACCCCAACACACAGCGCCCTTTGAGTCGACTCAAAAGTCCCCACCGTGTTATTCACCCCAACACACAGCGCCCTTTGAGTCGACTCAAAAGTCCCCACCGTGTTATTCACCCCAACACACAGCGCCCTTTGAGTCGACTCAAAAGTCCCCACCGTGTTATTCACCCCAACACACAGCGCCCTTTGAGTCGACTCAAAAGTCCCCACCGTGTTATTCACCCCAACACACAGCGCCCTTTGAGTCGACTCAAAAGTCCCCACCGTGTTATTCACCCCAACACACAGCGCCCTTTGAGTCGACTCAAAAGTCCCCACCGTGTTATTCACCCCAACACACAGCGCCCTTTGAGTCGACTCAAAAGTCCCCACCGTGTTATTCACCCCAACACACAGCGCCCTTTGAGTCGACTCAAAAGTCCCCACCGTGTTATTCACCCCAACACACAGCGCCCTTTGAGTCGACTCAAAAGTCCCCACCGTGTTATTCACCCCAACACACAGCGCACCCCTCGCCCGCGCATACTCCAGCGCTTCCAGAACCCACACAGAGTGCCCACCTCCCTACCAGGCTACCAGCAGCAGCTCACCTTGGTGCTGGCAACGCCGATTTCAGCCCCGGCATTGATGAAAACACCACAGTGAGTGCGGCGGGCGATAGCACTCCCCACCGTGTTAGTCACCCCCACACACAGCGCCCCTCTCGCCCGCGCATACTCCAGCGCCCCCTTTTCTCACACAAAGCGCCCATCTCCCTGTTACCAGCAGCTCACCTTGGTGCTGGCAACGCCAATTTCAGCACCAGCATTGATGAAGACTCCACAGTGTGTCCGCCTGGCGATAGCGCTGCCAACAGTATTAGTCACGCCCACGCACAGCGCCCCCCTCGCTACCATGCCACCAGAAGCAGCTCAACTTGGTGCTGGCGACGCCGATTTCAGCCCCAGCGTTGATAAACACTCCACAATGCGTCCGCCTGGCGATGGCACTCCCCACCGTGTTAGTCACGCCCACACACAGCGCACCCCTCGCCCGCGCATACTCCAGCGCAGCCAGAACCCACACAGAGTGCCCACCTCCCTACCAGGCTACCAGCAGCAGCTCACCTTGGTGCTGGCGACGCCGATTTCAGCCCCAGCGTTGATGAATACACCGCAGTGTGTCCGCCGGGCGATGGCACTCCCCACCGTATTCGTCACGCCCACGCACAGCGCCCCCCTCGCCCGCGCATACTCCAGCGCCGCCAGAGTGTCCGCCGTCTCCCCCGACTGGCTCATAAACACCGCCGTATCCTCTCTATAAACCGGCGCGTTTCTGTCTAGCATGTCGCTCGCCAGCTCCAGTTGAACCGCCACCCCGGAGAGCTCTTCCAACAGAGGACGCACAGCGAGTGCTGCGTGGTAACTGGTGCCACAGCCCACGAAAATGATGCGCCTGCTGCGGCGGATAGTGAGGAGATGGTCTTTTAAGCCTCCCAGAAGCACCCCTTTCTCCTCAGACCAAGGGGCGGAGCTTGTGCGGTTGACAGGGGAGAGTTTGGAGAGAGGCGAGAGGGGCGGCAGGCCGGAAATCCCCCCTCCTGCTGCTCCTGCTGTTGAGGCTACCGGGCTGCTTCCATTCGAACCAGCAGAGGCAATGGCAGCAGTAGCGTCACCACCAGCAGCAGCTGCTGCTGCGGCTGCTATGGAGGCGGAGGGTGGAAGGGAGCTGCAAGCATTAGACGCAGTAGGCGAGAGCGAATCCGCCTTGCCGTGAATCAGCCTGCCTCTCAGCGTCATGGTAAGCGACTCAGGCTGCTCGTGAATCTCCTTCTGCATGAAATGGTCATAACTCCCCTTCATAATCTGCTCTACCTCCATCTCTAGAGTCGACAGAGCCCGCTGCAGCGCCGTCGTGGGGGGCAAACCGCGCTTGGCCTTATCCGGCTCGAACGAAAACAGCGAGACCACGCCGTCCCTGATATGCACCACCTCGTTATCCTCTATAACCATCACTTTCTTCGTATGCTCTACCACCGCGCTCGCATCACTGGCTAGAAACAACTCTCTCGGTCCCGTCGCCCCCGCTCCTCCTCGCACCACCCCTCCAGGCTCCTCCGCGCCCACTATATCAAACGCGGATTTCCGGCCGTCAGAGGGGACTTTGACTCCGAGCAGTAGCGGGCTGCCGCGCTTGCAGGCGACGAGCTGGTTGGGGAAGTGCGGGCTCTTGAAGAGCAGCGCGTAGGCTCCCTCCAGCTGCCGCATCACCTCCATCACCACTTGGGTGAATGCCACTCGCTCCCCGTTGGTGGAACCGTTGACTGTGGGAGGTGGGGGGTGGAGGGGAAGACAAGAGTGAGGAGGACGGAGAGCAGCAAGTAGGCTCCTTCCAGCTGCCGCATCACCTCCATTACGACCTGCGTGAACGCCACTCGCTCACCACCTGTGGCACCGTTGACTGTGGGTGGTGGGGAGCGGGGAGTCAGGGGAGAGGGAGGAAATGGGGGGAGGATGAGGGTGAGGGAAGAGTGGGAGTTTAACGCCCAAGGGCAGGGGGCTGTCGCGCTTACTAATGGGGAGAAGAGTGTGCGGGGAATGAGGTGTTGGGAGGAGGGAGGAGGAGGGGGGGAGGATGAGGGGGGGAGAATGAAGGCGTCGGCGCCCACCAGCTTCGCAACAACCTCTCGCTCTTCCTCCCTCTTACCGTCCCTCCTTTTCCCAGCACCCAAGCCCCTTTTCCCTGCCTTTCCCTTACCTGTCTTGCTCGACACGCCATTGCCCATGCCCGAGACGCCATTGGCCATGCCCTTGCCGCCATGCCCCCCTTCCGACAGCAGCAGGTTGTCGTACACGAATTTCGCGAGCTTCGCAATCACCTCTCGCTGTTCCTCCCTCCTACCTCCCCTCCCGTTCTTACCACCCAATCCCCATCTCCCTGCCCCTCCCCTACCTGTCTTGCTCGAGATGCCATTGGCCATGCCGTTGGCCATGCCTTCGCCGCCATGCCCCCCTTCCGACTGCAGCAGATTGTCATACACGAATTTCGCGAGCTTCGGGATCACCTCGGTGTCCGTCTCCGACTCAAACGTGAACCCGTGCTTCTGGAGGGTGCCCTTCAGCGCCTGGAGGATGGGGTGGAGTGGGGTGTGAAGGGGTATTGAGGAGTGTGGAGAGGTGTGAGGTGGTGTGGGGGAGTCTGGGCGGGTGTAGGGGGAACTTGGGAGTCTCAGGATTACCTCGGAGGAGAACGGAGGACGCGGTATGGAGGAGTGCGGAGGGGTGTGGGGGAGTGTGAAGGAGTGTGAAGGAGTGTAGGGGAAACTCGGCGAGCTTCGGGATCACCTCTGCGTCCGTCTCCGACTCGAACGTGAAGCTGTGCCTTTGGAGGGTGCCCTTCAACGCCTGGGGGATGAGGTGGGGTACGGAAACGTGGGGCAGTGGGGGAGTGTGGGGAAGAGCCGACGCTTCGCTGTATCTTGTAGTTGGTGGTAACCCCGTTGTGCATCACCAGAAACTCGCGGTTTGGACAATAAGGATCTCGAAGTTTGTTAGGATCCATTCTCATGGAAACAGTAAGAGCTGACGTGATAATGCCGTTGTGCACCATCAGGAAGTCGTGGATTGAACACGTAATAATCACGGTTTTGGAGGATTCATTTTCACGGAAAGAGTAAGAGCTGACGCGACACTGTACCTTGTAGATTGTGATAACCCCGTTGTGCATCGCCAGAAACTCGTGGTTCGTACATTATGAATCTCGAGGTGTCTTAGGAGTCATTTTCAGAGGAACAGCAAGGGCTGACGCGACAGTGTACCTTGTAGTTGGTGATAATCCCGTTGTGCACCACCAGAAACTCGTGGTTTGGACCGGACGACTGAGGATGCGAGTTGCGGGGGGACGGCGCGCCGTGAGTGGCCCAACGCGTGTGCGCAATGCCAACGTGGCGGGGAAACGCGCGGCTCATATCCAACTTAGAGTCCGCAACCTCTGCTCGGAGAAAAAGTTGGAAAGGCGGAGAGAAAGAAACGGGTGGGGAAGGAGAGGGAGAGGGAGAAACGCAGGAGCCGAAGGGTACGGTTTGGATAGTGAAGGAAGGAGAAGGAAGGGAAGATAGAAAAAAGAAATCGCATCAATCAGTCTCTTCATTCATTCTTAAAACGGGCAAGTACAGATGAATCGCAGAGGCTCCACCGTTCAGTGCATCTTGGAACCATGTCTGTCACAAAAATCGTACCTTGTCTATCCATCGTACCTTGCCGAACTTTCTTCACTAGGTTGGCAATCTTCCCCTTCTGTCGGAACAGCAGTGGCTCAGCGCCTTTACGTTCCGATGGAGTAACATTCGTGATGTCCGCAAGAGACTTCGCAGAAGCTTCGGTTCCGTTTATCTCTGCTAACGCGGTAATGACCGCTTCTGAGTCGGCATCGGCGTCGACGCTGATTCCCGCGGAATCGTAGCCTCGGTATTCGAGCCTTCTCAGGCCGTTGAAGAGTATCTCGAGGATTTCGGAGCGCTGCTTTGGACACTCATAGTTCAAGTACGCGAAGATGCCACACATCTTGAATACAAAAAAGAAGACAGGGGAGCGAAAACTTTATGACTTTGTGTTGCTAAGAGTCTACTTCTTGGCAACGAGAGGAAAAATGAGGTCGACCGCACTACACCGTCCCGTATGCTCTGAAAGAGGACGACGGCTTTTAAGAAAATCCTTCTATCTGTAAAAGCCGGTTGTCGTCGTGATAGCACGATCCGGAACTAGCCGCAGCAGCCAGATGACGTGACAGGTCCGCGACGAGCAGCCTCTTCGTTGTTTCTTGAATATACGGATTAGCACGTTCTGAGACGATTCTGGTGGTCAAACCACCTGGACACCGTGTTTTGATGGCTCCCCCGTGTCCATTCAGCTTCACGCTCAAGAACTCAGCAGCAGTCTGTAAAACATATCACGGCATTGATAAGTTGCGCTGCAGGACGAGCCTGGTCAATATGGCTGATCCACAACACTACGCACCAGCAGCTTCAAACGACTTCTTGACCCCGTCTTTTTAGCTACCTACTTTTTAGGAATGACAAAGAAAAAATTGCCGGCCGTGGGCAACTCTTCGTGTGCTTTTGAGTTTCCTTGGGAGCTGCGAGAGGTGTAGCGATGCAACTTTGGCGGGAGTTGTGCAAAAACACTTCTATACTGTAAACATTCGCCAGAGCTTGGCGGGAAGTAAGTTCGGAATTACCGAAGCATCCACCCTCTCAACCCCCAAATTTCAGGGTTCGGTCATAGATCTATGGAGTCAATAGCGAAGACTTCTTCCTGGCCAGGTCAGCTTCGGGTCTACAAACCAGAAAGCAGACCCCGAGGAGGGACGTGATTGGTAATCGAAGAGTGAAGGGAGCCGAACCAGTCCAGCTGTGCGAAGGGAAGCTTTCCCGCCGAAGCCACTTGGGACGAGGTTGGATGTTGGGGCGATGAGGCGTGTCAACCAACGTCCCCCTGACCAGTCTTCGTGGTTCAACCTGACACAAGTCGCTGCCGAACCTCTGACTTGATTTGGGGCAGAGGCAGGATAAAAGGGAAAATATGTCAATGGTAACAAACATGGGGCACTGTAACGCGTACGGTAACGATTTCAACGCGTTTGGTAACTCGCTTAACACGTTTGGTAACTCGCTTAACACGTTTTGTTATGAGTTTTACTAGTCAGAGTGCGCGGAAGACTTTATAAAAAGGATGAGAATTACAGAATGTCCAGAATGATAATGAAGCGAGCATTTATAGGGTCGAAACCGTGCTAGGCGAGGACCTCGATGTGCGTGGCTCGGGAATGTCGCAATTGGTGCGGGGCGACTCGGGGCTGGTTCGGTACGAAAGTGTAGGCCGAGCCTTTCTGACGCGAAGTCATCGGGCTGTCCTCGCTAGGACTACAGTAATGAATGTATATTCATTACACTCTCCCACCTTCTAAATAAGGTGCACTTATACGAAGCCGAGTCTTGCAGTAGCGTGAAACTGCCGATCTCGGTTGAAAACTGATCCGACGGTAGAAAACCCGTTGACTTTCGAGTTGACGCGAGGCTGACTAGTTGACCAGGCGAATTAGAATGAAGTTGGGATGTCAGCCGTTGAACTCTCAGATGTAGATCTGACGGTTGCGATCGAAATGTTGAGTTGAAATCCGCAGTTGAATAGAAAACCGTAGATGGAGCGGGTGTGAGGCGGATGGTGGAGATGATCGCGAAGTTGGCAGGAGTTCTGACGCATGTCAGAAGTCGGAAATTCCGAGGCCGTCGATGCCAATAGAGCGATCTCGAGCGTCCGTCGTGCTGCGGATAGAAGGGTAGACCCCGAGAAAATACCCTTTCTCCCCCCCCCTTGCAATAGAAGGGTAGACCCCGAGCGTAATACAGCTGCGCGGGTAGAAACTACAGAAATCCTCTCTGCCGGGGGTAATCCAAAATACCAGGTGTTATGAACCCCTTCGAAAATTTAGCGGTTGCACTCGCGAAAACGTTGTCGGTGGCGGAACTTCGAAATCTTGACTTGGAAAACTCCCTCAGGGTAAAACCGTTTCGAAGTCCTTTAAGCAGATAAAATCGTTGGGCGTGTCAGAATCCCAGCCACTAACCACTGGGATAAAAGGGCTTGTTTGTGTAGCGGGTGAGTGCGCCCATAACCCCCCAGGCCGCCGTGCCTGTAACCCTTCCCTAGGATCAATCGGGGATCACCAGTGGACCTCTGACACCCCCCCGCACTGGGATGCCCGAGGTGCACACACCGGGATTCGAACCCGAGACCTTCGCTCTGATACCATGTCAGAATCCCAGCCACTAACCACTGGGATAAAAGGGCTTGTTTGTGTAGCGGGTGAGTGCGCCCATAACCCCCCAGGCCGCCGTGCCTGTAACCCTTCCCTAGGATCAATCGGGGATCACCAGTGGACCTCTGACAGGGCGTGTGGACTCGAAACCTCCGAATGAGAACTATTAAGCAGACTGTAAATATTGTCTTGTAGTCGCGACTGCTGCTGCAGAATCTCCCGTGACTGCCACCTCGAAATCCCTCGCGTGGCAGTATCGAATCATTTGTTTGCTGCCGGATCTCCGGTTGTCCGCTGCTGCAATCCCAAAATTGTTACCGTTTGTCTTGTTGTAGTGGTGGAAAATCCTCGCTGTAGCTTCTCAAGCTGTCGGTGCCCCCGGCAGTCTTGTCCAGACTCGCCGAGGCATTTGTCGCTATTCTCCGAAAACTTCCGGGCAGAGGCGAAAAACAGCTGCTGTTCCTCCCTCAAACCCCCGAAATATTTTTCAACTTCGAACATGATTTTTCGATGACGTCAGCTGCATTGTCGATGTTGTCGTGGCTCGCAGAAAACTCCTGGGCAGGGGCGAAAACAGCTGTCCTCCCCTCCCGTGACCTGTAGCAAATTTTCACTCGTGATGTCGCTGGTACCCCCGAAACGGAGACGGAATTAATTGCTAAACTAGTTCCCGTCGGTTTTGCGCGCTTAACCGAGCGCCTCTGCATCGCCGCCGTTTCGAACGGAACCGTCGACCGTTGCTGCCGAACTCCGTCAAGACTCAGCCCCAGTACTGCTGCTGAAACCCGTAAATGTCGGAAATCAATACACCAGGTAAAATCTTGGTCGCCTGCAGGTTGTCCCGCGAAAGAACCGGTGTTTCTAGTACGCCCACCCGGTCACCATTTTTTTCGTGCGGTTAACCACCCAAGCAACCCACCAGCAGGAGGCGCTTTTTTGGCGTGGAACCCAGTACTTATGGGTCTTCCGAGACCGATTTTCACGGACCCTAGCGCGCATCAACGCCGCAGATCTCGCCGTTGAACTCCCCTAGGTAACTCCTTAAGTACACCGTAAACGCGTAAAACAGCTGGCGAGCAGACGTTCACCCGTCTCCCACCGTCGAAATTGCACCCGAAAATCGTGGTTGAGGAATCGAGCCCCGAAGTATTTTCTGCCTTGTAGCCCCGACATTTCCGCCGATTAACCCTGGTACTCCGACGTTCACCCATCTTCGTACCTGTCGGAATCACTTAGCAAATCCCAGGCATCCTTGGCAATACACCCCTCGCCGTGCCTCCATGTAACGATATCAAACCCTTTCGGGGGTCTACCGAATAGACTCCGAAATTCGCGGTGGAGTGGTGTGCGGGCTCCGCCTATCACTCAAGTTGCTTGAAACGACACCCACAACTTTCCCTCCTTTTTTTTTTTATTTTCACCCCCTGACAATTTCGCTTGCCGCCGTTCACCCAGCGTCCGCTTTTGTCGGATGAGGCATTCTTCGTGTTGTCTCGCGTTTTTTCTGGCGTTCGATGAAGGCGCGAACGCAATCGTAGTCGGCACGAGTTTATCATATCAAACTCTCAGCCGGCCGCTTCGCTGCCCACCGTGCCTATCGCCTTAAAACTCCCCAGCTTCGGGACTCCGTCTTCGCTGCTACACCGCTGTGGGGTAGACCGTTGAATCCGGAGAAACTCCGACAGCTGCCACAATGTCTTCGGTCCCGACTTTTTCGGCAGGGTAACTGTCGCCGATGGTCCGTTTTTGTCGGGGCCGAACAGTGCCGCATCCGTGAATTTTTTCTTGAACGCCCTGCCGTCGAACCAGCGTCACCCGCGCCTTTCTAACCAGCACAGGGCTAAACACAGGGCCCCACCTTTGTATCCAGTGGCCAACAGGACTTACGAATTGCCTTTGAGGCTTTTCTGGGCGTGGGGTATGCGAAACGTCGGTGGACTTTGGCCGGTAGGGAGCTCCTTCTGCTACCGCCGCTTAGCCGCGAAACCCGGCCTCAGCAAAAAGTCGTCGCAGTAGGTCGTTTTCTCCCCTCCTGAAGCTCGGAATCCGTTTCTCTCGCCAGACCCGTATTTGTCGCAACTCCGTTTATTGTAGCCGGTAGACCAGGCGAAATTCGCGGGTCTAGACGCTGCGCCAAACCGTTGTCCTCGTCGGTGTACTGCCCCGTCTGCGACACAACTTCCCTTGATCAGGGGGAAACTGTGCCGCCTGAAGTACAGTGTCGGCTGCTGCTGTTGCTCCGAAATTTTCGGCCGACGTTGTTGCAGGCGCAGAATTGACCCTAACGCGAACAGTCTAGTCGTAGGCGGCCTTTTTAGCACTTTTCGGTGGTTTGAAAATGACTTCCGTCCCACACTGTGCCGCTCCTGCCGAAAACGCTAGCGACGCACCCTCCTGTAGCCACACCGGCCACACCCGGGCTGGACGACGGTAGACCCCCGCTTTCTTCGGGCAGTCGTCACGCCGTCACTCCGCGCCGTCGCATTTTCTGACGCAAATCACCATGCGCCTGGCTGCTCGCACAGCAGTCGTTCTTCACGTGCTGCTAACCGAAATCTTCGCGCACAGTGACCACGATCGCCACGTGCCGAAGACCTCCGAAAATCCCGTGCGCAACGTGACGAAATCGCCCGCCGCCACTTGCCGCACGCATTAACTCCCGAAATTGTCGCGCGTTGTGTCAAACATTATACATGTTGTATTTGTGTAGGCTGTAGTGGGTTAGCCTATAGGGGGGTCACAACATTAGGGTTTCATATTTGTACTCACAATCCTTGCTAGTTCATCATTCCAGTCCGTTCTCGTTGACATGGTTTCAGAGCAGGTCCTTCGCTAGGACCGTTTTTTTTTTAAGGGCCCACCGTTCCCTACCTACCTACCTACCTACCTAGGGCGCCTCGAATTTTTTTTTTTTAACGGCCCCTACATCCCGCGACCCGCGACCCGCCCCTTAAGGCCCCGTCGCGCCGCCCCTTAGCCGCTCGCGCGCGGTCGTTTTCATACGTGCGCCCCGCCTGCTGCCCGCGCGCGCCTTATTTCCCTCGCGCGCGGCCCGTCGCCTACTCGCGCACGCCCCGCAGCCGCCCGTCGCCTGCTCGCGCACGCCCCGCAGCCGCCCGTCGCCTGCTCGCGCACGCCCCGCAGCCGCCCGTCGCCTGCTAGCGCACGCCCCGCAGCCGCTCGTAGCCTGCTCGCGCACGCCCCGCAGCCGCCCGTCGCCTGCTCGCGCACGCCCCGCAGGCCCGCAGCCCGCCGTCGCAGCGGCCGCCCGCCCGCAGCCGCCCGTCGCCTGCTCGCGCACGCCCCGCAGCCGCCCGTCGCCTGCTCGCGCACGCCCCGCTGCCCGCAGCCGCTCGTACGCCGCTGCTTCCGCTGCTGCTTGTGCACCGCTGCCTCCCGAGTGCCGCCGCTGCCTGTGCGCCGCCGCTGCCCGTGCGCCGTCGCTGCCCCTACGCTGCCGCTGCCCGTGCGCTGCCGCTGCCCGTGCGCCGCTGCCGCCCGTGCGCTTCTGCAGCCGCCGCCCGCGAGGCACTCGCTCTCACTGTTGTTTATTTTCTACCTACCGCGCACACTGCTGCCACTGCAGCTGCCACCAGTGCGCCGTTGCAGCTCCTGCTGCCACGCTACCTACTACTGCCGCTCGTGTGCCACTACGGACAGTCGACCCCGCCCGCGCCTTGCCTAGCGGCCCCGCCGGCCCCGTTGACCCTCCGCACACCTTTCCAGCGGCCTGATTCCTACTACTACTGTTACTACTGCTACTACTGCTACTGCTACTGTCACTATGGCTAGTCCTCCAGTTCTAGCTTTCGATGCCGAGGGCCGTCCAGTGAAGTTCGAAACCTGGCTAGATGACCTGCACCTGTTCCTACAGCTCACTGCCAAGGAAGATATCTCACTGTACGACCACGCCCTAGGCCATGCCACTGCCCCTGACTCGTCTGCTGACAGCACTCTGCGTTCCCAGTGGCAGACCCGTGATGCGCACGCTCGCTTTGCTATTCGCAACTCCCTGCCGCTAGACGAGCGCGAGCACTTCGGCCAGTGCAAGACTGCTAAGGACCTCTACACCGCTGTAGTTGCCCGCTACTCCTCACCCGCTTCTGCCACGCTAGGCCGCCTCACTCTCCCCTACCTGTTCCCCGACCTAGCCTCCTTTCACACTGTCGCAGACCTCATCACCCACCTTAAGACTAGTGAGGCCCGCTTTCGCGCTGCTATGCCTGCCGAGTTTCTCACTAGCAACCCCCCCCCGCTCTGGATCACTCTCTACCACATCGTCACCCGCCTCCCTGACTCTCTGCGCGCAGTCAGGGACCACTTCCTCTCTCGCTCCCCCACTGAGCTCACTGTTGCCCTCCTCGAGAAGGAACTGCTTGCAGCTGAGGCGAGCATCGTCGCTGTAGGCACCTCTCGTGGCGACCCCCGCACCCCGTTCTTTGAGGGGTGTTCCCCTTCCCCCCTCCTCCCCTCTGTCGCCTCTGCTGCTGCTGTCGACCTTCTTGGTGCTGAGAAGGTCGGGACCGCGTCTGCTTCGAGCGGGCGCCGCAGGAACAAGGGGGGCAGGGGTGGGGGTGGCGGCGGAGGAGGTGGGGGTGGAGGCGGTGGGAGTGGAGGCGCGGCTGGGGAGACTAGTGGCGGCAGTGGGGGAGGAGACAGCAGCGGTGGGAGTGGTGGCGGAGGCGGCAGCGGAGGCGGAGGTGGTCGTGGCGGCGGCAGGGGTGGAGGTGGCCGGGGCGGCGGCGGTGGGGGTGGTGGTCGTGGAGGCACTGGCGGAGGGCAGAGTCAGCAGCCCGCCCCGACGCTTCAGGCCGCCCGTGAGTGGTATGCGCAGCGTGGCTTTACCTGCACGTACGTCATTCGCACAGGTGACCGCCGCGGCCAGCAGTGTGGGAGGCCGCACCCCACGCAGCGCTGCTTCGCGCGCCTTACCGACGCGTGGCGCACTCAGTTTCCTGCTGCCACTGAGCTGCCGCGCTGGGCTGATCTGGAAAAGAGGGGTGTTGATATTTGGGCTTTAGACTTTGATGCTATTCTCACTGCCATGTATGCGATGTCTATTAGTGGAGAGGGTGCTCAGTACTTGCGTGTTCCGCCCGACCTGGGCATTCAGGCCAGTCCGGCTGCCGCTCTAGGTGCTAGTGCGTCTGCTCCCACAGGTCCTGGTGAGGCTGCAGCCCTAGGTGCTAGTGCGTCCGTGCCCCCTGGTACTGAGTCGACTGCAGCACTGCACACCTTCACACTGGACTCAGGTGCTTCTCGCTGCTTCTTTCGTGACCGCACTGTCCTTGAGCCACTCGCTCGGCCAGTTGCTGTCTCCCTTGCTGACCCCTCTGGGGGTCCGGTCATTGCGACCTCCTCCACTGTCCTTCCTTGTCCGGCGGTCCCGTCCGGCACGCTGTCAGGTCTCTACCTCCCCTCGTTCTCTACGAACTTGGTGGCAGGTAGTGCGCTCCAGGACGGGGGTGTTCACCAGTTCACCCCCGCCTACGAGCGCGTGACACACTGCACGTGTGCTCGGACGGGTCGCCACCTGGCTACCTTCACTCGGGAGCCGGGGTCGGACCTTTACACACTGACCACTGAGTCCCCTCAGGTAGCTGCGTCCGCGTCTGCGTCTGCGTCAGGTCAGCTGTCCGCCCCCTGCTCGTGTCGCTCTCTGGCGCATGAGACTGTCCTTTGGCACCACCGCCTTGGTCACCCGTCTGTGCAGCGCCTTTGGGCCATGCACAAACGGGACCTTGTTGCTGGTCTTCCCAGGGTACTCCCTCCCCTTCCAGACTCGCCTGCTCCTCCCTGTATTCCCTGTGTCGAGGGGCGGCAGCGCGCCGCTCCTCACTCCTCCTCCTTTCCCCCGACGACTGCTCCTTTGCAGACGCTCCACTTGGACGTGTGGGGCCCAGCCCGCGTCCGTGGCCAGGGTCAGGAGAGGTACTTCCTGATTGTTGTTGACGACTTCTCGCGCTACACCACGGTCTTCCCCTTGCGCGCCAAGGGTGACGTCCCTGATGTATTGATCCCCTGGATCCGCAGATCTCGTCTCCAGCTCAGTGAGCGTTTCCGCTCCGACTTCCCTGTCCTGCGTCTGCACTCTGACAGAGGTGGGGAGTTTACCTCTGGCCTCTTGGAGGCCTTCTGTCAGCAGGAGGGCATTAAGCAGTCGTACACGCTTCCGGCCTCTCCACAGCAGAATGGGGTTGCTGAGCGCCACATTGGTCTGGTCATGGAGGTCGCTCGTACCTCCTTGAGCCATGCGGCTGCCCCCCATTTTCTGTGGCCGTTTGCAGTCCGATACGCTGCGCATCAGCTCAACCTCTGGCCCCGTGTCTCCTTGCCCGAGACTTCTCCGACACTGCGTTGGACGGGAGAGGCTGGCGATGCGTCGCGTTTTCGGGTCTGGGGATCCCGAGCTTTTGTCCGCGACACGTCCGCGGACAAGCTCTCCCGTCGCGCTGTCCCCTGCGTCTTCCTTGGCTTTGTCCCGGACGCCCCTGGCTGGCAGTTCTACCACCCCACCTCGCGTCGTGTCCTGGCCTCTCAGGACGTCACTTTTGACGAGTCCGTCCCCTACTACTGCCTCTTCCCCTACCGCACTGCCCCGCTCCCCCCCCCACCTCTCTTCCTCGCTCCAGGTGCTGAGGTACCAGACCCCCTCCCCCCTCAGGGTGCCGCTCCCTCAGGTGTGTCCCAGGTAGACCCGGGTGAGCCTGTCGAGGTAGCTGTTGACTCTCGTCCTGCTAGGGGTGCTGAGCCTGGGGGTGCTGCGTCTGGGGGTGCTGAGCCTGGGAGTGCGGAGCCTGGAGGTGCTGAGCCTGGGGGTGCTGAGTCTGGGGGTGCTGAGTCCGGGGGTGCTGAGCCTGAGCGTGCTACACCTGGAGGAGCCCTCTCCTCCCAGCAGCTGCAGGAGAGGTACCTCGAGTACTGCCGCCTCCGGAGAGGTGCTTCTGGAGCTCGTCCCGGTACTTCCCCTCCTACCCGGGAGCTCCCCCCCATTCAGCAGATCCGCGAGTGGTACACACGGCGCTGCAGTCTTCGGAGTGGTGCTCCTGGTGCTGCGGACCCTGGGGGTGGCGCTGCTGCTGGTGCTGGTGACCCGGACGTTGGAGCTGCTGCTGGTGCTGCGGACCCGCCTGGTGGAGCTGCTGCTGGTGCTGAGGACTCGGACGTTGGAGCTGCTGCTGGAGCTGAGGACCCGGGCGGTGGCGCTGCTGCTGGTGCTGAGGACCCGGACGTTGGAGCTACTGCTGGTGCTGAGGACCCGGGCGGTGGAGCTGCTGCTGGTGCTGAGGACTCGGACGGTGGAGCTGCTGCTGGAGCTGAGGACCCGAGCGGTGGCGCTGCTGCTGCTGCTGAGGACCCGGGCGTTGGAGCTACTACTGGTGCTGAGGACCCGGTCGGTGGAGCTGCTGCTGGTGCTGTGGACCCGGACGCTGGAGCTCCTACTGGTACTGAGGACCCGGCCGCTGGAGTCTCTTCTGCTTCTGGAGACGCTGCGCGGCCGCGACTGTCAAAATAAGAGACTGGAATGACTGTACTAACAGAAGGATGGATACAAATAGGAAACCCTAATCCAGTGTACCCCCTAAGGTATCACCCACTACTGCCTACAATCATATAAACATATAATGTTTGACACACCCCCATAGGCAAAGTGGGGGAGACCTAGGGGTCACAAGACCAGTCAAGGCAAAGCAAGGCAACAACAAGCTCAGGGTGGATCTCGAGGATTCCACACAAATTCCGAGCACAAGCTAGTGGTCACAAGACCAGTTCACATGCAGGCTTATAACAGAGCAAGAGATACAGTGATCACAGCCTAGCAAGAGTAAACATGCAGGTATAGATATATATAGTGATCACAGTACAAGCAAAGTCAAGAGGTAAGTAAGTGAGGTCCAGTAGGCACAAGGCCTAGTAGAGTGCAGAAGCGCTGATGGTCACGAGGCTGAAGCGCCTTGGTGAACACATCAGCAGTGTTGGCCTCAGTGGCCACGTAGCGAATACAAAGCTGACCACGCTGCTGCAGCTCACGAGCAAGGAAGTACCGCAGGGCGATGTGCTTCGTTCTGTGCTCCAGTCTGTGCTCCTCACACAAGGCAATGGCAGCCTTGTTGTCGACGTACAGTACTGGAGGAGAACGAGGCCGCTCTCCGAGGTCGGTCAGCAGGTAGGTCAGCCAGCGTAGCTCCTGGGCAGCCATGGCTGTAGCGTAGATCTCAGCCTCGCAACTGGAGCCGAGAACAGAAGAAGAGCGTGTAGAGCGCCAAGAAACTGAGCCAGAGCCAAGGCTGAAGGTGTAACCCTGAGACGACCGCTGAGTGGCCTGGTCGTCTGCCCAGGAAGCGTCTGAGTGCCCTGTGAGAACAACTCGGTCTCGTCCTCCAAGCACAAGCCCCATGCCCGACGTACTGCACAAGTAGCGCAACACCCTCTTAGCGGCATCCATGTGCTCCTTCCTGTGACGGCCAGGAGCGACATAGCGTGCAAGGATGCTAAGAGGGTATGCAAGGTCAGGTCGAGTGCAGGTCATCAGGTACATGAGGCAGCCCACAAGCTCTGGATACGGGCCACTCGGCTCTACGGACTCATCCGAAGGCAGAGCTGAGAGCGAGTGACCGGTAGGCAGAGGAGTGGACTGAGGCGAGGAGTACGTGAAGCCGAAGCGCTGGAGAACCTGCTGCACCATGTGTGACTGAGTCAGGGTGATGGTGCGCCGTGCTCTGTCCCGGGTGATCCGCAAGCCAAGATAGCTTGTTAGTTCACCCAGGTCTGTGCACGTGTGTCTCCTCTGCAGCTCCGACTTCACGTGGGCGAGTGCCGCGGTGTCAGCAGTGGCAAAGACCAAGTCGTCGACGTACACAAGGATGTAGAACGGCGGTTGCGAGGTGTCGGTGCGTAGAAACAGCGACGGGTCAGCAGTAGAAGGAGCGAACCCAAGAGCCGCAAGTGTCGTCCTCAGTGTGTCGTGCCACTCACGTGGCGCCTGGCGGAGACCGTAGACCGGCCGCTGAAGCCTCCACTGGGTGCCAGGAGGAACTGACCCAGTGAAGCCAGGGGGGCGGCGCAGCCAGATCTCCTCGTGCAGGCTGCCCTGCAAGAAAGCAGTGCTGAAGTCAAGAGAGTGAAGCTCGTAGTCGCGGTGAGCGGCTATGTGCAGCAGCACCCGAAGAGTAGTCATCTTCGGGGTGGGGGAGAAGGTCTGAAAGAAGTCTACTCCCTCTCGCTGACTGAAGCCTCGAGCCACGTAGCGCGCCTTGAAGACAGGCGGAGAACCCGGCGGCCGCTTCACCCTGAAAATCCACATGCCACTGACGATGTTCGCCCCAGGAGGGGGAACGTCGTCGACGTAGGTGCCTGTGGACTTCCAGGAAGCCATCTCTGCGTCCATGGCTGTCTTCCACTGAGAGGAGTAGGGACCCGCCATCGCCTCAGCGTAAGAGCGTGGGGTCGGGATGTCTGGTGCATCCGGGTCTCCCTCAGGGGCAACTAGCAAGGACACGAGACGGGGCAAAGCAGCAGCAAGGCAGTGGAACTCCTCCTGTCTGTCCTCAAAGACGTCCGTGCCGAGGGCACACTCACCCCCGACGGACGGAGGACAGGCAGACGCAGACTCAGACTCAGCGACAAGGCTGGCAGCGTAGTCTAGGCGACAGCGAGCAGCAAAGTCAACCAACTCAGCGACCAGAGCAGACGCAGCAGAGGACTCAAAGGTCGGGTCAGTGACAACTGTAGCGAGGAGACGCGTAACAGTGGGACTGGCAGCACGACGGGAGTCAGACTCCGGGTCAGGAAGAGTAGGAAGAGAGGACGCAGGAGGAGACGGTAGCGGGACACGCTGCGGAGCAGTGGAGGGACGCAGAGTCATGTAGTGAGTGCCAGGGACAGGAGGAGGACGCTCACGTGGGACACGACGACCAGTGCGAGCAGTACGAACAGGCGACGCAGGACGAGACTCAGGCTCACGACGCTCTGTAAGACCTCCTGTGGGACCAGCGTAAGGAGAGGGAGCAGGGAGAGGCGAGGCAGGCGGTAACTGGGACTGCGGCTGGACAGGCAGAGGACACTCGACGGAGGGAGGAGGACTAGGAGGAGGAGCCTGACCAAGAACCTGCTGAAGGAGCGGTACGAAGTACGGTCGCGGCCGCGCAGCGTCTCCAGAAGCAGCAGGGACACCAGTGGCAGCCCCAACGCCCGAGTCCTCAGCACCAGCAGCAGCTCCAACGCCCGGGTCCACAGCACCAGTAGGAGCTCCAGCGCCCGAGTCCTCAGTACCAGCAGCAGCGCCACCGGTCGGGTCCTCAGCACCAGCAGCAGCTCCAACGCCCGGGTCCTCAGCACCAGCAGCAGCTCCAGCGTCCGGGTCCTCAGCACCAGCAACAGCACCACCGCTCGGGTCCGCAGCACCAGGAGCACCACTACGAAGACTGCAGCGCCGCGTGTACCACTCGCGGATCACCTGAATGGGGGGGAGCTCCTGGGAAGGAGGGGAAGTACCGGGACGAGCTCCAGAAGCACCTCTCCGGAGGCGGCAGTACTCGAGATACCTCTCCTGCAGCTGCTGGGAGGAGAGAGCTCCTCCAGGTGGAGCACGCTCAGGCTCAGCACCCCCAGACTCAGCACCCCCAGACTCAGTACCCCCAGACTCAGCACGTCCAGACTCAGCACCCCCAGGCTCAGTACCTCCAGGCTCCGCACCTCCAGGCTCAGCACCCCCAGGCTCCGCACCCCCAGACTCAGCACTCCCAGGCTCAGCACCCCCAGACGCAGCACCCCCAGGCTCAGCACCCCCAGACGCAGCACCCCCAGGCTCAGCACCCCGAGCAGGACGAGAGTCAACAGCTACCTCAACAGGCTCACCCGGGTCTACCTGGGACACACCTGAGGGAGCGGCACCCTGAGGGGGGAGGGGGTCTGGTACCTCAGCACCTGGAGCGAGGAAGAGAGGCGGGGGGGGGAGCGGGGCAGTGCGGTAGGGGAAGAGGCGGTAGTAGGGGACGGACTCGTCAAAAGTGACGTCCTGAGAGGCCAGGACACGCCGCGAGGTGGGGTGGTAGAACTGCCAACCAGGGGCGTCCGGGACAAAGCCAAGGAAGACGCAGGGGACAGCGCGACGGGAGAGCTTGTCCGCGGACGTGTCGCGGACAAAAGCTCGGGATCCCCAGACCCGAAAACGCGACGCATCGCCAGCCTCTCCCGTCCAACGCAGTGTCGGAGAAGTCTCGGGCAAGGAGACACGGGGCCAGAGATTGAGCTGATGCGCAGCGTATCGGACTGCAAACGGCCACAGAAAATGGGGGGCAGTCGCATGGATCAAGGAGGTACGAGCGACCTCCATGACCAGACCAATGCGGCGCTCAGCAACCCCATTCTGCTGTGGAGAGTCCGGAAGCGTGTACGACTGCGCAATGCCCTCCTGCTGACAGAAGGCCTCCAATAGGCCAGAGGAGAACTCCCCACCTCTGTCAGAGTGCAGACGCAGGACAGGGAAGTCGGAGCGGAAACGCTCACGGAGCTGGAGACGAGATCTGCGGATCCAAGGGATCAATACATCAGGGACGTCACCCTTGGCGCGCAAGGGGAAGACCGTGGTGTAGCGCGAGAAGTCGTCAACAAGAATCAGGAAGTACCTCTCCTGACCCTGACCACGGACGCGGGCTGGGCCCCACACGTCCATGTGGAGCGTCTGCAAGGGAGCAGTCGTCGGGGGAAAGGAGGAGGAGTGAGGAGCGGCGCGCTGCCGTCCCTCGACACAGGGAATACAGGGAGGAGCAGGCGAGTCGGGAAGGGGAGGGAGCACCCTGGGAAGACCAGCAACAAGGTCCCGCTGGTGCATGGCCCGAAGGCGCTGCACAGACGGGTGACCAAGGCGGTGGTGCCAAAGGACAGTCTCATGTGCCAGAGAGCGACACGAGCAGGGGGCGGACAGCTGACCTGACGCAGACGCAGACGCAGACACAGACGCAGCTACCTGAGGGGACTCAGTGGTCAGTGTGTAAAGGTCCGACCCCGGCTCCCGAGTGAAGGTAGCCAGGTGGCGACCCGTCCGAGCACACGTGCAGTGTGTCACGCGCTCGTAGGCAGGGGTGAACTGGTGAACACCCCCGTCCTGGAGCGCACTACCTGCCACCAAGTTCGTAGAGAACGAGGGGAGGTAGAGACCTGACAGCGTGCCGGACGGGACCGCCGGACAAGGAAGGACAGTGGAGGAGGTCGCAATGACCGGACCCCCAGAGGGGTCAGCAAGGGAGACAGCAACTGGCCGAGCGAGGGGCTCAAGGACAGTGCGGTCACGAAAGAAAGAGCGAGAAGCACCGGAGTCCAGTGTGAAGGTGTGCAGTGCTGCAGTCGACTCAGTACCAGGGGGCACAGACGCACTAGCACCTAGGGCAGCAGCCTCACCAGGACCTGCGGGAGGGGACGCACTAGCACCTAGAGCGGCAGCCGGACTGGCCTGAATGCCCGGGTCGGGCGGAACACGCAAGTACTGAGCACCCTCTCCACTAATAGACATCGCATACATGGCAGTGAGAATAGCATCAAAGTCTAAAGCCCAAATATCAACGCCCCTCTTTTCCAGCTCAGGCCAGCGCGGCAGCTCAGTGGCAGTAGGAAACTGGGTGCGCCACGCGTCGGTAAGGCGGGCGAAGCAGCGCTGCGTGGGGTGCGGCCTCCCACACTGCTGGCCGCGGCGGTCACCTGTGCGAATGACGTACGTGCAGGTAAAGCCACGCTGCGCATACCACTCACGGGCGGCCTGAAGCGTCGGGGCGGACTGCTGACTCTGCCCTCCGCCAGTGCCCCCACGACTACCACCCCCTCCGCCTCCGCCTCGGCCACCTCCACCCCTGCCGCCACCACGACCACCTCCGCCTCCGCTGTCGCCTCCGCCCCTGCCACCACTCCCGCCGCTGCTGTCGCCTCCCCCACTACCGCCACTAGCCTCCTCAGCCGCGCCTCCACTCCCACCGCCTCCACCCCCACCTCCTCCGCCACCACCCCCACCCCTGCCCCCTTTGCCCCTGTGGCGCCCGCTCGAAGCAGACGCGGTCCCGACCTTCTCAGCACCAAGGAGGTCGACAGCAGCAGCAGAGGCGACAGAGGGGAGGAGGGGGGAAGGGGAACACCCCTCGAAGAACGGGGTGCGGGGGTCGCCACGAGAGGTGCCTACAGCGACGATGCTCGCCTCAGCTGCAAGCAGTTCCTTCTCGAGGAGGGCAACAGTGAGCTCAGTGGGGGAGCGAGAGAGGAAGTGGTCCCTGACTGCACGCAGAGAGTCAGGGAGGCGGGTGACGATGTGGTAGAGAGTGATCCAGAGCGGGGGGGGTTGCTAGTGAGAAACTCGGCAGGCATAGCAGCGCGAAAGCGGGCCTCACTAGTCTTAAGGTGGGTGATGAGGTCTGCGACAGTGTGAAAGGAGGCTAGGTCGGGGAACAGGTAGGGAAGAGTGAGGCGGCCTAGCGTAGCAGAAGCGGGTGAGGAGTAACGGGCAAGTAGAGGTCCCTAGCTGTCTTGCACTGGCCAAAGTGCTCGCGCTCATCTAACGGCAGGGAGTTGCGGATGGCAAAGCGAGCGTGAGCGTCACGAGTCTGCCACTGTGAGCGGGTAGTGCTGTCAGCATCAGTAGCAGGGGCAGGAGCATGGCCGAGGGCGTGGTCATACAGGGAGATATCCTCCTTGGCAGTGAGCTGCAGGAAGAGGTGCAGGTCATCAAGCCAAGTATCAAACTTCACTGGGCGGCCCTCAGTATCGAAAGATAGTACAGGCGGGGTAGCCATAGTAGCAGTAGGAGTAGCCGTAGCAGTAGCAGGAAGTGAGTCCTAAACGCAGTGGGCAGCGCGACAGGGGTAGGGCGGCTAGGTCCAGAGAAGTTGCTCAGTGCGGGCGGCGCGGCTCGGTTCTGGCTGCTCGGCTCGGCTCGGACTGGGCGGCTCGGTTCGGGCGGCCTGTTGCTGGCGGGGCCGCGGCTGTCGCGTGCGGTGCGGGTAGGGGCGGCGGGTACAGCCGCTTTGGGGCGGCGTAAGCGGGGCCGTAAGCGGGGCCGTAAGCGGGGCGCGCGCGACGGGGCCGTGAGCGGGGCCGTAAGCGGGTCGACGGGGCCGTAAGCGGGGCCGTAAGCGGGGCCGTAAGCGGGGCGCGCGCGACGGGGCCGTAAGCGGGGCCGTAAGCGGGTCGACGGGGCCGAAAGTGGGGCCGTAAGCGGGGCCTTAAGCGGGGCCGTAAGCGGGGGCCGTAAGCGGGGCCGTAAGCGGGGCCGTAAGCGGGTCGACGGGGCCGTAAGCGGGTCGACGGGGCCGTAAGCGGGGCCGTAAGCGGGGCCGTAAGCGGGGCCGTAAGCGGGGGCCGTAAACGGGGCCGTAAGCGGGGCCGTAAGCGGGTCGACGGGGCCGTAAGCGGGGCCGTAAGCGGGGCCGTAAGCGGGGCCGTAAGCGGGGCCGTAAGCGGGGCCGTAAGCGGGGCCGTAAGCGGGTCGACGGGGCCTTAAGCGGGGCGCGCGCGGGTCGACGGGGCCAAACGGGGCCTCTAAGCGGGGCGCGCGCGGGTCGACGGGGCCAAACGGGGCCTCTAAGCGGGGCGCGCGCGGGTCGACGGGGCCAAACGGGGCCTCTAAGCGGGGCGCGCGCGGGGTCGACGGGTCAAGCGGGGCCGTAAGCGGGGCGCGTGCGGGTCGACGGGGCCAAACGGGGCCGTACACGAGGGCGCACTAGGGCGCTGAAAGGGGGAGGCGCTAACGCAGCACTCCGACAGTAGAACGGTCCCTAAGTAGGTAGGTATTCAGTGGTGGGCCCTAAGAACGGTCCTAGCGAAGGACCTGCTCTGAAACCATGTCAAAATAAGAGACTGGAATGACTGTACTAACAGAAGGATGGATACAAATAGGAAACCCTAATCCAGTGTACCCCCTAAGGTATCACCCACTACTGCCTACAATCATATAAACATATAATGTTTGACAGCGACCGTACTTCGTACCGCTCCTTCAGCAGGTTCTTGGGCAGGCTCCTCCTCCTTGTCCTCCTCCCTCCGTAGAGTGTCCTCCGCCTGTCCAGCCGCAGTCACTGTTACCGCCTACCTCGCCTCTCCCTGCTCCCTCTCCTTACACTGGTCCCACAGGAGGTCTTACAGAGCGTCGTGAGCCTGAGTCTCGTCCTGCGTCGCCTGTTCGTCCTGCTCGCACTGGTAGTCGTGTCCGTCGTGAGCGTCCTCCTCCTGTCCCAGGCACTCACTACATGACTCTGCGTCCCTCTACTGCTCCTCAGCGTGTCCCTCTACCGTCTCCTCCTGCGTCCTCTTTGCCTGACGTTCCGGCCCCTGAGTCTGACCGGTATCGTGCTGAGCACCTTACTGTCACGCGTCTCCTCGCTACTGTTGTCACTAACCCTACCTTTGAGTCCTCTGCTGCGTCTGCTCTGGTCGCTGAGTTGGTTGACTTTGCTGCTCGCTGTCGCCTAGACTACGCTGCCAGCCTTGTCGCTGAGTCTGAGTCTGCGTCTGCCTGTCCTCCGTCCGTCGGGGGTGAGTGTGCCCTCGGCACGGACGTCCTTGAGGACAGACAGGAGGAGTTCCACTGCCTTGCTGCTGCTTTGCCCCGTCTCGTGTCCTTGCTAGTTGCCCCTGAGGGAGACCCGGATGCACCAGACATCCCGACCCCACGCTCTTACGCTGAGGCGATGGCGGGTCCCTACTCCTCTCAATGGCAGACAGCCATGGACGCAGAGATGGCTTCCTGGAAGTCCACAGGCACCTACGTCGACGACGTTCCCCCTCCTGGGGCGAACATCGTCAGTGGCATGTGGATTTTCAGGGTGAAGCGGCCGCCGGGTTCTCCGCCTGTCTTCAAGGCGCGCTACGTGGCTCGAGGCTTCAGTCAGCGAGAGGGAGTAGACTTCTTTCAGACCTTCTCCCCCACCCCGAAGATGACTACTCTTCGGGTGCTGCTGCACATAGCCGCTCACCGCGACTACGAGCTTCACTCACTTGACTTCAGCACTGCTTTCTTGCAGGGCAGCCTGCACGAGGAGATCTGGCTGCGCTGCCCACCTGGCTTCACTGGGTCGTTTCCTCCTGGTACCCAGTGGAGGCTTCAGCGGCCGGTCTACGGTCTCCGCCAGGCTCCGCGTGAGTGGCACGACACACTGAGGACTACACTTGCGGCTCTTGGGTTCGCGCCTTCTACAGCTGACCCGTCGCTGTTCCTGCGCACCGACACTTCGCTGCCGCCGTTCTACATCCTCGTGTACGTCGACGACTTGGTCTTTGCCACTGCTGACACTGCAGGACTCGCCTACGTGAAGTCGGAGCTGCAGAGGAGACACACGTGCACAGACCTGGGTGAGCTGACAAGCTATCTTGGCTTGCGGATCACCCGGGACAGAGCACGGCGCACCATCACCCTGACTCAGTCACACATGGTGCAGCAGGTTCTCCAGCGCTTCCGCTTCACGTACTCCTCGCCTCAGTCCACTCCTCTGCCTACCGGTCACTCGCTCTCAGCTCTGCCTTCGGATGAGTCCGTAGAGCCGAGTGGCCCATATCCAGAGCTTGTGGGCTGCCTCATGTACCTGATGACCTGCACTCGACCTGACCTTGCATACCCTCTTAGCATCCTTGCACGCTATGTCGCTCCTGGCCGTCACAGGAAGGAGCACATGGATGCCGCTAAGAGGGTGTTGCGCTACTTGTGCAGTACATCGAGCATGGGGCTTGTGCTTGGAGGGCGAGACCGAGTTGTTCTCACAGGGCACTCAGACGCTTCTTGGGCAGACGACCAGGCCACTCAGCGGTCGTCTCAGGGTTACACCTTCAGCCTTGGCTCTGGCTCAGTTTCTTGGCGCTCTACACGCTCTTCTTCTGTTCTCGGCTCCAGTTGCGAGGCTGAGATCTACGCTACAGCCATGGCTGCCCAGGAGCTACGCTGGCTGACCTACCTGCTGACCGACCTCGGAGAGCGGCCTCGTTCTCCTCCAGTACTGTACGTCGACAACAAGGCTGCCATTGCCTTGTGTGAGGAGCACAGACTGGAGCACAGAACGAAGCACATCGCCCTGCGGTACTTCCTTGCTCGTGAGCTGCAGCAGCGCGGTCAGCTTTGTATTCGCTACGTGGCCACTGAGGCCAACACTGCTGATGTGTTCACCAAGGCGCTTCAGCCTCGTGACCATCAGCGCTTCTGCACTCTACTAGGCCTTGTGCCTACTGGACCTCACTTACTTACCTCTTGACTTTGCTTGTACTGTGATCACTATATATATCTATACTTGCATGTTTACTCTTGCTAGGTTGTGATCACTGTATCTCTTGCTCTGTTATAAACCTGCATGTGAACTGGTCTTGTGACCACTAGCTTGTGCTCGGAATTTGTGTGGAATCCTTGAGATCCACCCTGAGCTTGTTGTTGCCTTGCTTTGCCTTGACTGGTCTTGTGACCCCTAGGTCTCCCCCACTTTGCCTATGGGGGTGTGTCAAACATTATACATGTTGTATTTGTGTAGGCTGTAGTGGGTTAGCCTATAGGGGGGTCACAACATTAGGGTTTCATATTTGTACTCACAATCCTTGCTAGTTCATCATTCCAGTCTGTTCTCGTTGACACGTTGGTGCCGACCACGTGCCGACGCAACTTGCACGACTGTCGTCTTCGTCAATCGTGGACGTGCAGTGACGATTTTCCTTTCGACGTCAGCTGCCACACAGAGTTAACTCCGAAAATGACAAAAGCGTCATGCAACTAACTTACGCATTAAATGCGACGACAGCAAAAGCTGTCCGCCACCCGGGGGGAGGGAGGCCACGGTCCATCTCGACCGTCGAGGGCAAGGATCCGTCGGTGCAGCAGGAGCGCCCGTAAAAACATGGCCGCTAGGAGCAACTATCCGTTCTCCTGGCCGGCTACTACGCTGCTCCTGTCACCACGGCATCCTTTCCTATCCCCCCTCCCCGAGGGGTAATACACTCTAAAAAACGGGGAACCTAGGAACTTAGGCTCTGATACCAAGTGTTATGAGTTTTACTAGACAGAGTGCGCGGAAGACTTTATAAAAAGGATGAGAATTACAGAATGTCCAGAATGATAATGAAGCGAGTATTTTATAGGGTCGAAACCGTGCTAGGCGAGGACCTCGATGTGCGTGGTGTCGCAATTGGTGCGGGGCGACTCGGGGCTGGTTCGGTACGAAAGTGTAGGCCGAGCCTTTCTGACGCGAAGTGCTCGGGCTGTCCTCGCTAGGAGCAGCCTCTACAGTAATGAATGTATATTCATTACACGTTTGGTTATTCGCGTAACACATTTGGTAACTCTACACTAGCAGCCCATCACGCGAATGGTAACTACATGAAATTCCCGCCGAAATTGAGCCTGATTCTGGTTTTTCCCGCTCGCGTCAGAAAATTTTGACGAATTCTGAAGCAGGAACCTCTGACACACTCTCCGAAATTCTGACACTGTTTTCCGAAATTCTGACACACTCTCCGAAATCCTGACACACTTTCCGATTTTCAAAATTATTGCAAAAACGGAAGTGTTGTGAAAACATCTGTTCATACATAATTAAAATTCTGGCGCTCCTTCCGCAAACTTTATTACTTTTTTCTATCGTGCAGCCGGGGCAAACAAATCTATACTCCTTTCAAATGGCAGATAAATCTGAGAGAAACAACCTAAAACTTCTTGCGACCAGGCGTTTATGGTTCTTTATTTGAAATACGAAACATTTAATTTTCAAGAGGAGTATTTTTTCCCACGTGCAAAAATTCTCCAATGTTGCATTAATTAAAAACGGTAAAATTCCCGAGGTCCTTTCGGATTTTTTTTTTATCGTTTTGCAAGTTCGCAATCATGCTATAAAATATTAAAAATTAAACCAATTTTTGTACGAGCTCATATATATATACATATATATATATATATATATAATGGCCCTAAAACTTTGTGGTCTGTGGTATTAGAACAAACGGGGTCCTTCAAATTCGCGGCGGGACTTGTTCAAATGGATAATACTGTGCGTAAAAGCTTTCCAACTCGATAAATTCTTTTTGCAGGCTCATTTCGGCGGGAATTTCATATAGTTACTATTCGCATGATGGGCTGCTAGTGTAGAGTTACCAAATGTGTTAAGCGAGTGACTAAACGTGTTAAGCAAGTTACCAAACGCGTTAAGCGAGTTACCAAACGCGTTGAAATCGTTACCGTACGCGTTATAGTGCCCCATGTTTGTTACCATTGACATATTTTCCCAGGATAAAACGTCCACAATGTTTTGACAAAGAGTATTTTGCAGTTAACTAAGGGTACGGGCTTAGCCTGTGTCAAACTCGCTCACACAAAGATATTAACTCTTTAGATCATTCCACCTTTCCTTCACGTGCACTTACCGTACAACACTATTCTCGCCACTTTACCCAAACAGTGTCTCAACATGTCGCCATTGTTAGAATCCTAAGATAACTTAGGACTAGGGTTTAGGGGTGAAAGAAGAATGTCGAGAGAGTTTGGCCAAAAGAGGAGGGGTTCAAAATAGGTGCAAGGATACAAATAGGAAAGAACAAGCATAAGAAGAAAGGTGCACCACCTAACAAGCAAGATAACTACACTATGTTATGCTACAGGCAGTTAATACAAATATATATTATTTAACACACCCCCTAACTGCCTGCAGCAAACAACCATGTGCAGAAACACCCCCTGAAGGGGTGTACCAGGTGCAGCGGAAGGATGAGAGGGCAAGTGAGGAGGAGGAAGGACCATGAGAGGAGAGGAAGTGGTGGGCAGCGGCTGAAGCTGCTTGCACACTGCAACTGGAGCAACTGGCACACGGGCAACTGGAGCAACTGGCACACGGGCAACTGGAGTAACTGGCTCAGCGGCTAGACAAGCGGCTGGAGCAACTGACTCACGGGCGACTGGTGCAACGGGCTCACGGGCGACTGGTGCAACGGGCTCACGGGCGAATGGTGCAACGGGCTCACGTGCGACTGGAGCTGCTGGCTTCACGGCGGCCACCCCCTTTCAACCTTTCCCCCCCTTCCCAAAACCGCCCCCCTACAGCAGGAGAACTGACAGAGAGAGACAGGGCAGTCAGGGCAGGCACGGACAGCAGCAGAGAAAGAAACGAGTGAGGAGAGAGGAGGAGGAGGGCGGCTGGTGCTGAAACTTCACTCCTGCCACCCCTTCACCCCTTCCCCCCCCAGCAGCAGCTGAAGGAAAAACAAATAGGAGGCGGAAGCGGCTGATGCTGAAACTTCACTCCTGCCACCCCTTCACACTCACCCCCACGCCAGCAGGCGCGGCATCCCTACCGCCACTCCCTCATCTCCCCCACCCCCCCTCCCCCCCCCCCCCCCTTCCCACTACTGCACACGCAGCAGGGAGCGGGAGGAGAAGGCGGGCGGGGTAGGGGCTGCGCATGCGGCTGTAGATGCGCGTGCAGCCGCGCGCAGCCGTGCGTAGCGCAGCCGCCACGCGCGCAGGTGCGCACAGCTGCGCACGCATGCAACTGCAGTGCGCGCGGCTGTGCGCAGCTGCACACGACCGTACGTGGCTGTACGTGGCTGCGCGCGGCGGTGCGCGGCTGCGCACGGCCGTACGCAGCTGCTCGCAACGGGACAAGGGGGGCGGGTAGCGTGGGGCGGGGCGACGAAGCAGCGGGGTCCGCACGACGAGGCGGACGACGAGGGCCGCGAGCGCCCTCCCGAAGCGTGCGCGAAGCGCGTGCGCGACGCGCGCACCTGAAGCGCGTGCGAAACGCCCGCGAACCGTGCAGGGAGGTGATTTCGACGCCATCAGCTCGCGCAGCTACTGCAGCAGAAAAATAGGTCGCCATGTGTGACGGCGGATCGGGTGGGCCCATGAAAAATAGGTCCTAGGAAGGACAAGGCTCTGATAACATGTTAGAATCCTAAGATAACTTAGGACTAGGGTTTAGGGGTGAAAGAAGAATGTCGAGAGAGTTTGACCAAAAGAGGAGGGGTTCACTATAGGTGCAAGGATACAAATAGGAAAGAACAAGCATAAGAAGAAAGGTGCACCACCTAACAAGCAAGATAACTACACTATGTTATGCTACAGGCAGTTAATACAAATATATATTATTTAACAGCCATCCCACCACCGCCACCTACACTCCTACTGCCGCTCCCCCCCCTCTCTCCCGGCCCCCTTCCGCACTCCCGGGCTATCGCGCAAACAAGGTAGCAGTCGCGGTACGGGAGAGGGGGGGAGGGGGGGGGCAAAGGAGGGACGGGAGCGGGGAGTGAGAGTGGGGTGTGGGGCGCGAATGAGGCTCGGTGTGCGAACGGGTTATGCGTGCACGCGAATGATGCAGCAGCAGCTTCTTCCGCCATTCTCGCACTTCCTTTACAGCAGCCGCGAATCGACGGGAAGGCGGGCGACGGGGCAGCAGGGACGACGGGGCGTTCGACGACAGGCAGCAGCGGCGGGGCAACGGGATGGGGGGGGGAAGGGGGGGTCCGCGCAACTGCTGATTGTTGAAGGAAGTTGGCCTCGCCCTCGCTTGGACGAAGCTGATTTCGGGCCGGGTGTGCGGGTGGTGCAGTCGACCATCTGCAGAGGGTGGCATCGACTTTGTGGTCGTGTGCACGGGAGGTGCAGCCGACTGTTCGCAGAAGTCGACGCCAGCCTGGGCGTGCACGTCGAGAAGGTGGTCGTCGACCTATGAAGCACTGTGACATCGTCGACGAGGGTGTCAACGAAGCAGTTCAACGAGGATGGTCGATGAAGCAATTCGACGACCAGGGTGGGTATCGATGGTGTCGTCGACCCGCGCTGACGAAGGTCACCGACTTGCAGGGCTACCGGGGACTTTACCCGATCGACCACGTTACCTGCTCGAAGAGGTTCTGCGGAGGTTCACGATCGTAGTCGAGGTTGTTGTAGCGAAGTCAACCGACGTGGCTGTCAGAATCCCAGCCACTAACCACTGGGATAAAATGGCTTGTTTATGTAGCGGGTGAGTGCGCCCATAACCCCCAGGCCGACGTGCCTGTAACCCTTCCCTAGGATCAATCGGGGATCACCAGTGGACCTCTGACACCCCCCCGCACTGGGATGCCCGAGGTGCACACACCGGGATTCGAACCCAAGACCTTCGCTCTGATACCATGTCAGAATCCCAGCCACTAACCACTGGGATAAAAGGGCTTGTTTATGTAGCGGGTGAGTGCGCCCATAACCCCCCAGGCCAACATGCCTGTAACCCTTCCCTAGGATCAATCGGGGATCACCAGTGGACCTCTGACAGTGGCAGCACGTGATCGACGTGGCTCGTCATTTGCAACCGTTGGCATATGGCTGACCTGGCATCTGCGCAATGTGTTCGGCAGTGCACGTCATGCGTAATTGTGTACAAGCACCTGCGAGGTAGGTGCTCGCACATGCACTTACAATCACCTGCGGACGCAATGTTGGCAAGCCGCGCAGATGTAGCATTGGCAAGTCGCGCGGGTGCAGTGTTTGCAGGCCGTCATTCTGCAGCTTTGGCAAGTCGCACACAAGCTGCGTTGGCGGGCCGCGAAGTTGCTCCGTTGGCAGGTCGACGCCTATGTCGTACTGGCGGCGCCCAGCTCGCCACCACAACAACCACGTCTATCGCCGAGACCGCCACAATGGTCACAGCAACGGACGCGCGACGGATGGGGCGAGCGTGTCAGAATCCCAGCCACTAGCCACTGGGATAAAAGGGCTTGTTTGTGTAGTGGGTGAGTGCGCCCATAACCCCCCAGGCCGACGTGCCTGTAACCCTTCACTAGGATCAATCGGGGATCTCCATTGGACCTTTGACACCCTCCCGCACTGGGATGCCCAAGGTGCACACACCGGGATTCGAACCCGAGACCTTCGCTCTGATACCATGTCAGAATCCCAGCCACTAACCACTGGGATAAAATGGCTTGTTTGTGTAGCGGGTGAGTGCGCCCATAACCCTCCAGGCCGACGTGCCTGTAACCCTTCCCTAGGATCAATCGGGGATCTCCAATGGACCTCTGACAGAGCGAACAGGGCGTGATGGAAGGGAAATGGCTTCAGGATTGTGTCGCTCCAGTACTGTGTCAAGATAGTAGCGTATAGGTTAGGATCTAGGCTTAGTAGCCTAGGCCAAGGGGCATGGCGCGATGGTTGTCACCAAGAGGGAAGTGTCGAAAATGAATGAGCTTCATTATAGCACACAAAAAATATACAGCAAAGCACAAGAAAGGAGTGCACTACTATAGAAAAGAACCATACTATAATTACACTACAGTCATGTATTATAATTAGATATAAATCTGCATCAGCAGCCTTCTACGACCATTTCCATCGAGTTACCATATCTTCTTTACAGAGAAAAACCTTACAACGGGAAGTCAATAATATTAAAAATCACGACTTGTACGATGGCATGGCGAAGTCGATATGGCTAGGCATTCAACGAGCACCATACGAGCAGCCTAGCAATGCGACTTCCAGCGCAGCACGAAGGCAGCTTGCCAATAAAGCAAAAAGGCGGCTTGCCAACACAGCTGCAAGGTGGCTTGCCAATGCGACTGGAAGGCGGCGTGCCAATACCACAACAATGTGGCTCGGCAACGTTGCACCAAGGAGGTCTGCCATCACTTTAATCGTAGATGAGCTTGTGCGCACGTGTGCGTCACATACTAAGTAAGTGAAGGTTGACAGTTACGTACACTTAGTACACATTGTATATGTGCAAGGTTATAAAGCACGTGACGCCAACATTGTACGTTGACTTTCACCAAAAGCACATGGGACGACCAATTACTTGGTTGGCCAGAAGAAGGCTGCTCAGTGAATGCCGCCGACGATCAGCGGTCGGTCGACGCCCGTTGGTCGTCGTGCCCCTGTCAACGACAATGTTTATCGACCGCCAATGCTCGACGCCGTCCGTTGACTTCATTTTGCGCAAGAGAGTGGGTTAGAAATCACTCTTCAGTTTTAGGGACTGAATGGGGATAAATTTTGCATGACGATCAAACGATGCTAGTATATTAGCATCATGCACACCGCCACGACCTTGAAAATTGGTGTGAAGATGGAGCGTGCCCATTTTAGCATTCTAACATCAGCCATAGACTCCCTCCATGCTTGAGATTTGTGTCTTGAGCATAGTGCCCACCATTATGGCCATTAGTAGAAGGTGGAGCAAGCATTTGGTGTTTTGTGTATGAGGTCCTAAGAAAGGCAAAAAAAAGCATAAGGGGTGTTCCGAGAATTGAACTCGGGACCTCTCGCACCCTAAGCGAGAATCATGCCACTAGACCAAACACCCGCGCGTTATCATCACTTAAAAATAATATAGAAGTTTTTAATAGGTTAGTGTCCCTTTCATCCGTCACAGCAACAGTTGCATCATTCCCGAGCATTATGGCGGCTGTCGACTCGTCCTTGGACGTGAAGCGATCGGAGGAGATCAAGGAAGCAGCTAATCGTGCGTTCCAAGGTAAAGATTTTTCGCAATGCCGCCTGTTCAGGACAGGTCAGTCAATGAATTCATTCCGTTACGCCCTGCGATCGCTTCTGTCGCACACATCCTTGAACGCGGTGTGGAGACTGTTTTGTGCGATCGCTTCTGTCGCACACCTCCCCAGACGTACGGAGTGACGCCGATCGTTCTGTGCCTCCATAGACTTACCTACCACAGGCCTCTCCGTGCGATCGCTTATTCCCAGGCTGCCGCTAGTTTGTAGAGAATGCGCAGCGCGATGGGGTCAGGAGGCGTTGACTCGAGAAGGTTCGTCGTTGACTCGCGAAGGTTCATCGTTGACTGGCGAAGGTTCATCTGTTAGCGGTCGATCACTAAGGTTTCTCTTCTCACTGTAGCCTGGTTAGCCCGCCCCTGATAATGCAGGGTATTTTCCAGAAATCTCAAGGATACCCTGTATTCGTGATAAGTGCCTTCAACACGCGGATTCAAGCAGACTTACCCGTGATTGGTCAGGCGCCGAACGCTGGTTGGTCATCACGTTTGCTTGCCTTACTAGGATTCGATCCGGTTCCGAGCATCAGATGAGTGCGATCGACGAATGCAGTCCGTCTGTCAGGACGAATTCAGTCCGTCCGTCAGAAAGAATGCAGTCCGTCCGCCAGGACGAATGCAGTCCGTCTGTCAGGACGACTCGCGAATGGGTCCATTCAGCTGAATGAGTCCAGCGCCATTCTCTGGGCCAACCGCTCTTTTCCCTTTCCTCCAAAACACAACCTGTTTCCAGCACTTTCCCCGCACTTTCCCCCCCTCTCTCCTCGTTCCACATCAGAGCACAAGTTTCTGCGCGCCGTTGATCTGTACAGCGAGGCCATCCAACTCAACGAGTCCAACGCCATCCTCTGGGCCAACCGTGCGTTCGCCCACACCAAGATCGAGGAGTATGGCAGCGCTGTGGAGGACGCAGCCAAGGCCATCGAGCTCAACCCTTCATATGTCAAGGTATTTTGGGGCTAGTTACCCTTGTGTGGTGGTGATGGGGGTGGTTACCCTGCATTCGCCCACACCAAGATCGAGGAGTATGGCAGCGCTGTGGAGGACGCGGCTAAGGCCATCGAACTCAACCCCTCCTATGTCAAGGTATTTTGGGATTAGAAACCCTGTTGTGATCCAGTAGTTGGGGGTGGTTACCCTATGTTCGCCCACACCAAGAGCGAGGAGTATGGCAGCGCTGTGGAGGACGCCTCTAAGGCCATCGGGCTCATTCCCTCTTATGTCAAGGTAATCTGGGGCTAGGAACCCTGTTGTGATCCAGTAGTTGGGGGTGGTTACCCTGTGTTCGCCCACACCAAGATCGAGGAGTATGGCAGCGCTGGAGGCCATCGAGCTCAACCCCTCCTATGTCAAGGTATCCCTATTCTATTCGTCTAGGGAAGTGGGGGTATTAAAGGTAGAAATGGGTATAAAGTGTTGAAGGGAGGAAGAAGCCCTTATTCGAACACGTTGGTTATTTTCTGGCATTAGTAAAGCTAGATGAACAATGAGCTGAAACACCTGACAAGATCCAATATGCTCGATCAAACACGCGCCTCTTTCCCTCTTCCCCCCCCCATTCCAGGGCTACTACCGGAGAGGCACAGCATACTTGGCTATGGGCAAGTTCAAGGACGCACTAAAAGACTTCAAACAGGTCAGCTCGCTTCACCTTAAATCCTAAACCTGTCCCCGCCCCTTGTCCCCCCTCCCGCCCCCACTCCCCCCTCCCTCCCCGGTTCCTTGTGTTCCTTCGTGCATTCTCTTCTCTGTATCATTCTTTTATTCGGGGTGGCGTATGAGTTGACTCAAATGTCATTCCTTGTGGCTCGATTTCTGTGGCGCATTCTCCCCTTGTATTGCACTTTCCTTTCTTTCCCATGCAGGCAGCCAAGATCGCTCCAAGGGACCCAGACGCACGGAAGAAGCTAAAGGAGTGTGAGAAGGCGGTGAGGGAGGAGGCGTTTCAAAACGCCATTGCTAGTCCAGACAGCGGGCCTGTGGGCTTCAGGGACTTTGGCATTGACGTCAGCAGCATAGGTGAGTAAGAGTTTGACTTGAGCTGACTTGGCTGACTTTAGTGTCATGTCAAAATGCCATCGCCAGTTTGGACAGTGGGCCTGTAGGCTTTAGGGACTTTGGCATTGACGTCAGCAGCATAGGTGGGTTTGACTTGCGTTGACTTGTGTGACTTGCGTTGACTTGCCTGACTCTAGTGCTGTCGTCACCAGCAACGGAACCGACTCACTATTGGTCTACCGAGGAATACAGCTGGCTGAAACGGTTTGTATCCACTCACTCTTGTGCATGTTATTTTCATCGCACTCACCCCTCAACTCAAAATCCCTGCAGAGGTGGAAGCAACATACGATGGGCCACGCCTGGAGGGCGAGGAGGTGACTCTCTCGTTCGTTCAGAAGATGATGGACGCCTTCAAGAACCAGAAGAAGCTTCACAGAAGGTGCGCACACTTTATAAGAAGTTTCACAGTTCCCCGTACACCCCAATTCTCAGATACGCCTACCAGATTCTGTTTCTGATACAACCTTTTCCAGCTTTGTTTTGTCTTGCTCACCAATCTTTAACACCGTATTTCAGTCTCCAACGCCAGTTTTCAGATACATACATGTATCACATTCGGTTTCAGACTCGAGAGCAACTGATTTGTGCACCTGGCCTCTCCCTCGTCTCCCATTCCCTTCCCCCCATTCCCGTCTCCCCATTCCCTTCTCCCCATTCCCTTCTCCCCAATCCCCAGATACGCCTACCAGATACTGTTTCAGATACGAGAGCAGCTGCGGGCACTCCCGTCCCTTGTGGACATTCAAGTGCCCGACAGCCAACACATCACAGTCTGCGGAGACATTCACGGGCAGGTGAGACATTCACGGGCAGGTGAGGTATTTATGGGCACAGGTAGGTAACCTGTCGTATCCACCCGTCGTTCGCGTTTAATCTCCTCACGGTGCTATTTTTTGTTACTTTCACAACACACCCCATTTACTTCCATCCACCCACCCCACCAACTCACCCAACCTCCCTTCTTGCCAATCCTTCTCGGCCCACTTTCCCCCCTGCCTTCCTTCGTTCGTCCGTGCCAGTTCTTTGACTTGATGAACATCTTTGAAATGAATGGTCTCCCCTCAGACACGAACCCGTACCTGTTCAACGGGGACTTTGTGGACCGAGGCAGCTTCTCAGTGGAGTGCATCTTCACACTCTTCGCATTCAAATGCCTCTACCCCACCGGTGAGCGCTGCCGCTGGTTGTCTTGGCTGCATTAGTGTGACGGTTTCCCTCAGACACCAACCCTTGTCTGAGGACCGAGGGAGCTTCTCAGTGGAGTGCATCTTCACGCTCTTTGCTTTCAAGTGTCTCTATCCCACCGGTGAGCATGTGATTTATCCCCCATGCTGCTGCTGCTGCTGCTGCTGCCGCCGTCGCCGCCGTGTCCCACAGCTGCAGAACTTGGTGCTGGCTGGCATGGCACGACCTCCCCTGTGACCCCAGCCCTTTCGGCTTCTCAGGTGGAATGCATCTTCACACTCTTCGCATTCAAATGCCTCTACCCTACTGGTGAGTACAGCGTACCCCCGTGCTGCTGCTGCTGACACGACCTCTCATGTCACTTCTGCTGCCTGCCTCTGCCTTCCTTTTACGGCCGGCCCTCTCATCCTCTCCTCTCCTCTCTTCCTTCTCCCCTCCCCCATGCACTGCCTTCCTGCTTCCCACCGTCGTCGTCCCCCCCCCCTCAGGTATCTACCTGGCCCGAGGAAACCACGAGTCGCGCAGCATGAACCGCATCTACGGCTTTGATGGAGAGGTGAAGGCCAAGTGCGGCGAGCCGATGGTGGAGCTATTCGCTGATGTCTTCTGCTGCCTGCCTCCTCACCACCCACCTCCCCATCCTCCCTCTTCCCCCCTCCTGCTCCTCCCTTCCTCGGGGCCTCTTTTCCCTCGCGTTTTTCCCTCCTTCGCTTCCAAAACCTTCCCTTCCCCTCCAGGCATCTACCTCGCCCGTGGCAACCATGAGTCGCGCAGCATGAACCGCATCTATGGCTTCGACGGCGAGGTGAAGGCCAAGTGTGGCGAGCCCATGGTGGAGCTATTCGCTGACGTATTCTGCTGCCTGCCTCTGGCGCATGTGATCGGCAGCCGCGTGTTTGTGGTGCATGGGGGGCTCTTCAGCAAGGATGGAGTGACACTGGACGACGTGAGGGGCATCAACCGCTTCCAAGAGCCGCCAGATGAAGGTAAGAGAGAGGCGTGGGAGGGTTGCCTCTGGCGCATGTGATCAGCAGCCGCGTGTTTGTGGTGCACGGGGGGCTCTTCAGCAAGGACGGGGTCACACTGGATGATGTCAGGGGCATCAACCGGTTTCAAGAGCCCCCAGACGAAGGTGAGAAGGAGGCGTGTGCGGGTCTCTTCTGTCTTCTGCTGCCTGCTTCTTGATGACATGCAAGGCATCAAGGTGAGAATGGGGTGGGAGGGAGGGACTCTCCTTGTGCTGCTGCCCGTCCACCTGCCCACCTGCCTGCCTGCCTGCCTGCCTGTCGTGCGATCCCCTGTCTTGTTTCCAAGAACAAGAACACTCATGGCCTGTCTCGCCCATGTTGCGGCTCCCATGTGGTTTGGCATTGGTGCTCCCTCATGTGTGTGCAGGGTTGATGTGCGAGGTGCTATGGAGCAATTCCTTCCCCGGGCAGGGGCGCATGCCCAGCAAGAGAAGCGTGGGCGTGGGAGTGCTGTTCACCTATGCTGTTGCTTCTCCTGTGTGTGCTGCCACTGCTGCTCCTCGTGTGTGCAGGGTTGATGTGCGAGGTGCTATGGAGCAATTCCTTCCCCGGGCAGGGGCGCATGCCCACCAAGAGAGGCGTGGGCGTGGGAGTGCTGTTCACCTATGCTGTTGCTTCTCCTGTGTGTGCTGCCACTGCTGCTCCTCGTGTGCGCAGGGCTCATGTGTGAGGTGCTGTGGAGCGACCCCTTCCCCGGGCAGGGCCGCATGCCCAGCAAAAGAGGCGCGAGGAAAGGAGTGCTGCTCTGTAATCCTGTTGCTTCTCCCATGTATGCCCGTGTTGCTGCCCCCACGCATGTGCAGGGTTGATGTGCGAGGTGCTATGGAGCGATTCCTTTCCCGGGCAGGGCCGCATGCCCAGCAAAAGAGGCGCGAGGAAAGGAGTGCTGCTCTGTAATCCTGTTGCTTCTCCCATGTATGCTCGTGTTGCTGCCCCCACGCATGTGCAGGGTTGATGTGCGAGGTGCTATGGAGCGATTCCTTTCCCGGGCAGGGGCGCATGCCCAGCAAGAGAGGCGTGAGGAAAGGAGTGCTGCTCTTTAATCCTGTTGCTTCTCCCATGTATGCCCGTGTTGGTGCTTCTGTGTGTACCTGGAATCGGTACCCCCACACATGTGCAGGGTTGATGTGCGAGGTGCTGTGGAGCGATCCCTTCCCAGGGCAGGGACGCATGCCCAGCAAGAGAGGCGTGGGCGTGGCCTTTGGCTCCGATGTCACCAAACGGTTCCTGCAAGACAACAAGCTGGGTGCGTGAATATGGGGTAGGAGATGGGCTGGGTGTGTGAGTGGTAGGGCGAGCTGGCTGAGTGCGGTTTGGTGGCGTGGGCGTGGATGTGGCCTTTGGCTCTGATGTCACCAAGCGGTTTTTTCAGGACAACACACCGGGTGCGTGAAAGGGGAGGGGGTAGGAAACAAGCTGGGTGCGTGAGGTTTGGTGGGTGTTGCTATCGGGACCAAACATGTGGGTGTGTGGGGTTTGGTGGGTGTGTGGAGAGACCTGTAGGCGTGGGTGTGGCCTTTGGCTCTGATGTCACCAAGCGGTTTTTTCAGGACAACACACCGGGTGCGTGAAAGGGGAGGGGGTAGGAAACAAGCTGGGTGCGTGAGGTTTGGTGGGTGTTGCTATCGGGACCAAACATGTGGGTGTGTGGGGTTTGGTGGGTGTGTGGAGAGACCTGTAGGCGTGGGTGTGGCCTTTGGCTCTGATGTCACCAAGCGTTTCCTGCAAGACAACAAGCTGGGTGCGTGAGGGGAAGGGGAGGGCAAAGGGGCCGGCTGGGTGTGTGAGTCGGGGACAAGGGAGAATGCTGGGTGAATGTGCTTTGGTGGGATGATTGGTGTTGTGAGAAGCAGATTGTACATATGGTGCTGTTATCAATGCTACATGGGCGGTTGATTGTCCAGTGTAGGAATGTGACAGCCAGTATTGGTTCTATATGTGGCTCTGTGTCTGGCTCTGTGTTGGTTCTGGTTATTTTCCTGACTGGCAGACCTGGTGGTGCGGTCACACGAGGTGAAGGAGGAGGGGTATGAGGAGGAGCACGATGGGCAGCTGATAACGGTGTTCTCAGCTCCCAACTACTGCGACCAGATGGGCAACAAGGGCGCCTTCATCCGCTTCCAAGCGCCCGATCTTAAGCCCACCTTCACCACTTACACCGCCGTGGTGAGTGCTGCTGCTGCTGACATGGTGATGTGTGTGTGGGTATGGGAGGATGAGGGGCAGCTGGTGAAGGTGCTGGTGGGGCTGGTGGTGGCACTGGTAATCTGTGGGTATGGGAGCATGAGGGGCAGGGCAGCTGATAACAGTGTTCTCAGCGCCCAACTACTGCGACCAGATGGGCAACAAGGGCGCCTTCATCCGCTTCCAAGCACCCGATCTTAAGCCCAACTTCACCACTTACACCGCCGTGGTGAGTGCTGCGGGTGCTCGTACTGGTGTTGGGCTTCTGAGGCTCTTTAGTAGCCTTCATCCGCTTCCAAGCGCCCGATCTTAAGCCCAACTTCACCACTTACACCGCCGTGGTGAGTGCTGCTGCTGGGGCTGCTGTTGGTCCTGATGTTGCTGTTGCTGCCTCTGTTGCTGCTGCTGTTACTTTATGTGATGGTGTGGAGACGTTGGCTTTTGTCTTCACCTCCATCACCTCCCCTCCCCACCTCCATCACCTTCCCTCCCCACCTTCATCACCTCCCCTCCCCACCTCCATCACCTCCCCTCCCCACCTCCATCGCCTCTCCTGCGCTTCCTCTCCCCTATCTCCCTGACAGCTCCATCCGAATGTCAGGCCTATGGGTGTGCTTCCAAGTTCTCCTCCTTCCTCTTTTGAGGGCCTCAAAAGCCCACTCTCATCGCTTTTCCCCCTCCTCCGTTGCTCCATCATCAACCCTATACTCCCTGGCAGCCCCACCCGAATGTGCGGCCCATGCATCCAACTTCTCCTCCTTTGTCTGAGGCGCTGCAAGAGTCCACACTGATCTCCTTCCCCACTCTCCCTTTGCTCAATCATCAACCCTATCTCCCTGGCAGCCCCGCCCTTATGTGCGGCCCATGGCGTATGCATCCAACTTCTCATCCTTCTTCTTTAAAACCCTCACTCATCGCCTTCCCCTCGCTCTTCTTCTCTCGTCACCTCAACAACCCTATCTGTCTCCCTGACAGCCCCACCCGAATGTGCGGCCCATGGCGTATGCATCCAACTTCTCCTCGTTCTTCTAGTTATCCCATCCACGTCATGACAAGGTGGGCTGTTGTAACCCTGCCAGTGTACTTGTTTCCAGAGTTTTTCTGCGGTGCAACATGAATGGAATGTGGCAGCAAACGGAAGTAATCGTGTCTGCTTCGTTTGTTCTTTGTGCTTGGTGCGTGTTTGCAGGATTTTGGGCGAGCCAATTCCATGTTGACCCCGCATCTTGCGCATTCAGGTCAACACTTCATTCTTTGTGGATTGTCCTCCACATAGTGCAAATAGCTTTCCACAAAGGAAGTGCTTCTAATCAGGGCCTCCGTTTGTTGTCCACATGTATGGCAAGGATGGTTTTTGAAGCAGGTTAACCAATTTCCGCATACCCGTAAGAACCAGTTGTGACATACCCGGTACCTGTTGTGACATGGTTACAGCAATCCAGGTACCTCATGAACCTAACCTACTGGTACGGTATCACTTACGGTAATCACATCTTCAGCCCTTCAGGCTACAGAGGAATGATGGAATATTTCTCTGGGTTTCAGTTGAGCAGCTGCACCCTTCTTACCGTATATCACATGTGCACCAGGCAAAGCAGGCCGGATTCTTTACACTACGATACGAGGTTGTTACCATTACAACTTATCCTCCCTCATTTCCCACTGCTCTTTAACGGTAAATATTTGTGTGGAAACGGGCTAAGCCATTTCCTAAGAATACACCTTGATATCCAAGTTGTGTCCTAGGTGATGCGTTTTGTTATCCATTCAACAATCCACATGATTTTAGTGCAAATAATCACCCAAAAACTTACTGTACCCACTGTCTATAGAAGGGATTAGTGTGAATTCATGTAAATCCATATGCTAGCTGGTATCTTGTCTAGCATCAAAGTTTTCTAATATAGATCTTGATAGAAGCTGAAAATATGGAACTCACACTGCATCCAGCAAAACTGTTCTTGGCGAAAACCCTTTCCCGATGACCATGCAGCGTCACCGTGACTCTTGCGGACCAGGTTCCTCCATTCCCAGTTTCGTCAGAACAAGTTCCCGCCAAAAACTTTCTCGATGGATTTTTGGTCACCAAACCAGACCCATCTAAATAGAATCTCACCACTTTCCACACTCAGGGAATCTGTGTTCGCTCCTTCGCTCTAATTGCTAGGTTGCGAGAAGTGGTAGGCTTGTTACCGTCTATTCCTTTTGAGATTCCTCTTTTGCAACTTGGTTTTTTTTTCTTCACAGGCAGAATCGCTGAATAACTCTATCACTGAAATGACATCAACAGCGGATGCCAAAGGGTATGAGGAGCAGCTGTTTGCATTATTTTGGGAAGCCCTTCTTTACCACTGTTCGGACAATGACCTGCTTTCTAAGGTTGCCGAAAGAGCCGTTCCGCCTAACGACAACCTGGTGATAAAACAGATGGTCATGCTGCGAACCATGGAGCATTACTTAGAAAAGTACGGAGTTACGGAAAAAGTTCTGCAGATTATCCTGGGGCTTGATAGACTCTGTGATGATGAAGAGTACGTTCGAAGCTGCCAGAAACCCCACCGCAAAGACCGTGTTCGTGGTGTTCCCGCACCTGATAAGAAAATATCTTCTGACGCGGACGGATTGTCAAACGTTCTGGATTATCTCCAGCAAAAGGAGCTCGTGCCACCACCAGGACCGAAAATTGTGCTAGAGGTTATGACAGCCGTTGCGGTTCGGTTTCTTGGCGGGAAACCCTGGGAAGTTGCCCAGTACCATGACGTTTTGGAAAAGGTTTGGTCCGGCGGCGGCGATGAATCAGAATATGATGACGTGGACGCAGCAGCTGTTGGAAAAGAATCAAATCACTTGCAGGAGCTTAAGGCTCGACGGAAGGAGCTGTTGGCTGCTGCGAACGATCAAAGCCTGCAGGATAGGCTCGTACAGAAGTACCCTGTTGCCGAGGCTGCCAAGTTGGTTCGGAAGTACATGGACGATTCGTGGGCTCGGTTCGGGCGACCGTGTTTGGACGCGATCGCAGAGCAAGTGCTTTTAGGGAATGTGTTTATGAGGACGAATGCTGTTTCTGGAGAAGAAAGAGGGAGAAGCAGTGGTGCTGATGGTGGTGGGTTGCATGGTGATGGTGCTGAAACTCCTGCTGGTCCTAGCACTATCAATGGTGCCGGCCTTGCTGGTGGGGTTGAACGTGACACTGAAGCCGGGTGCCCTAAAGGATATGTGACTGTAGCCGCACGTGATCTTACCAGGAGCTGGTTCCCTGAAGGTCTGAACCGAGGTCAGTGCATTATGCCCCTGTCTATTTCATTTCTGACGTCAACCCTTCTGGTCCGTTTCTAGCTTATGTTACTCTTCTTGGGTGCTGATCCTCATCGCTTCTCTGTTTGCCTTCCAGGGGCCCGAGGTTCGTTATACTTTGCCCTTTGCCCCTGTTCGTTTCTCTCCTGACGCCAACTCTTCTGGACCTTTTCCAGCCTGTGATTTTTTACTCTTCGTCCTGATCCTCATCGCTTCTCTGTGTGTCTTCCAGGGGCCCGTCAACAACAGGAACCGAGGGAGGAGAAGCAACAGCAGGAGCAGTCTCAGCGGAAACAGGGGCAGTCACAAGAGCAGCAGGGGCAACAGAAACAGCGGCAGCAGCAGTTTTTCCGAGCAGAGGATGAAGAAGCAGCACCTGGCGCCGCCGCCGCTGCTGCTGGTGCTGTCAATGGTGACACGGAGCAGATGGTTCGTGAGTTGAGAGAGAGCAGTGCGAGACTGAAAGCTGTGGGGCAGGACCCCCTGCCTGGTGCGCTGCGATTGGCCGAGGCTGCCAAAGCTCAGGTTCGGGATAAGGCTCGGAGTAAGGGGGGTCGCGTTAGGAATGGAGGCTTGCGCGAAGGAAGGAAGGAGAGGGTGGATTTGGAACAGGTGAGGGAGGAGGAGGAGGAGGAGGAGGAGGAGGAGGAGGAGGAGGAGGAGGAGGAGGAGGAGGAGGAGGAGGAGGAGGAGGAGGAGGGTGGGGATGAGAGGAGGGTGAGTAAAGCGGGTATGAGGAGGAAGGGGAAGGGAAAGCTGGAAGGAGGGGGAAGGAAAGTAGCTAGTGAGACGGGGCTGGATGTCCTGGGAAGAAGAGAGGGTGAGAGAAGAAGGCGTGGTGAAGATGGGAGAGAGGAGGATGGAGAGGGAAGTGGGGGTGGAAGGAGGAGGAGGATGTTGGACCCTCAACCAACTGCACGCATTCTAGAGGTATGTATGGCACAGCACATGAATTTCCTCGTGGCACCATCCCATGTCCAGTCCCATTCATCATCCACGTTCTATTCTCATGCACCATTCTCATATTCGCGTCTGATGCAATGCAGTGGTCTGATGATGACGGGGGGGAGTTGGAGGAAACGCCAGAGCCAGCTCAACCCCAAGGCCCCAACGACCGGCATGGCCGGACCAGCATGCCCGCCTCAGTGCACCTACGCACGCCCTCCGCCCCCCGCCTCTCCCCTCTCAACCTGCATGGTGGCGCTGCTGCTAGGGGGGGTTCGGGGCAGGGTGTGAGGCGGGGAGGAACTGTGACCCCGACCGGGAAGCTGCGGAGGCGAAAGCGGCCGTTCAGTGCAGAGGAGACAGACACACTCAAGATTGGCGTCATGAGGTGAGGCTTCAGTTGAGATGCAGCTTGTGCTGCCAGGGGTGGTACGGGGCAGGGTGTGAGTCGGGGAGGAACTGTGACCGTAATTGGGAAGCTGAGGAGGCGCAAGCGGCCGTTCAGTGCGGAGGAGACAGACACACTCAAGATTGGCGTCATGAGGTGAGCATGAGGAGAGGTGCAGCTTGAGGTGCCTCCTTGTCTACATGTTTTGATATTGTTGGAAAATCGTCTCAGCATATGCTGTGAGTCCATGGGTGATGTCGTCCTCCTCTGTTGTTCTCCTCGTTTTTCTTTTCCGTGCCTTTCTCTCGCCGGGATGTTGATGTTTTGTTTGTCCCATAACACCTGTCTGTCCCTGGTGCGTGCTATGCATGGCATGGGATGGCATGGCATGGCATGGCATGGCATGGCATTGCATGGCATGGTGTGGCATGGCATGGTGTGGCATGGCATGGCGTGACGTGGCATGGGCATGGCGTGGCGTGGCATGCTATTGCAGGTTTGGCAAGTCATGGAGTGCAATCATGCACGAATACGCCGATGTCTTTGCAAGCAGGACTCAGGCAAGTGACCCATTCCTGTTTGATGTATGACATTCTGTGTGTTCACCCCAAAGCCTGATGATAGCTTAAGGATGGGGTTTCGAACGCAGCGTGTTTGAAGCTAGGGGGGCTGTGCCTTGATTCACCAGGCTCGCCTTGAGAAGCTTAAGGCTTACCATGGATGTGAGACTGTCTAATTCAATGGTTTTCCATAACACGCTGCCATATGACTCATTTGTATATCAATGCTTTTTGTCTGGCGATGAAGCAGTATTTGGTATGTTCGTGTTCTGATCATGTCGCAATGCCATGTATTCTTGCAGGTTGATTTGAAGGACAAGTATCGGAACCTGGAAAGGGCTGGCGAGGTTTAGATAATATGCAATTGCTGGTTAAAACAGGTATATTTCACATTGTGATTTAGTATGTTCAGTCTTTGAATACTAGTGGCGCTGTAGTTTCAACAATGTTTTGTTTGCTGCAAAAAAACATGTCCAAACATAATGATGTGTAAATACTAATTTGCTGTTGTGGAATTTGTTCCACGCGTGAAATGTCTCTGCGCGTCGCTCACGCTATCCAGCCCGCAACTACCTTCAGATAGGAAGTCTGGGCGAAATAATTTGTCGCTTCCCCTCCCTACGTTCCGCATTCAGGTGATCATCGCGCGAACAGCCCGTTACAGTAATCCCATGTTCACAAGGTTTCACCTGAAATCCTACCTGCACGCTCTCTTCACCACACAACTCCCGAACAAGGTCCGCGAGACCGTTGCATCCAGGTTAGGATATCTTCACCTTCTCACTTGTCGTTCATCCGCTCAGGTGGTTTCAGCAACACGATGACCCTTCTCACCCACAATCCCCCCCACCACCCTTGTTCCATGTCCCAACCCTACCCAACGTCGTCTCCTGTCAGGCGGAACGGCAGCAGCAGCTGCAGCAATCCCAGCAGAGACCGAACCTGTTCCGCCGAACCTGTGTCGTCTCTTTTATCTCCACACCCCCCAGCATTCCCAGATGTGTCCAGCACCAGCAGTCAGCTTCTTCTAGCTTCATAGCTCCCATTCTTCTCACCAGCTCAAAACCAAGACAGCTTGCTCATTTTTACATTTCACAGTTAGCAAACCACAACTGGTAGATCCCTAGAGCAAGCTTTTCGAAATGGCGCGTCTGTCCGTCTTAGTGTGCCTTGCCCTCTTCGCCACCGTCGCGTATGCCGAAGTGTGCCCTCAGTTCGTGTGCGGCCCGGGTAACTTCCTCTATGGAAAGTTCACCGACCCTAAGGACCCTTACAAGGAGCCTGCCGATCCCCTGTTCGAGGCTTATTTCACCCCCGGTCAGATGTACAACTACGAGAAGGACAATGTTACCGATGACAAGATTCTCACCCCCCAGCTCGATTGCTACAAGGTCTGCGACTCGTACAACATGAAACTGCCCAGCAACTTCAACTCGGCGAACAAGGCCAAGTACTGGATGTTCGAGGAGACTTGCCTCGAGGGTACCGGCGGTATCTGCACGTGCTACAACAAGCTTCAGTGCAAGGACGACCACAGCTACAGCTCCAAGTGGATGGAGCCCGCGCGCGGCGTCGGCACCGTCGACTACGAGGTTCCCGCCAACTTCACCGTCGGCGAGCTTTGCGACGGCAAGAACAAGGGTGATCCTCACTTCACTGGCGCTGACGGCTCCCACTTCGACTTCTCCGGCAAGCCTAACCGCAACTACGCGCTTATCTCCGACCCGCACTTCCAGCTCAACGGCTTCTTCGGCGGCCGCTACTCCCGCTGGAACGGCGACGTCAAGGCGCTCACCTGGATCCGCTCCGTCGGCATCATGGCCGGCCACCACACGCTCGTCCTCGAGGCGCGCCGCGGCGCGGACGCCGAGTATCTCAACGGCTACCTCGCCCGCGTTGTTGTCGACGGTGTCCCCGTCGAGATCACCGTTCCCGGCACCACCGTGGAGCTCTGGGAGGGCGCTACTCTCCGGTGGGAGGCGGCTCGCGAGCTGAGCGGTACCGATCTCGTTGACGTGTACGATGTCAAGATCGGCAGCGTTGCCACCATCCGCCTGACCCTCAGGCCCGAGGTCAAGAACCTGCGCACCGCCACCGACGGAGCGGTTCACTTCGGTCTGGATGTGCTTTCGTCGTCCTTCTCCAAGGCCGTGCACGGTGTTCTGGGCCAGACCTTCCGCCCCGACTTCTCTGGCCGACTGTAAGCCCGCTCATCTTTGGCCCCGCGCTTAGCTTTCTCTCGGTTTCTTGCAGGGTCTTCGATTGCATTTTTTGTTCCTCGTTTTTCCCCCTGGGATTTATTCTCACGGTTTCCCTGTCTTTCTGGGTGTATTTTTTGCAGTGCTCAGCAGAAGCTGCAGTGGAGCGACCTCCTCGGTGTGATGGTTGTTCCCGGCGACAACGCCGAGGGTTTCATCGACGGCGGCATGGATGACTACGAGGTGTCGGACCTGCTCAAGAACGACTGCAAGTTCTGCCGCTTCCAGCGCGCCGAGTCGATCGACGATGAGATGTCGATCGCCATGAACATGATGGGCTCGGCTGTCGGCGGTGGCCTCCCCGCTGCCCCCCGCAAGTTCCTCGACACTTACTAAATGATTTACTCGGTGTAATACGGTGTACTCTTGTTTAGCTATTTCGGCTGGAGTGATTCTCCGTTGCTGTACTATAGGGATAATGTGGCGGATGTGTAATGACCCGCCGGATATTGTGGATTCCAGTTGTTCCAGATTTATTTCAATTCAATCAATTTCGTTGTTTTAAATCGATATTGAAACATTTTTGTAGAAAGTGTTCAGGACTGATATTTAAATTGATATCAAGACTGCTCAGGAAGATAGACTGGTATAGTAATATGCTGCACCTAAGAACTAAGTGTCTTCAATGTGCAAATGCTGTGCATATATTCAAGCAACCAGCGCCTTGAACCTTTGTGTGCTTGATACTGACCGTCGGAATGGTGTAGTGCGGATTTGAAGGGCGCGAAGGGGTGGTTTACTTGGTGGCAATAGGGAGACAGGGTGCATTCCTGAAGCGCATCACAAAAGCCTCTCGTCTCAAACGACGAGATACAGGGTGGTGGAAATGTTCAATTCTTAGGTGTAATGCGGTGCAGAATGGTACACTAGTTTTATGACAGCTTTGTGACACTTGTGTCTATACAGGAATGTACTCTCAGTGAAGGAGGGGAGGGGGCAAACGGGGTGTTATGATCTGTGGCAGGTTCAAGGGTTATGGAAATGACTGGCTGGTTACAAATGACTCAAGTGACTTGCTGTGAGCCGGGGTGTCAGGGGTTTGAGGGTGCTATGCTGGGGTGGGGTGTGAAGTTAAAAGTGTGCGGATCATAGGGGAGTTTAGGAGCCCCAGAATTGGAAAGAGTAGTCTCTGTCCTACCTCGACAAGTTGACATGCATGTAAGGCATAAACACCTGGTTGCTGTGGCTCGGTAAACCGAGCCACGGAACCACTTTTCTCCGCGTTCCTGGTACATCGGACCAACCCCCAACCCACGCAAGGTGTTGGAATGTCTTGGTACCTAGTTTGCTGGTTTTAATTTGCTCTGGTAAAGGTTTCTGCATGACGCATTGAAAGAAGCGTCATGGCATGAAATCGTTTTACGGTATAGCTTAGAACCTGCAGGCTAATAAGTTCACCTCTAAAAAGGTTGGTTGGGGCGAAGTATGCAAGGGTGTCAGGTTCACACTCAACAGAAGTGATTTGGGCTTTCTTGGTCTGCTAGTTTTAAATATCATAAGGCCCTTATCATCATGCTATGTCGAGTGTTGTTCATTGATCTTGCGGGGTTTTCCATGTTACAGTACAGTACATCGGTTCGTATGCGGATTGGGTGCTTGTTTGGTTCTGTTTTTCCAGGCTGGCATTTCGACATGTTTTGTCCCCTTCCCTGTCATTTGCCCGCAGAAACGCCAGGACAAATCACGAGCAAGACAATCATTCGCGTGTAACTCCGAAAAAAACCTTCACGCCAGCCTGGAATATATCTGGCCGTTGAGTACGACGAAGTTCGCTTACCGTCCAGGGCTGTCGATTGGTTCCAGGCCAACACTTGAGGGTCTGACGTCCCCGGATTTCAGCCCTGAAATTCCAGGGAAGTGGCCTTTCCAGACCCTTTAAGCGTCCGGGAAAGCCCTCAACTCAAAACTTGAATTCAGGGCTGCACTTCAAAATTCAGGGTGTAAGGTATCCCTTTATCACGTAAACTATTGAAGCCACTATCATTTTGAAACTACTAAGTGGGGAGCAGAGCAATTAGTCAGCCAGTCGGTAACATCTCTGACGAATCACGCGAGTGTGCTCTCTAACTTGGAAGCAAAAGAATCTTTTTTTTGCCGGGTTGGAATGGGATGGAAGGGACACGAGGTGGAGGGAGGGGGGGGTGGGGGGGAGATGAGAAGAGCAGGGAACGCTTCCGGGAAGGGCCCGGAACTTCTGTAAGAATCAGGGGAAGGCCCTACCCACGCCTGTTAGAATTCAGGGCTGTACAGAAACTCAACCCTGAGAATTCGGAACCTGGAACAAAGTCAGACCTTAATGTTCAGGGCATTAAGGCCATATGCCCTTGAATCGACAGCTCTGTTACCGTCATTTCCATGTGCCAGGAAGTCGTCGCAGGTTATCCAATCGCAGACGAAACTGGTTACTCTTCTCCATCCGGTTTCGCAAACTCCCTTTGAGGGAGGTGGGGGGGAGGGGGGGGTGGGGGCGGGCGGAGGCCTGTCGCACGGTCACTGTGCGAGCGACAGTGACTCGCCTCAGGCTCGCTTGTCGGTGACTCGAGTGTGGCATCACTGGAATGGCCTGGCGGATGGCTGGCCTGGGAAAAGGGAGGGAGAAGGCAAGCACCATACCCAGCGCGCACCTTCCGGTACAGTATGGTGCCAAACCAAACCAAGGAATGAGGTTGGTGAAGCACCAACTTCAATGGAATCTTTCGGCTTGGGGTTCCGCTGTTCGCGATGGGTGGCTGTATTATTTGGCTCGGTCAGCCTCGGAGGTGTTGACCTGCCTTCCTCACCTCGTCCCTAACCCTTTGCGCCCTCCAAAGCCAGTTTCAACACTGGTTCGGCACTGCTTTGATACTGGCTCGGCTCGGGATACAACCGAGGCATCCAAGGCAGCTCTTACTGTGCAATGGCCGATGCCTGTCGTGCCTTTGCATAACTCATGGCTGCCTGCTTTCTTTGCTCCACTCGCCTGACTCATTTTCAGCAACTACCTGGGGCTGAGCATTATGATGCTTGCTTATTCTTGCGTCAACACCATGTCGCCCGCTCAACTGTCTCTTGTCCGGTAGCGACCGTCATTATCCATCTTAGTCCACACAGCTTCACCAGAAGCGCACGTCGACGGTTTGTAGTGCGTGATACGTGGAAACAGATTGGCAATGCTTGTTAGGTTTTGTGATAAAATAGGCATTTGTTTCCAAAGCACGACATCTAGAAACATGTGTTAACTCAAACTAAACTACATAGTGCGTTTGCCTCCAGTTTCCGATTCATTAGGTCAGTGCATTCAGCTGTAATCGTTTGGTTACCGCCATTGTATTCCCTTTCGACGTTCTTTCGTCGTGTTCATCCAATTGGGTCTTGCTAATCATGTTCTCCCTTGAAAGCGACGACGACGAAGACAGCGACAATTAGGATGACCCTTACCAGCTCGTTCAAAGGACAGACTCGTACATTGCAAGAACAGACCTAGAGTTCGACACGCTTGTTCGTTTCACTCGCTCCTCACACGTCGCACTCCACTTTCGCCAGTTCCATGGCTGCCGTCCCGTCTTCCCCTCTGTCTGGTCCAAGCAACAGCTGGCAGAGCCGAGCCTCTGCAGCTGCGTCCGGAGCGTCCGAAGCTGAGACGAGAGAGGCACAAGTAGCAGCAGAGGCAGCAGAAGCAGTACTGGCAGACACCGTGACAGCAACCCTAGCGGCAACACCCACCGTAGCTGCTCCGTCTGTTCGTGACCCCGCAGCCAGTGGTGCCGGCTCTTGCGCAGGATTAGGGTTCGCTTCCGCCAATCCCCCCCGACCAACCACTGCTGCGGCTAGGTGCTTAGATGCGCCGTCTGGACCCGCCTTGACAGGGCCCGCACCTCGGTCTTTTGATTTGCCACCTAGACCTACAGGTGATCCCGGAACAGCTACCGGGATTCAAGGAGCGTCGTCGGATGCGGCCTCGGGATCGCATCGTACGGCGGGGGAGTCCGCAGGAAGATCTGTCACCCGCCGATCCTTCTTCCCCCGATCGTCGTCGGAGAAAGGCGTTGCTACTGCGCGCTTGCCCCCGCTGGGACCATGGGGGAGCGCCGGCGGAGGGCATGGGGGGAGTCAAGGGGGAACCACGTCGTCTTCCCCCTGCGCGTCCGCCAGTTCCAGTCATCCGGAGGAGCTACAAGATCCCCCCGAGTCCGCTTCCGCCTCCGTCGGCGTGCACAGCGCGGGAACCGGAGCCAGCGCAGGCCTTGTCCGGCATGCCAGGGATACCAGTCTTTCCGCCGGGATTGCCGATACCAGGGGCGGAGTGGGCGTTTCCCCCCGCACCTCCGCTTCCCCCTTCTCCTCCTCCTCCCCCTTGCGCCCCCTCCGGCGCACTCCCAGCCCGAACTTTTTCTTCTTCCGCCGATCGTTGGGCGGAGACGAGAGCATTTCCGCTTCCATCTCTTCCGCCGACGCGGAAGCGCAGGGGGAGGGGGAACGTGTAGGGGAAGGGGAAGGGAACTCTCCCGTGTTTAGCGGGTGCTCTGGGCGCAGAGGGGTAGGCATCGGGTCATGGGGGGGGAGCGGGGACTGCGCCGATAGCGGGAGGGGGCTGTTTGGGCTGATCGGAAGCGGGGGAGTGGGGCTCGGCGCAGGCACAGGCGCAGGCGCGGGCGCGGGCGCTGATGGAAGCGGGGGCATGGGGATTGGGGGATTGAGACGGCTGAGTAGGACCACGTCAGCGCCAGCGTGGAACATTCAGCAGGCGCTGCGTCAGGTAGAGGAGGAGGGAGGAGGTGATAGTAGCGAGGGGAAGAAGCAGCACAGGCGGAGAAGGAGCGGCAGGCGGACTAGCAGCGGGAGCGTGGGGTCCGGGGAAGCATTTGGGGGCGCTGCTGCTGATGGTGGCGTTGGTGGTAGTGCGGGTGAGGGGCGGGGCGAGGAGCAGAGGGGGAGGGCGGAAACGGGGGAGGCGGAAGAAGCGGAGGAGGCGGAGGGAGAGGAGGGGGGAGGGGAAGAGGGGGAGGGGGAGTCGGAGGGCGCGGGAGTTGGCCACTCCATGGAAATCCCGCGGTCAGAGTCAGAACCGGTGGGAAAACCTCGGTCAGGGCTGGAGGCGGTTGGGAAGATGTCAATTTTTAAGATGATGAAGCAGAGGAAGGCTGGAAAGGACCAGAAGCAGCAGATGCAGCAACAGCATAATTTGCAAGAGCAGGAGGAGGAGAAGGAGGAGCAGGAGGAGGAAGAGGGGCAGCAGGCGGGGCAGCAGCAGCAGTGGCAGATGCTGGGGCGGCACCAGAAGAAGCAGAAGGAGCAGGAGCGAGGCGGGCGGCTGTTTTCTGGCAGTCCGCTGAAGCAATTTGGACCGTTGATGCACTCTAGTAGCCCGCTGAGGCAATCCAGTCCGTCGATGCACTCTGGGAGTCCCCTGATGCAATCCAGTCCGTTGAGGTACCACCACTCCCAGTCAGAATCGAGTATAGATGAAAGGGAGGAGGGAGAGGAGGGAGAGGAGGGTACTGAGGGGACGGAGGGGACCGATGGGGAGGAGTCAGAAGGCATAGGAGGGAGTGAGGATGGGTTGAGTGGAGGGGATGGGTGGCAGCGGCGGCAGCAGCAGCAGCAGCGACGGAGAATGAGAGCCGAGCAACTGTATGTAGAGATTCCCCCCGAAGGGGGAGGGGGAGCGGATGATCTCCCCCTCCCCACGCCTAGCGACGGCGGAAGCAGCAGCACGCGCAGCGTAGGCGGGGGAAGCGGGTTCCGCGGGCTTGGGGGGTTCGGGGGATCAGGGGGAGCGGGTGGGGGGGGAGCTGCGGGGGCAGAACGGCCCACGGGGACCCCGCCCTTGCCGAAATATGCTTCCCCCCGGCGCAGGAAGATCACTGTAAAGGGGATGCCGAGTCCTAGGCGGAAAGAAGGCACTGGCGCAGCGGGAGGCGCGGGGGGGGGGGGGAAGGGCGGAAGCAGCGCGCGCATGCTGTCCCGGATGTTGCACGGGGCGGGGGCAGGGGGGTTGTTCGGGGGAAAGGGCGGAGGTGCGGGGGAGGGAGGCGGAGGAGCAGGGGGGGGCAAAGGCGGGGATCAAAACAGCCAAAAACTAGTCATAGAAGGTCCGGATAGGTTTAATTTGCTGCTGCTAGAGGAAGGGGAGTACTATTTTAAGGACTATGCGTGTGATTATTACCCTAATGGTGGCACGCAGCGGGTGCCGGGGCACCTGAAGCTGTGCAGTGCGTCGATATTCTTTGTGCCCAAGAGCACTCTCGAGCCCGTCTTCCGCATTCCCTTCGGCTGCGTGTCGGCTGTTGACAGGTGGGTGTGGGCACCGGGCATGGCATGTGTGAGGGTCTGAGTGTATGTGAGTGCAGGTGTGGATAAAAACGCGGGTTTTGGGGCACCTGAAGCTGTGCAGTGCGTCAATATTCTTTGTGCCCAAGAGCACTCTGGAGCGTGTGTGGGCATGTGTGTGGTTCGGCGTGCATGTGGGTGGTTCGGTATGCATGTGGGTGTGTAGTTCAACACAACCTCTCTTCTCCCTCTCTCCCCTCCCCCGCCTCCCACTACTCCCGTCTCTCCCTCCTCCCGTTCCCTTCACGGATCGCCCCTCCCCCCTCCGCAACCCCCCCTCCCCTCGCACCTACCACCACCCACACACAGGGCGTCGCACATGGGGGGGGAGAAGGGCGAGGATTTTTTTATAATCTGTGCGAGTGAGCGCACAGACGTGAAGGTGGGCAACCGCCACGCGCCCTACCGCCACCACCGCGGCGACTTTGCCTTTGCCTTTGCGCTGCACCCTCCTTCCCAAAATCAACACCAACACCTCTTATCCCGCTCTTCCCATTCCCGTCCCCCCCTCCTACTGTTCCCTTCCCGGACCCCTCCCTCTCTCCCTCTCCCCTCCTTCCCCCAGAGCGTCGCACATGGGGGGGGAGAAGGGCGAGGAGTTTTTGATAATCTGTGCGAGTGAGCGCACAGACGTGAAGGTGGGCAACCGCCACGCGCCCTACCGCCACCACCGCGGCGACTTTGCCTTTGCGTTTGCGCTGCTGTACACGTCGCTGGCGGCGGTGCTACCGCGCGTGTCTGCTCTGCTTGACATCGCGCAGGGGCCCTCTTGGGAGCAGCCGGGCAAGCTCAGTGCGATCGTGCAGGAGCACGAGCAGGAGGTGAGGGGAGAGGGGAGGGAGTGAGTGAGGGAGGGGGTGAGCGAGTGCGCGACTCTGTAGTGATGCTGCCGCGCGTGTCTGCTCTGCTTGACATCGCGCAGGGGCCCTCGTGGGAGCAGCCGGGCAAGCTGAGCGCTATTGTGCAGGAGCACGAGCAGGAGGTGAGGATGGGGGGAAGGGAAAGGGGGAGTGAGTGAGGGAGGGAGTGAGTGAGTCTGTATGCGGCTGAAAGGCCGCCACCACAGGGGTCGTCGTGGGAGCAGCCGGGCAAGCTGAGTGCTTCTGTGCAAGAGCACGAGTAGGAGGTGCGGGCTGCGGGAAAGAGTGGGGGAGTGGGGGAGGGAAGGAGTGAGGGAGTGTGGGAGGGAGTGAGGAACCGTGTGAGGGAGTAAGGGAGGGAGGGAGTGACTCTGTGCGGGCGGTGGCGGTGCTGGTCTCCACCCTTACCCACCTTCTGTTCGCTCCCCATGCACATTCTCTCCTGCTCCCCTCCCCTCCACCCCACCAGGTGCGCTTCAACCCGGGGTGGCTGGAGGAGGGGAACGACAGGGTGGTGGCAGAGCTGGTGCCCTCTTTACTCCCCAACCACCTTATCTCTTCGCCCACCCACCCATCTCCTTCCCTCTCCCCTCCCTTCCCCTTCCCACCACCAGGTGCGGTTCAACCCGGGGTGGTTGGAGGAGGGGGACGACAGGGTGGTGGCAGAGCTGGTGGGGTCGCAGATGCTGCCGCTTGTGCTGCAGCCGGGTCGCATCATCCTCACGCCCTACAGCGTCTACTTCCAACCCTTCAATGTTGTGTCTTCTGTGCCTGTCGTGCGGAATCCTTTGAGAACGGTCACGGCTGTCATGCGCCGATCGACGCACCTCCAAGAGGTGAGAGAGCGCGTTTCAGAATTCTCAAGAGCTTGGTGGGTGCTCCCATCAATCAGGGTAATTCCACTTTCCGAGCTTTCCGCATCTGGGGTGATCTATATGTTCTTACCTAGTTATTCTCCCCTCCCCCCCTTTTCCCCCCTTCCTTTCGCCCATCGCGGCCATCTCTCCTGCATCCCCATCTCCCTGAATTCCACCCATCTCCACCCATCTCCACTCCACCATCTCGCCCATGCAGATCGGAGTGGAGATTTTCTATTCACAATGGTCCAGGTAACTCCTTCCCCTCCCTCCCCGTGCCCGCTCGTTCTCCCTTCTTCTGTGCTCCTCTCCTCCGTGTGTCTGTTTCTCCACACACCCTCCCACCGCACACTGCCCCCTGGTTCCGCCCCCGTCCGCATTATCGCCGTCTGTACTGCCCACCCCCTCTATGCTTCTCTTCTCTTCTCCATTGTTGCGGACTGTACCATCCACCCTCTCCTTCCTCCGCCTCCTCTTCTCGCAGCATCTACTTCACGTTCAAGTCAACGCAGGACTGCTCCCGCTTCTACTCGCTGCTGCTGCAGCAGGTGAGACTGTGAGGGCCCTGCTTATGTTCTGAGACGCCCCGAGACGCAAGCATTCTGGTCGTGCCTCGGCGAGGGTGACTCGTTACTAGACTCCATTGCCATTGCCAGGCCCCCGAACTGTTCCGAGTTCCGATCACTGCTGTTTCGGGATAACTCACTTGAGAGTCCCCTCCCACCCACTATTTTCTTCTCTCCTGGAAAAAATGTTGAGGCGCCTTGAGACCCCCCTCCCTCCCTTCCTACCCCTTTTCTTCTCTCCCCTCTCATCCCTCCTCTCCCACATCCCCCCAGCCCGGGCTATCGATAGAGAGCATGCGCAGTCGGGACAAGTGGGTGAGGGACTGGGTGAGTGGCGCCATCTCCAACTTCGACTACCTCATGTACCTCAACCGCGAGGCCAACCGCTCCTTCAACGACCTCTCGCAATACCCCGTCTTTCCCTGGGTTATTGCGGATTATACCTCCAAGTACGTGCGTGTGGGTTCGCTTTTTTTGTTTCCCCTGCGAGAGTGACAGCCCATTCACTTCCCCCCTTCCTCTTCCGCTTCTCTTCCCCCCCTTTCCTGCCCCCCTCCACCTTCCCCTCCCCTCTCGCTCTTCTCATCTGTCTCCTGTCTCCTGCTCTTCCACACACGTGCTTCTGCTCGCCCCCATTGTGCTTCCACACGTGCTTCCATCTCTCATTTTGAATCCCTCCCCTCCCTCTCGCATCGCCTGTGTTTTATAACTCGCTTTTCCATGCATCCAGTCATCCCATCTCACGTATCTCGCCCCTCCCCCCCCTCTCGCCCCTCCCCCCATTTCGCCCCTCCCTCTCCCCATCCCCCTTCCCCTTCCCCTCCCCCTCCCGCTCCCTCCTCCTCCCCGTCCTCCTCCCGCCCCATCCCTCCCTCTCCCCCTCTCCCGCCCCATCCCTCCCTCTCCCCCTTCGAGCACAATTTCTCCTGTTTTCTTGCTCTTCCTCGCACACGATTCACACATCTTTCGGTTGTAAACCCCTCCCCTCGCACACACATCTTGTGTGTTTCAGTACCTGCTCTTCACACATCCCTCCATCTCTTCCCTACCCCCATCTCTCCCCTCCCCACCATCTCTCCCCTCTCCCACCAATCGTCCTTCCTCCTGTCCCATGCCCTGTTGTGCATGCCCTTTTGCTCCAGGGAACTGGATCTCAACTCTCCAGCCACCTTTCGAGACTTGCGCAAGGTGAGAGGTGGGGCAGGGGAGAGGTAGGGCAGGGGAGGGGTAGGGCAGGGGAGGGGTAGGACAGGGGAGGGGTGGGGCAGGGGTTTGTGGAGCAGGGGAGGGGTGGGGCAGGGGAGGGGTGGGGCAGGGGAGAGCTGGGGTAAGGAAGAGCTGGGGCAGGGGAGGGCTGAGCTTCACCGCGTTGAACCACCTTTCACCGTTATGAATCCGCTGACACTCCTTTCCACATCCCTTTCCACCCCACTGTCAGCCTGTTGGCACCCTCAATCCCGACCGCTTGGAGAAGTTTTGGCAGCGCTACTACGACCTGGCAGAACTTTCTGAACCGCCTTTCACCCATCTGAGTCCTCTTACACCCCTTGGCACACCCCTTTCTACCTGACTCATTGTCAGCCTGTGGGAGCCTTGAATCCGGACCGCCTGGAGAAATTCTGCCAGCGCTACGACGGCCTGGCAGAGCTCTGTGAACCGCCTTTCACCCCCTTCAAACCCTGTTCACCTTTCTGAACCCCCATTCCCTTTTCAGCCCGTGGGAGCCCTCAATCCCGAGCGCCTGGAGAAATTCCGGCAGCGCTACGACGACCTAGCAGAGCTGTACGAGGAGTGGGCGGGAAACTTCCCGGAAGGCGAGGTGCCGCCGCACGTGCCGGGCACGCCATCCCCCGCGTTCCTGTACGGGTGCCACTACTCAACGCCCGGCTACGTGGTGTATGTGCGCGTGCGCGACGCCCCCCAGCTCATGCTAAGGCTGCAGAACGGAAGATTTGACATGCCCGACCGACTTTTGTCTTCCATCCCCGAGGTCAGTAGGGGGTTGGGCGGAGGGAGGGGAAGGGAAGGGAGAAAACAGGGGAAAGAGGGGAAGCGGGAGTGGGTTTTGAGGCTTGTGGGGGGAAATGTGGGTGCACGTGCCTTGGGAGTGCCGTCCCCGTCCCCCGCGTTCCTGTACGGGTGCCACTACTCTACGCCCGGCTACGTGGTGTATGTGCGCGTGCGCGACGCCCCCCAGCTCATGCTGCGCCTGCAGAACGGCCGATTCGACATGCCCGACCGCCTCCTGTCCTCCATTCCTGAGGTAAGAGAAGTGGGGCGGAGTGCTGGGGGGCAGGGGGGCACGGGGCAGCTTGCGTGGGTGCTGCGTGTGGGGAGGAGGGTGCTGGCAGGGGCGCTGCTGGGAGGGGCGGGGGGCAAGGAGGGTGTGGGGCAGGGAAGGGAGGGGAAGGGGAGGGGTGGAAGTGGGGCAGATGTAAGGGGGGTGATCCGGGATGGGATGTGCGGAGAGGGCATGAAGCAACCCATCTGACCTCAAAAGCTAAGCTTGCTCTTTTCTGTTTGTGACTGCTGTGCATGTGGGTGTGAATGTGTGGGAAATGTTGTGGGGAAATGTGTGGGAAATGTGTGGGAAATGTGTGGGAAATGTGTGGGAAATGTGTGGGAAATGTGTGGGAAATGTGTGGGAAATGTGTGGGAAATGTGTGGGAAATGTGTGGTGAACATGTGTGGCGGTGTGTGGATGTGTGTGCATGTGTATGCATCTTCCCCCTCCTGGCATGGCATGTCTCTATGATCAGATGTGGGAGGGGGCGTACAACAACCCATCAGACCTCAAGGAGCTTATTCCAGTGAGCACACTTCCACTGTCGCTGGCACCATGCCTGTCTGTGCCTGCACCATGCCCGTCTGTGTCGCCACCATGCCAATCCACAGCAGATATATTCTCTCTCCACATCCTTCCTGCTCAACTCACAGGGCTTGGGCTTAGTTCCTGGGATTCACGCAGACCGGCTTTTGAGTTGACTATATTTGTGCTCTCCCCCCACCCTCCCTCCCCATGCCACAGGAGTTCTACTCTCTCTCCACGTCCTCCCTGCTCAACTCGCAAGGCCTGGACCTAGGAGTCAAGCAGGACGGGGTGCCGGTGGGGGACGTGGTGCTGCCGCCCTGGACCACTGATGCCCAACTTTCCCCCTGCTCCCCTCCTCCTCCCCTCCTCCTCCCCTCCCATCCCCCTCCCATCCCCCTCCCATCCCCGCCCCATCCCCATACCACAGGAGTTCTACTCTCTCTCCACGTCCTCCCTGCCCAACTCCCAAGGACTGGACCTAGGAGTCAAGCAGGACGGGGTGCCGGTGGGGCTATGTGACGGAAGACGCAAGACGCGTCTTGCGTCTAGCGTCTAGACGCAGCGTCTAGACGCTAGATGCTAGACGCACGTTTAGACGCTAGACGCATGGGGGAAATAAATTTCGGTCAGCCCGAAAAAAAAATCGCGCGCGCGAAATTTCAACCCCTCCCACCCATTTCGACCTTGATAATATCCCCCAAACCTAGCTGTTAGCCCCACCCCCCATAATAGTATCAGCAGCTAGGACTAAAGTGCTGCACGCCTCTGCTCTACAATGAGCCGGCCAAATAAAGACGTTTTAGAAGAAGCATCGGAGGAGGTGCGAGAGAAATTGAGAAACGGAAAGCTAAGTCGAAATTGGAATTTGTCCCCCGCAGCCAACAGACAGATTTGTGAACCATTTCGTGACCAACAAATTCCCCCTCCCATTACCGATCTTCACCGCACTGAATCTAGAAAACCCAACCAATTTGAGATATGAGATTGTGAACGTCAATGTTAGATCTAGAAGTTCTACATCTCGATGAATGTCCCAGCAGAATAATTCGTCTGCTATACCCAGAGGTCGTCTTCATCCCATTCCCCCTCCCCCTCCCCATGGCCTATAGAAGATTTTTTAGGCTGCCCGTACTATTTTTTTGGCCTGCCCGGGGTTTCGTCTAATATGCGTCTAACCTAGGCGGAAACGCGTCTAGCGTCTTAGACGCTGCGTCTAGACGCAACCGTCTAAGACGCTAGACGCGTCTTCCGTCACATAGCGGTGGGGGATGTGGTGCTGCCGCCCTGGGCCACCGATGCCCATAACTTCCCCCCTGCTCCCCTGCTCCCCTCCTCCTCCCCTCCCATCCCCCTCCCATCTCCGTGCCACAGGAGTTCTACTCTCTCTCCACGTCCTCCCTGCCCAACTCCCAAGGACTGGACCTAGGAGTCAAGCAGGACGGGGTGCGGGTGGGGGATGTGGTGCCGCCGCCCTGGGCCAGCGACGCGCACGACTTCCCCCTGCTCCCCTACCCATGCCACAGCAGCACGCATTTTTAGTCCACTAAAATCACCCCACCTCCGTTCCTCCACCCTCTCCTCCTCTTCATCCCACAGGAGTTCTATTCGCTCTCCACGTCCTTCCTGCTCAACTCACAAGGGCTAGACCTAGGAGTCAAGCAGGACGGGGTGCCAGTAGGTGATGTGGTGCTGCCGCCCTGGGCAACCGACGCCCATGACTTCGCTGCCAAGATGCGCCAAGCACTAGAATGCCCGTAAGTTTCTGTTTCTCTTTGTGGCCCCTCTCCCCCCCTCTTCTTTTTTTCTCCAATTTGCTCTTCCTTTCGTTCTTTGCTTTCACCCATACAGAGCAAGTGTACCTCTGTCCTCCACTTCCCAACCCTCCTTCCCCCACCAGCTACGTGTCAAAGAGGCTGCACCATTGGATCAACCTGGTGTTTGGGTGCAAGCAGAGGGGCGAGGCGGCAGTAGAGGCAGACAATGTATTCCACCCGCTCACCTACGATGACATAGGCGCTCAGGTGCGTACTCCATATAAGATGCTCGTTTTACGCAATAATGTACGTAAGGTTCACCGTGTAGTAGTAGTGGTGGGTTGCCCTTTTGGTTTGTTGACCCCTGTGTGTGTGATGAGCAGCCTCTGTCTCATCCTTCGCTGCCCCTCCCACCACCAGGTGCTAGCATCAGTGGAGGGCGACACAGTGCAGCAGGCACTAGCAGTGCAGATGAGGGAGTTTGGCCGCACACCCAAGCAGCTCTCCTCCTCTTTCTCCCCCTGTCCTCTTTTCCATCCCCTCCTCTCTATTATCTCTGCTCTGCCCTCTGTCCCTCCCACCACCAGGTGCTAGCATCAGTGGAGGACGACACAGTGCAGGCGGCGCTAACAGTGCAGATGAGGGAGTTTGGCCGCACACCCAAGCAGCTCTTCACCACGCCGCACCCGCGCCAGCTGCGCAAGGAAGTGCGCGTCATTCACAGGTGGGTTGGGGGAGGGGACATCCACAGGTGAGGGGGGACTTAGAAGTGAAAAGTGGGTGCTATTCATAGTGTCTTTTCATGCACTGAGTGGTACGGGAGCAGTGGTATGGGATCAGGGCTGTCAAAAGCAGCTCTTCACCACACCGCACCCGCGCCAGCTGCGCAAGGAAGTGCGCGTCATCCACAGGTGAGGCAGTGTGTGCCCTCATGAGCCAACATGAGCCACATTTTGTAAAATGATTGGAACGAACAACATCAATTTGCACCTTGCTTCTATCATGAACCCCCTCTACTGACCGCCTTCCCTGCTTCCATTTTTGAGGCGCCTCAAAAGTCGTCTCAATGCACGTTGCTTCTATCATAAAACCCCCTCTACTGACCGCCTTCCCTGCTTCCCCTCATTACATCAGATACGTGCGCACAGCATCAAGAGCCATGCGGCTGCCATCACTCTTCCGCCAGTCAACAGTGGATTCACACATCGTGGTGCAGTCGCTCTCCACGCTCAACCGCGTCTCCACCCACCGCTCCCACCTCGACACCAAACTCAAGTCCCGCCGCGGGTACGCTTGCTTGCTGTCTTGAATGAGGGGAAGGGTGGGGTGGGAGCACCTGAGGAGGGTGGGTTGTGGTCAAGTGGCATGGTGGCTTAGGTGGTGTGGGACAAGTGTTGTGTTGTCTTGGGTCATGAATCGGCCAACACTATCCCACCCTCGCCCTCCCCTCTCTCTCCTCTCACCCCCCTCTCCCCTTTCCCACCCCACCCACCCCACCAGGTACAAGACTATCCTAATGGGAGCGCTGCACCCGCTGGTGGAGCTGGCGCTGCCCAATCGGTCGGTGTATCGGGCTATAGCCCAGCTGGCAGGCAGGGACCACTGTGGAAGGGTGATGTTGCGAGGTGTTGTGAGGCAGCCAACGCCACCTTCCCCCACTCTCTCTTCTCCCATTCGCCCCACCAGGTACAAGACTATCCTAATGGGAGCGCTGAACCCTCTAGTGGAGCTGGCACTGCCAGACCGGTCGGTGTATCGTGCCATAGCACAGGTGGCAGGCAGGGGGCAGGGCGAGATGTTGCGAGGTGTTGTGGAACGACCAACACCAACGCTCCTCTCTCTCGCCTCCCTCTCCCCACCTTCCCACCCCCACCCCCCCACCAGCTACAAGACGATTCTAATGGGAGCGCTGAACCCGCTAGTGGAGCTGGCACTGCCAGACCGGTCGGTGTATCGTGCCATAGCACAGGTCGCAGGGGGCGAGAAGGACAGGGAGGGGCAGGAGTTTGGGCTCGAGTGGCTTGAAAACACGGCCATGTACAGAGAAGCAGGTAGGGCGTGTGCAGAGAAGCAGGTATGTTACTCCTTGGTCGCAGGTAGCTGGCTGACAGCTAGATGGACAGGGAAGGGCAGGCTGGAGGGGCGGGACAGGGAGGGGCAGGAGTTTGGGCTCGAGTGGCTCGAAAACACGGCCATGTACAGAGAAGCAGGTGAGGCTGCTGCTACAACCCTCACACAGCCACGATGCTCCTTGTGTGTAGCCCCTTTTTCTTTGTCAAAGTCTCGTGTCTTTAGCTGAAAACGACTCAGATTTTTGGCTGTGCGAATCTCTCGCGACCTTAGCTGGATTATTCCCTAACCTCCACCTTCTAACCCCTCCCGCGCATCTCAAATTAATGCCCTCACTTTCTTTCACCTTCCTCCCACCTCTTTCTTGTCGCACCCCACTCTCCCCCCATCAGACATGCTTCAAATCTCGAGTGCCAAGTACCTGCTCCCGCTCATGCCTCTCGCCCTCTCCAAGCGCACTGACCAGAGGGCGGCAGCCATGCGGGCGGTTGCAGCCCTCTGCAAGCCAGACGCCAACCGCCAGTTTGTCTATTCTGCGGGCTTTCTGGAGCCCATCGAGGCAGCAATCGTGGGTGGATATGACCGAGTAAGTGAGTGAGTGAGTGAGTGGGTAAGTGAGTGAGTGAGCTCTCTGAACATGCTGTGATGTGGGAGGATATGAGTGGGTGAGCTCACCTGATTCTGAATACGCGATGCCATTGCCAAGCTCTCAATGCTGGTGCTCCCCCACTCTCCCCCTTCCCCGTCCCTCTCTTCCTCCCCCTGTCTCTCCCCACAATCAGGGCACCTAGGCAGCAGTGGATTCCATTCAATCGCAAAGCTCTCAGTGCTGCTGGAGGTGGTGGAGAAGCCTTGAGTCAACTCCCAAGTAATTTTCTCTCCTGTGCCCCCACTTTCCTTCCCCCTGCTCTCCCCTCCCCGTCTCCCCATGGCAGGGCACCAAGGCGGCAGTGGATGCAATCGCAAAGCTCTCCGTGCTGCCGGAGGTGGTGGAGGAGTTCAGTACAGCTGGCGTCCTCTCATTGGTCGACCTCCTCGTCATGAGCGACAACTCGCTGCAGGTACGCCCGTGTGTGTGCTCACTGCACCGCACTGCATCGCACCTCACCGCACCGCACCGTGCTTTGCCTCACTTCACACCACAACTTCCACGCTCCGCTCCGCTTTCACCTCCTTATGACCCCACTTTCTCCTCCCTTTCCTCCCGCCTGCTCCTCTCTTGCTCACGTCTTGCGCCACCTCTCCATTGTCCCTCCCTCTCCATTTTCCTCCTGCCTCTCCATTGTCCCTCCCTCTCCATTTTCCTCCTGCCTCTCCATTGTCCCTCCCTCTCCATTTTCCTCCTGCCTCTCCATTGTCCCTCCCTCTCCATTTTCCTCCTGCCTCTCCATTGTCCTCCCTCTCCATTTTCCTCCTGCCTCTCCATTGTCCCTCCCTCTCCATTTTCCTCCTGCCTCTCCATTGTCCCTCCCTCTCCATTTTCCTCCTGCCTCTCCATTGTCCCTCCCTCTCCATTTTCCTCCTGCCTCTCCATTGTCCTCCCTCTCCATTTTCCTCCTGCCTCTCCATTGTCCCTCCCTCTCCATTTTCCTCCTGCCTCTCCATTGTCCTCCCTCTCCATTTTCCTCCTGCCTCTCCATTGTCCCTCCCTCTCCATTTACCTCCTGCCTCTCCATTGTCCCTCCCTCTCCATTTTCCTCCTGCCTCTCCATTGTCCCTCCCTCTCCATTTTCCTCCTGCCTCTCCATTGTCCTCCCTCTCCATTTTCCTCCTGCCTCTCCATTGTCCCTCCCTCTCCATTTTCCTCCTGCCTCTCCATTGTCCTCCCTCTCCATTTTCCTCCTGCCTCTCCATTGTCCCTCCCTCTCCATTTACCTCCTGCCTCTCCATTGTCCCTCCCTCTCCATTTTCCTCCTGCCTCTCCATTGTCCCTCCCTCTCCATTTTCCTCCTCCATTTTCCTCCTGCCTCTCCATTGTCCCTCCCTCTCCATTTTCCTCCTGCCTCTCCATTGTCCCTCCCTCTCCATTTTCCTCCTGCCTCTCCATTGTCTCTCCTTTCTGGTGGCCCCTCTCTTGCCCCGTCGTGCCCCTCTCTTCCCCCGTTCTCCTGCCCTCTCGCCAAGCAGGCAGTGGAGACCCAGGCACTGGCATGTGAGGCGTTGTGGCGGCTGTGTGGGTTGAAGCGCCACCGCCTTCCGGCACTAGGCAGGGACGTGCTGCCGCGCCTGCTGCCGCTTGTGCGGGCGGGGGAGCACTTTACAGTGGAGCTGAGGGAAATGGCTCTCAGAGCACTGGCTGCTGTGTGCGTGGAGACCAGCAGCCAGGAGGAGGTGAGCCGTTGTTCACCTGTGTATGTAGTGTGTGTGTTAGCAAGAGCGGGACATGCATGTGCACGTGCTGCCGCGCCTGCTGCCGCTGGTGCGGGCGGGGGAGCACTTTACAGTGGAGCTGAGGGAAATGGCTCTCAGAGCACTGGCTGCTGTGTGCGTGGAGACCAGCAGCCAGGAGGAGGTGAGCCGTTGTTCACCTGTGTATGTAGTGTGTGTGTTAGCAAGAGCGGGACATGCATGTGCACGTGCTGCCGCGCCTGCTGCCGCTGGTGCGGGCGGGGGAGCACTTTACAGTGGAGCTGAGGGAAATGGCTCTCAGAGCACTGGCTGCTGTGTGCGTGGAGACCAGCAGCCAGGAGGAGGTGAGCCGTTGTTCACCTGTGTATGTAGTGTGTGTGTTAGCAAGAGCGGGACATGCATGTGCACGTGCTGCCGCGCCTGCTGCCGCTGGTGCGGGCGGGGGAGCACTTTACAGTGGAGCTGAGGGAAATGGCGCTCAGAGCACTGGCTGCTGTGTGCGTGGAGACCAGCAGCCAGGAGGAGGTGAGCCGTTGTTCACCTGTGTATGTAGTGTGTGTGTTAGCAAGAGCGGGACATGCATGTGCACGTGCTGCCGCGCCTGCTGCCGGTGGTGCGGGCGGGGGAGCACTTTACAGTGGAGCTGAGGGAAATGGCGCTCAGAGCACTGGCTGCTGTGGGTGTCGAGGCGAGCAGTCAAGAGGAGGTGAGTGGGAATGGTGACCAGTGGAGGTGGAGAGGGAGGGGAGAAAGCAAAGAGGGAGATGTGGTGTGAGTGTGTTTGTGGATGTGTGGGGAGGGTTGGTGCTGAGGGAAGAGGGAGTGAGGTAAGGGAATAAGCGAGGAATGGCATGCAGGAAGGCGGCATTTAATCGCAATAACTACCCTCTCACCCACACTCCCCTCCACTTTGCTCCCCGCCAATCAGATGCTTCCCCTCCCCTTAGCCCCCCTCCTCGTTTCTCTCCTTTTTCTTCCCACCATTAAGGTGACTCTTCTTCCCTCCCCATCCTCACCCAACTGCCCCCCTACCCCCCTTCCTCCCTCCCTCCCCCCTCCCCCCTCCCCCCTCCCTGTTCTCTCCACCAATCAGATGCTTCAAAGAGGAGGCCTCAAGGAGGTCCTCGAAATCTGCGCCATGGAGGCAGGAAACATCCTGGAAGCCGCCATCGCCGCGCTCGCCGCCCTCTGCCGCAATCCCGAGCTGCGGCTGCAAATCGCCGTGGAGGGCGGGCTTCGTCTCTTGTGCAACGCGTCCTGCGCTGCCGAGGCACAGATTCAGGAGGTGGCGGCGTCGGCGCTGCAGAGCCTGCTGGGCGACGGGGTGATTCTGAACGGCGTGATCAGGGAGGAGGGGCTGTGGTCGATTATCGCCATGGCCCAGTCGCAGCACCACGAGGTGCAACGATTGGCTGCCCGGGCCTTCTGGTATCTGGCCATTCACTGCGAGAACAAGCGACAGGTACGTGTGGCAGGGGGGGAGGATTTGAGGGGGTAGAAGGGTCTGTCTGCACAGATACAGGAGGTGGCGGCGTCGGCGCTGCAGAGCCTGCTGGGAGATGGGGTGATTCTGAACGGGGTGATCAGGGAGGAGGGGCTGTGGTCGATTATCGCCATGGCCCAGTCGCAGCACCACGAGGTGCAGCGGCTGGCTGCCCGGGCCTTCTGGTATCTGGCCATTCACTGCGAGAACAAGCGACAGGTACGTGTGGCAGGGGGGGAGGATTTGAGGGGGTAGAAGGGTCTGTCTGCACAGATACAGGAGGTGGCGGCGTCGGCGCTGCAGAGCCTGCTGGGAGATGGGGTGATTCTGAACGGGGTGATCAGGGAGGAGGGGCTGTGGTCGATTATCGCCATGGCCCAGTCGCATCACCACGAGGTGCAGCGGCTGGCAGCGAGGGCGTTCTGGTACCTGGCGATCCACTGCGAGAACAAGCGACAGGTGAGACGCAAGGGAGGGGAGTGGGGGGGGGGGGGGGTAGAAGGGTGTGTGTCTGCACAGATGCAGGAGGTGACGGGGTGATTCTGAACGGCGTGATCCGGGAGGTGGGGCTGTGGTCGATTATCGTCATGGCCCAGTCGCAGCACCATGAGGTGCAGAGGCTGGCAGCACGGGCGTTTTGGTACCTGGCGATTCACTGCGAGAACAAGCGACAGGTGCGTGTGGTGGGGAGTTGGGGGGATTAAGGGGTTTCAAGGGGTGTGAGAAATGGACGGGTGGAAGCAAGGGAGTGGCTGGTTACTCCAGTGTCGACTCACAGTCGTTCCCCTTCCATTCCCCTTCCCCCCCCCCCCATTCCTCCTTCCTCTTGGTCTGTTTTTCCCCTTTTCCCCTCTCCCTTTTCCCTCCTTTTCCCCCTCTCCCTTTTCCCCCTCCCCCGTCCCGCACCAGGTGATGGCATTAGGAGGTCTCCAATCACTTCTCGCGTTGGCAGCGCTGGGCGAGCTCAACCGGCACGCCAAGCTGCTGGCGGAGAGAGCAAAACAGGCCTCCCGTCTCTCCTTTCCCTTCACCCGAAACAAGAACCCCTGCGTCCCCCCACAGCACGCCTTCTGAGTCTCCCCTCTCCGCCCCAATTCCCCTCCCACCCCCCGTCCGCCCACCCCCCCAACACCCCCAGGTGATGGCGTTGGGAGGTCTCCAATCCCTACTAGCATTGGCATCGCTGGGCGAGCGCAACCGGCACGCGACGCTGCTAGCAGAGGAGGCGCTGCTGCGACTCTCAGAGGACCGCCACATCCACGCCCACCTCATGAGGGAGCAGGCCTTTTTAGCTCGCACTGCTGCCGCTGGCGGCGCTGCTGCTGGTGGTGCTGGTGCCGGTGGTGCTGGTGCTGCCGCTGGTGCTGGTGCTGCTGGTGGTGGGAGTGGTGCTGATGGTGATGGTGGGGGCAGGGGTGGTGATGGTGGCGGGGCTAGCAGCGGAAGCAGAATACAAGGAGGAGGCGCAGGAGCAGGAGCAGGAGCAGCAGGAGCAGCAGCAGGAGCAAGAAGGCCAAGCACGGGCTCGTCTCTGAGTTCCTCGTCAGGAGCAACAGCCGGCTCTCTCCTCCCAGGCCACTCAGCAGCAGCAACCCCCACCGCCTCCACCTCCGCCCCTTCCCCCTTCCCTCTCTCCTCCTCCGACTTTGAAGGCTTCTCAGGCTTCTCAGCCAGCAGCCCCAGCGCCCAGTCAGACCAGTCGTGGGCGTTGACTTGGTCAAACAGCAGCAAATGGGAGGTGCCGAGTCCAGGGAGAATGTCGATAGACAGTCACACTGTGTCGGTCGCGCCCTTTGTCCCCTCGTCGCTCTCTGTTGGGTCCTCTAGTTCCAACGCTGCTGCTATGGCTGCTGCTGCTGCTGCTGCTGCGGCTGCTGCTGCTGCGGCTGCTGCGGCTGCTGCTGCTGGTGGTGGTGGTGCTGCTGCTGGTGGTGGTGCAGAGGGCATGGCAGCAGCAGGCAAGGGGTTGGTGTATCAGCGACCCTTGACGCCCCCTTTTTGGACCAGCTCTGTTCTCTCTCCCGCCACCAGCTCGGCTGCTTTTGATTCCACCCACAGGCAGCATCCTGCCGCTTCCTCTTCTGCTGCTGCTGCTGCTGGTGGTGTGGCTGCTACTGCTGCTGCAGCTCCAGCTGCTGTTGCCACCAGTGACAGCCATAACAGCAATGTCTGATCCCTCCTCTCCAAACCTTACTCCTCCTTGTCACTCCCAACGAACGCATAGCAATGGCCATAGGCCAGTCCCTCCATCCGCCACTCCCTCCTGGCCTTGCCGATAGTTGAGCCACCTAGGTCCTTTTGTTTTGCCCCTCTTTCCAAGGAACCAAGCTGCTCCTTGTAATAAATGCCTCCTGTTTCTTCCCCACTACCCCACCCCCCGTGATTGTTCGTGCGTGGGGTTGTAAAGTTAGGGTGCATTCTTAGCATTAGATAACGCATTTGTTACTACAAGCTGACTCTGCTGGCTGCAGTCATGCACCCTAATCCATTAAATTCATTCTTTACTACTTGAATCGGGTCTCCATTGCTCCCACTGCTTGGGTGGGTTGGGTTGGGTTGGTACCTGTATGCAGCGAGGGCAAATCGAAACAGGGGATGTATAAAAGGTTACTCAACTCAGCTAACTGAAACGTTCTCATGTGTGTCAAGGATGAATAGAGCACATCTACGGTACACACGGAGCGGTTGCCAGTGAGTGATGTAGGCGCCATGCACATGCATGGGAATTCAACACGCAAACCACACTACGGTATATGCCATTCTGTTTATACTCAACAACTACCAGTAGCTTTTGATTCACTGCAAGAGCCGCCCTGAAAGCTCCCCTCAATGCTAGGCTTGGTGTTTCTAGTGACGGTTAGAGCGACTCAGCTGCCACCCAGGATGCACCTGCCTCTGAGCCACATGCTGTCTCCTCCACCTCTGCAGATCTCGATTTCTTGAGCAACGGCATCCCCCAGTGATGGTGTTGACATCACCTCACCAAAGGATCTCCTTGGTGTATCCAGTGACGGTTAGATTGACTCAGCTGTCACCCGGGATGCAGCTGTAGCTGAGCCACATGCTGTCTCCTCCACCTCTGCAGATCTTGAAGTCCCGACAGCAGCACCGATCGAATTCTCCATGGCTTCTATGCGGACCTGCATGGGTGCATGAACACATTATGTACACGTGAATGGATGAAGACATGAACGCATGAATGTATGAACGCATGAATGCATGAACACACGAACACATAAACACATGGACACATAAATGAATGAACAAATGAGTGCATGAACAAATGAGTGCATGAACAAATCAGTGCATGAACACATGAATGCATGAATGCATGAACACATGAATGCACGAACACATGAACAACAACAGAAAAGGGGAACAGCTGCTTGGGTCATACGAAAGTAACCTTGAGGTGTCTCAAAGACACTTTGAGGCACATGTCTGGCACATGTCTGGCACATGTCTGGCAAGCAGATTGTGGAAACATGCATATGTGTTAGTCAGATTCAGTAAAAAGAACCAATCACCAACTTCTGACAAGATATAGATCCTGTGATTGTACCTGCAGGTCTTTGATATAAGTGAGTGCAGACTCCACCATTGTGGCTGTATCGAGTTGTGACCTTGCAAGAGATGGGGGCAATGCCCTATGAAGCTTTTCCAAGCCTCTCCTGATACAATCACATTCAATACAAGAAGCAGATTAGTATAAGCCCACAGAAACAGTTCTAGGTCTCACCCAAATCCTACTCAGAAAGCCAAATGCCAAACAAGGTCATACAAAGCCAAATGCCCACCCCTGGGAGAAAAGAAGTAAAGAAAAGAAAAGAAAAGAAAAAGGCTTTGTAAGAAAAGGGCAAGTCACCTGATGCGATCGCGCCGGCACCTCTCCTTCATGCTCTTCGGCTGAATGCATCCCAGCCCCACCGCTTGCCCATCCGGTCGTGCTCGAATGCGCGGCCGCCAATCCTCAGGCGGTACTTGCAACGCCTCAAAAGCCGATAACTGCGGCGCCTTGACAGGCGATGCTTGCGACAATGAACCAACCAGGGGCGTCCACGTGGCAGGAGGCTCTTGCTGTGTCAAGGCGTCTCCTCTTTCCTTCGTATGACAAACACCAGGAGCAGCATTAGGTGGGCAGGAGGTACCAGGAGCAGCGGATGTGCAGCAACCACCAGGAGTGGTGATATGAGAGAAAAGAGGCCTTGGAGGCTTCTCAAAAGGCTCAGGCTCAGGCTCTCCCACCGTCAAGCCATGGCCTACTTCGCCCTTGTGACAAACCTTAGAGGCAGCATGCCAGCAGAAAGCACCAGGAGCTCGCTCCTTGATCTGCATCTGCCACTGTGCAAACCGGGCGGCATGTGCAGATTCTCGGATCAGATCGGGCGGCAGAGCCAGCCCTGCCAGCTCAGCGTGTGCCACCCAGCTGGTTGTCGCTGCTTGCTGCTGCTGCACCAGATGCTGCTGGGCCGAATTCACATCACCAAAGCCTGGGACAAACGCCATGATTTTCTCTGTTGCAGAGGCGCTCAGGCTTACAGGAGCCTCAAGAATCCTCAAATACTCAGGCTCTGAAGCAGAGGCGCTCAAGGCCTGTGCGATCCACCTCTCCAGTGCCACTTGCTGCCGCTGCTGTCGCTGCTGCTCTCCAAGCAGCTCAGCCGCGGCTCGTTCCAAAGCAGGGACATCAGACGGGCCCTTGGAACGGGAAGGAAGCGCTACGGTCTCCCGAGGCTGCATTGGAAAGTGAGGCGGAGCATATCCCAACGGCAGCATACTAGTGTCGCCTTGAAGTTGCCCCTGGCCGGCATTCTCATGCAAGACTTGAGGCGGCATTTGAGACGCCTCAAAAGACGACAGCATACTAGTGTCGTCTTGAAGTTGCCCGTGGCGGTCATTCTGATCCGAGACTTGAGGCGGCAGCTCGAGAGGTGGGCGAGGCTGGTCGTGCATGGCGGGCGGCGCACTGATGATGATGGGGTCTCCAACTCCAAGTAGCCCGTGGCGCCTCAACAGGTGAAATGACAGGTGACCTGCTTTCTGCCTTGACATGTCAGACTCCTCGAGAAGTGGGCGAGGGTGGTCGTGCATGGCGGGCGGCGCACTGATGATGATGGGGTCCCCAAGTTGCTCGTGGCGCCTCAACAGGTGAGATGACGGGTGATCTGCTTTCAGATTCGATATGTCAAACTCCTCGAGAGCTGGGCGAGGCTGGTAGAGCATGAAGGGAGGCGCGATGATGGGAGCTTCTAGTCGCCCATGGCGCCGCAACTGCTCCTCCAAGAGACCACTCTCCTGCGGACTCCGAGTCGAGATTTGAGGGTCCTCAGCATGCGGGCGCGGTTGGTCGTGCATGAAGGGCGGTGGGATGCTAATGGGGTAATCAAGTCGCCCTTGGCGCTTCAACTGCTCCTCCAAGAGACCACTCTCCTGCTCATTCCATATCTGCGCCTTTCGAGGCGCCTCCAAAGCAAGTCGCTGGCGCCGCAACTACTCCTCCAAGGGACCGCTCTCCTCCTCATTCCATATCTGCGCATCCAAAAAGGTTCGAGGCTCGAACACGCTGGTTTCACTGGTAAGCTCTTGCCCATGCACCCCATACAGCAACGCCTTGAAGCTCCTATAATCTTGCCCAATGCTGGAGTCCGGGCCATGGCGCCCCATGATAAACTCCCCCAAGCGGCCTTCCCCCGGCAGCTTGGTTCCTCCTGATGCAGCGATCCGCCCATATCCGGCGAATGTGGGCTTGTTGCGCGTCTCAAAGAGGGCTCCAATGCTTGGGTTCTCGCCATGGCTCCCCATCAACTCGAACTCCCCCAAGCGGCCTTCCCCCGGCAGCTTGGTTCCTCCTCCTCCTCCTACACCACTCGATCTTGAAGGGCCGAATGCCTCAAAGAGGGCTCCAACGCTGGGGTTTTCACCACAGTGCTCCAACACCACCCCCAAGCGGCCTCCCCCCGGCAGCTTGATTCCTTCTCCTCTTCCTTCAGCACTCGATCTTGAAGGGCCGTATGACTCAAAGAGGGCTCCAACGCGGGAGTCATCGCCACAATGCTCCAACACCACCCCCAAGCGGCCTCCCCCCGGCAGCTTGGGTCCCCCTGAAGCAGCGATGCATCTCAAAGAACCATGATTTCCGGCAAATGTGGGCTCGGTGTGCGTCTCAAAGGGCCAGTTGCGACAAGTTGATCCGGAACGCGGCCTTGTTGCTCCATCTCTCCGGGACGAGCCTTCTCTGGTTTGCTGAAGAGGTGGTTCCGATGGATGGGTCGCTCCTCACTGAAAGGTCCTCACTGAAAGGTCTTCACTAAAAGGACTTCACTGGAAGGTCTTCACTGAAAGGTCTTCACTGAAAGGGAAGTTATCCCTCTTGGTGTGGTGCTAGTCGAATGACAAGAGAGGCCAATCGCTGGAAGCCAGAATCAATGAATCCGCTCAGCTCAACCCGATATTGTATGGTAACGGAGTGAGGAACAGATAGATTTGGAAGAAAAAGGGTGCAAGGGTAGTAGATTCCACTCCTCACTCCGAGGGAAAAGGTCTCCCTCCGAGGAAAAAGGTCTTTTTCCTAGGAAAAAGTCCACTGGCGCTCAGATTACACGTGTGTGGTAACATCAGGCCCGCATCAAACCCGCTACTATACAAAGGAGAGAAGTGAGGGGCTGGCGTGGCTGGCGGTGATCGTACGTGAAAAGAGTGCTCATCATGCCTTACTATGGGAGATACTACCACCGTCAGCGCGAGGCTGCTCCACAGTCCAACTTGGAAACCTGTTTCAATATGGGAGTACTACTATGATGGTAGAGTTTTCAAATCTTCTGTCAAGTTGACACACCAAACTCCACAGGCATGACACTGTGCGTTGATGCGCGACGAGGTTCGCCGCATGCTTTCGAGCACCGTTGAAGCGAATAGGGAGCCATGGCGAGGCTGACGCACGAAGCTTATCCGTCTCTATCTAACGAGCGAAGAATGCCAACTTAACTTGAAACGAAGGGAAATTTGTCACTTCCGACACGCGCGGGGGGATCTAGTACTAAGGACGAGGAGGAATCTAAAGGTGCGTCCGACGCGTTTCATTCGCCCTGCCAGCCAACGAGGAGGAGTTTCCAGCAAGATAACGTCTGGCAAGCAGACGTGATTGGCTGTCACGTGGAAGGTTAGAACAAATTAGGACCAACCTAAAGGCAGCCTGACAGAGAATAACACATTGACACGACTACTGACCAACCCCGAGACTTCCTCCTTGCCGTGCTGCCCTTTGCTCCCGCCTGCTTCAGGTGCCCCTTCTACTTCCGTCATCCCCGCGTCATCCCCTTCTAATCCCCGCGCTTCCCACCGCGTCATGCTGCGCTGGCTTGTGAGCTGGCGGAGTCACGGCAGGATCTAGGGGAGAATGCCAGACTGGATAGGTCATGGATCGCCTCTCGTTCGCGGCGAGAGCAGGGGGCGACGACAACCTGTTGCCCTTGCCGACGTCACCCTGAAGCCGAAGCCTGAGTTGGCGGATTCACGGCATGATCTAGGCGAGAATGCCCGACTGGAGCAGGGGGAAGAGAGAACCTGTTGCCCCAGCAGCCCGAACCCCAAGCCTGAGTTGGCGGATTCACGGCATGATCTAGGTGAGAATGCTGGGTCGAGAATTGCCCCTTCGTTTGCGAGCGCGGGGGGAAAGAGAACCTGTTGCTCTCGCCGACGTCACTCCGAGAGCCACCGAGCTGGCGGATTCATGATTTAGAGGAGCATGCCTGAGCGGGGAAGGAGAGGGCGGCGCAGTGGGAACATGTCGTTTTCCGCCATGCCAGTTTCGTCAGTTATAGGTCCGCGCTGCGCTTTATAAACGAGTGGTTGAGTAAGCGGCTGATTTGGGCGGCACTGCGTACCCTAATTAATGACCTCGACATCACTCTCCTCATGAGCTTGTCGCCTCCTTTCCAGTCTAGATATCAACAAGGAGTAACCGCTGATGCTGCTCAGTTGCCCAAACTCTGCCGTGCGTGCGATTGAGGCCCCCCGCCATTACCCGTTCAGGCCCTTACTAGCAATCTCCCCTCACTGACGAACAACTCCTGGCCCGCTACCCGTAGAAAACGCCGCCTTTCCTACCAGATATGCTTAGCTATGTGGGCTAAGAGGAAATGTGGTAAATCAGATTACAAGTATCAAGGAAGAGAATGGGAAATCAGTCGGGATCTGGTCTTCTTGAACTGTAGTTGCAATAAAGAGTACATGACAGGAAAAGGTCGCTGGCTTGGCGGCCTGTTGCTCAGTAAAGGACAGCCGCGACAGTTCGCTATAACAAGGTTGCTGGGGATGCCCTTAGCTATTGCCTAAATCTTAGAAACATATCCTTTCATCCAAGCTGTTCCTATGGGCCAACGTACAACTAAAATACTAGAAACGGATCAAATTTCTTATCACAAACAACATAAACGGGGCCATCTGCACCGTAACTTGAGAAATTGACCTGGGCTGTCGGGTCTTCTAGAAGCCGGGTGGGAAAGGAAACCTTGGACAGGGGATTTGTGGATATACAAAGCAGACTTGTGCTGGCAAGATGCCCATTGTGGCATGCTCCAATCAGATTATGCATAACTCGTGAAATGTGATGCCAACACTTACCAGCACTAAAATATCTGCACCAATATACTGGCTACCGTGGATATGCTGAACTATACAAAAGGCTAAGTTGCATGCACAACAAACTTTTACCCCATCAGAATATAATGACACGATAGGTACGGTACCAGGTGAAACTTTGCCGTGCAGTGTACCTGATATTTACAGATATCTGAAGTGCCTGTAAACGTACTGGTGCTACGTCCACATCAGCAACAGGAGGAGAAACTTGGCAGCGAGAAACTTAGAGCACTCTGGGGAAACGCAATGAAATTGCAGAGATGGCTAAATCGACTGCAGCTGAGCCACATGCCGTCCCCTTCCAGTGCAGAAATTCGTGTGGCTTTCGAGTCGACCCAAGAGTCGCCCTGACTGCTCCGATTGAAGCAGAGCTTGGTGTCTCCAGAGACGGCTAAATAGACTCAAAAGTCACCCGGGATGCGCCTGCGCCTGCAGCCGAGCCACATGCTGTCTCCTCCACTGCAGATCTCGATGACCCAGCGGCAACACCGATCGAATTCTCCATGGCTTCAATCCGGACCTGCATGGGTACATAAGCGCGGAAACACATGAACAACAGGTCCTTCATTCAGCAGGCAGGGAGTGAACTTGAGGTGCCTCGACGACTGTCTGAGCCTTGAATGGGCGGTGGGACATATATGTTACACACTGTACGCAGATTGAGGATTTATGCCTACTTGGTAGTCACAGCCAGTGATAGTAAACAAGTCTCAAAGTTGACTGCGATTTTTTTGAGATATTTGAACCTAAGTGTACCTGTAGGGACTCTCGTCACCGCCTTTTCAGTCTAGATATCAGTACACCTATCCTGCGATAATTCCACACCCCCTATCTTCACGCCCTGGGGTACCTACCCTCGAAAAAGTCTCATTTCGAAGGTAGTTAGGGACGATCGCAAGAGTTTCGAGGGTATAAGACACGACCTCAATGAGAGTTTAACACTCTAGCTTTAAGGCACTGAGAATTTTGCCCGCTCACCCTGATTACAAATTTGAGTTTCGAATAGCCAGAACGCTGACGGTTCTTTACTGATAGACCCGTAGTGTCAGGGTGTCCGTCTCATCGATCCTCAAGCCGTATAGGGTGTCTGGCAAAAACGAGGGTAGGGGGTGTGGAAATACCGGAGAACAGGTGTATGCTGCTCCATCGGAACCGCTAACTCACGAGGGCACAACGAGGCACCGCCCGCACCTGAGGAAATCGTAAGCCTCCGCCGTTCACTCCTTGCGGTCGGCATTGGGTAACACGCAATTCCCCACTCCGCAACTGTGATGTCCGAGAGGTATGTGCTTTGCAAAGTTGACTGCGAGAATGGTGAATCAAATCAATTCCAAGGAACCGAGGGAAAAGAGCGGAGGGTGTTAGAAAATTCCAAGGGGGGACCATCTGGTTTTCCTGCGCCACAGGGTATGTTGACTGGAAGGGGTTGCTGTTTTCCCTACCTGTTGTGCTGTTATGGACAGCCGCACCAATTCGCTATAAGGCGGGTTTGCTGGAAAAGAAAATGTCGTTACCAGCAAGACCGTAGGGTCCTCAATACACAGACTCAAAACAAAGTCTCACCGTAGCCCCTGTTTCATCCAAGGATTTACTAGTCAACCAAGCAAAGTAGGCTTACGAAATCATTGTTAACCCTGAAAATAACCGCTGGTAAGTACAATCAAGGGATATATACCATTGAAATAGAGGACATGCTTGCAGCCATCCACCCACTCCATGCCATCCATATCTTGCTACTGGTACTTCCACTCATAGCGTGGAGAGTGCAGTGCAGTGACGACTAAGTCGATGTAGCTGCGCCACATGCCGTCTCCTCCACTGCATATATTGGTTTCTCCAGACCAGAGGCTTTAAAGTCAACACAATAGTCACCCTAGATGTGCTCTGCGCCAGCCATCCCACAAGCTGTATCCATCACTGTAGATTTTGATGTCTTGACGACGGCGGCTTCCCCCAGTGATGGCGTTGACATCACCAAAGCATCTCCTTGGTTTCTCCAGGGACGGTTAAACTGACCCTGAAGTCACCCTACATGCGCCTGCGAGGTGATTTTTGAGTCGACTCAAAAGTCACCTCCTTGGTTTCTCCAGGGACGGTTAAACTGACCCTGAAGTCACCCTAGATGCGCCTGCGCCTGCAGCTGAGTGCTGTGTTGTCTCCTCCACTGCAGATCTTGATGCCTTCACGACTACATCTCCTGCGTTCTCCAGGGCTTGAATTCGGGCCTGCATGTATGAAATGAACATTGAAAGGCAAAAATTATGTCAGAAAAAAAAAAGTACTTTAAGTCTTCAAAAACTACTCGAGAAGCCCCTTAGACACTGGAGGAGCATTAAGTAGCAGTGGCAGATGGCTGGCACACAGATTGCGGAGACATACATATGTGTCAGTCACATTTAGTAACAAGACTCACGATAATCTACAGAAGTTATAATACCACTACAAATTTTGGAAACTGTGAGTGTACCTGCATGTCTTTTATGTGAGTGAGTGCAGACTCCACCATTGTGGCTGTATCGAGTTGTGCTCTTGCGAGAGATGGGGGTAATGCTCGATGCAGCAGCTCCAGGCCTCTCCTGATACAATCACATTCGATAAAAGCACCTCATTTCAATAAGGTCAGAAAAATTGCATCACGTTTCAACCAGAACGCCCATAGAATTCAGGGCTCACTGACAAACCAAACGAAGAAAGAGAGAGAAAGAGAAAAAATTAGGTGAAGGGGGGAAAGACCAATAGCAACGAGAGTCAAACAAGGAAGAGATGGGGGGGGTGGGGGGGAAGAAGAGAATAGGTACAGTAGTGAACGTGAAGAGGGGGGGAATGGAGGAGGGTTGGGTGGGTGGAGTGGGGGGGGAGGGACAGAGGAGGGACAGAGGCTGGACAGGAGAAGGGGGAGAGAAGGAGCGGAGAGAGGGGGAGGGGGAGTGGGTGTTGCAATAGAGTGGCCAGTCACCTGATGCGATCGCGCCGGCACCTCTCCTTCATGCTCCTCGGCTGAATGCATCCCAGCCCCACTGCTTGCCCGTCCAACCGCGCTCGAATGCGCGGCCGCCAATCCTTAGTGAGTAATTGCCGTGACTGCAAAGGTGACGTGTGTGGTGCCTTGAAGGGCGATACTAGCGATGACTGTAAAGGCGATTGTTGTGGAGTCTCAAAAACGGACTGGTGCTTCGCGTCAAGTATACGATGCCGCCAGTCCTCCTCCTCTCTCCGTCTCTCCTCCCCTTTCCACCCCTCCCCCTCCCGTCCATAAGTGCTGGGCGAGAAGAAAGCTGTCAGCGGGTAGGCAGCAGCAGCGGCCACAGAAAGAGCAGCGTCAGCCGAAGCAGAGACAGCAGCAGCACCAACAGCAGCAACAGCAGCGCTGGCAGCAGCAGGAGGGGTTGCTGGGGAGGCTGAAAGCGAAGCATTCTCAGGTAAGTTGGGGCTGCCTAGGCCGGTAAGCTCGCCTGCAGATGCATGCCGCATGCTGGCTCTGCCTTGTCCCTCCTGCCATGCCTTTGCCTGCCATGTCCCCTCCTGCGATGCACAGTTCTGAGGCACTTCAAAAGCAGGCTCCTGCATCCCTCCCTCTTGCATCCTTCCCTCCTGCATCCTCCCCTCCTGCATCAACCCTCCTTCCAGCAACATTCCTTCGTCCGGACTCACACCCCCCTCCAGCTCAGTTCCCTGCATCCCCCCCAGCAACCCCCCCTGCTTCTGAGTCACACCCAAGCAGGAACCCTCCTTCTGCCACTCCGGAAAAGGTAGAGTCCGTTTCCCCCCTTCATCCTGCAGCAGGAAAATCTCAAGACCCTCTTTCAGAGTCCGCTTTCCCAAATCATCTTGCACTCGCAAACTTTCACAATTATCTTGCAGATTCGGTGACCCTGTCTCAGCCTCCTCCTGCATCTGCATCTGCCACTGTGCAAACCGGGCGGCATGTGCAGATTCTCGGATCAGATTGGGCGGCAGAGCCAGCCCTGCCAGCTCAGCGTGTGCCACCCAGCTGGTTGTCGCCACTTGCTGCTGCTGGACTAGAGTGGCCGATGCTGCTGCATCTCTGTCGGTAGTAGTAGTGACAGTTCCAGAGCCTGTGACAACCATGCTCACTGTTCTGGTTGCTGCATCTTCATCCATGGTGGTGTTGACATCACCAATCACCATGCTCTCTGTTGCGGAGGCACTCAAAGCCTGTGTGATCCAGCTCTCCACTGCCACTTTCTGCTGCTGCTGCACCTGCTGCTGCCGCTGTCGCTGGTGCTGCCGTTGCAACAGCTGCTGCTGCTGCTGCTGCTGCTGCCGCCGCTGCTGCTGCTGCCGCCGCTGCTGCTGCTGCCGCCGCTGCTGCTGCTGCCGCCGCTGCTGCTGCTGCCGCCGCTGCTGCTGCTGCCGCCGCTGCTGCTGCTGCCGCCGCTGCTGCTGCTGCCGCTGCTCCTCTTCCAAAAGCTCAGTGACGGCTCTTTCCAAAGCAGGGACTGTTGAAGGATCTTTTGAACGGGACAGAAGAGCCACGGGCCCTTGAGGCTGCGTCATCGGCAAGCGAGGAGGATGCATAAGAGGTGCCACAGTGGAGTCTTCAAGCTGGTCGTGTCGCCTCACCAGCTGACCGGCTGTCTGATTCGAGATTTGAGATTCCTGATTCAGGATTTGAGGGTATTCCAGAAGCTGACGAGGCTGGCCGTACATGAAGGGCGGCATGCCGATGGGGTTCTCAAGTCGGCCATGGCGGCTCAATAGGTCCTCCAAGAGCCCACTCTCCTCCTGATTTGGGATTTGAGGGTCTTCCAGAAGCGGACGAGGCTGGCCGTACATGAAGGGCGGCATCCCGATTGGGCTGTCAAGTCGGCCATGGCGCCTCAATAGCTCCTCCAGGAGACCACTCTCCTCTTGACTCAATATCTGCGCGTCGTAAGTGAACGTCGATGTCTGAGGTTCGCGCATCAAGCTGGCTCCAATGGTGCCACCAGTGGGGTCTTGTCCAAGCCGCCCAAATACAGAAGTCTTTGAGATACCGCATTCACCAACTGATTTGACCTCTCCTGCTCCACAACTCGAGTGGGAAGCAGAAGACCCGTATCCGCATGCGCTTTTGCTAGGTGCCGCAAGAAGAATGGCTCCAATGCCCGGGTCCTCGTTACGATGCGGCTCCAGCAACTCCCCTACACGGCTTTCCCCCAAGAGCTTGATTCCTCCTGATGCAGGCCTCATTCTTGACGGCCCATGTCTCTCAACCAGCGCTCGCATGCTGGAGTCCTCGCCGAAACGTTCCAGCAACCCCCCTGCACGGCCTTCCCTCAACAGTTCGGTTCCTCCAGATGCAGCGACCCATCTAGAAGGTCCATATGCGGCGAATGCGGGCTTGTCGTGCTCCTCAAAGAGCGCTCGCATGCTGCCAATGGGGTCCAGCTCCTCGCCATGGCGCTCCAACAACTCCCCCAATGGGCCAGCTGCTTCGAGTTGAAGTTGATCCAGACAGCGACCTTGCTGATCCAGAACGCGACCTTGCTGATCCAGAACGCGACCTTGCTGATCCAGAACGCGACCTTGTTCGTCCATCTTTGCAGGGTCTAGTACTCGCTATGTCTCTGGTTTGCTAAGGAGGCTTCGCCTGAAGATTAATGCGGGGTATTTCTTGTTCTTGAAGTGATGCGACTCGACTAAGATAAAAGAAGCGGCTCCGGTGGTTCGGAGCGGGAATAAACGTCTGACGGATTTGTATAGGGTTGAATGGGAAGAGGCGAATGGGTGGCATCAACTCCTGTCTCTTCCTCCGCTCATATCCCACGCGCGTGGTAAAACGAGGGAGGCACGAAGCCGCTGCCACGATGGAAAAGTGATAAGCGGGGGGGCACCGGGGCTTCTGGCAACCATCTTGCGTGAGAAGGTTGCCCATGGAAACCCCGCAATGTAAGACAAGCTCCCACCGCCTTGAGCCAACCTCCCACTGTCACGAGGCAGCTTCACAGTCCAAGTTGAACTTGGAGGCTCGATTTAAACGTGAGACGAGGTTTCTGAGTCGCAGCTCAGCTGTACAGGCTGTACAGTCTAGATCTGTCGCCCAGCGATTTGATCGTACTACTAACTTATTTTCCCCAAGCCGCCTTTCGACAGGAAGTGCAGCAACTTCTATCGTGGCGAGGCTGCACGCTTATCGTCTCGATCAAACGAACCATATGTCGGGATTCCGAGTTGACATGCCACATCGAACCAATTTGACTTGGCGTCGAGCGACAACGCGCGTCGTCTCTCACACCCAAGCGCATTGGTGGAAGAAAATTTTGGAATACCCATCCTGCCTTGCTCATTCGCCCTGAGGTGGAAACACGTGAGTGTGGGTGGGAATGCACGGGCGCGCGATAACGTTTTGCAAGCATGCTGACGGGCTGGCACGGGATTCGACGGGGAAATCGGAAGGGCCGAAGGGAGCTTGTTAGTTATCGACACGTATTAAGAAGCCTAACAACCATCTTTATGTTTGCTGTGCTACTCTTGCTCCCTCCTGCCTTTCCTGCTTCTCCTGCTCCTTCGAATCGCCTTGTTGATGCTGTAACCCTGGTGGCTCATCTGGTAACATTCGTGGTGCCTCTTTTCTCCGCCTCCGGCTCTTTCCGCCACTCCGCGGTATGAGTTGGCGGAATCATAACTCCAAGAGTGCCAGCGCGGGGAATGGAGCGCGGCGGCGCCTGTTCGGCCAATGCTTTCACCCCTCTCCAGTGTGACGCTCTCCTCGCAGCTCTCTAGAAGACTGACGAGTATGGGTTTGGCCTGGGCGGCAAAGAGTAACAAAATCTGAGTTTGACAACTTTCAGCTGTTGTCGTCACGTCCTCAGTCTAGATATCGATCTTGTTACCGCTACCCAATGTTCCGTCAGAGCCGCTAACGTACAACAGATCGCCGACCAGCCGCGCATACGACTGAGGACGTCGTCGGCTGCAATACCGCATCTTCCTTTACTCCTTCCGGCCCATACAGGCAATCTCTCCTCGCAAGCAGTCGTCTTTCGGCAAGCCCAAGAGACTCGCCCCTCCCTCACCAGCGAGTTCTTGCAAGCCAAGCCTTTTGTCCTTCTGTTGTTGGTGCCAGCTGGCTAGGCTCCCTATTTCTCTTCAATGCGTTTCTTCACCCGCCTGTTAGGCTACGAAGCTAGTCAAACCCTAAGCCGCCTAGGCAGGTTCCCCCTATACGACTCAGCTTCGTTTCCAGGTAAGTTTATGCTATCGTTTTTCTTTTTCTTTTCTACAGCTCCCGTTTTTACGTGGCTACTCCACACCCCGGCTCTACACCAGCAGGATAGCCCCCCACTCCCCGCCCCCTTCTATTTTTCGACTACAATTGGCCACTCCCTCCCCCAACGTATCACTGGCGGACTCCCTCCCAGCCTCAACGCGCCACGTCAACCTTCGCTCCAGGTAAGTGCAACCCTCCCCTTCTCCTTCTCCCCCGTGGCATTTCGCGCTCACTGCAAATTTCTGCTCCATCCTCAGCGCAAGCTAACCCCAACTTCCCTCCCTTTTTCTGTGCGCACTCACCCAATCTCACTCCACTCCCTCGCCTCATCCCCGTCCCCTCCCAGGAAACTCGGCTGCGTTGTTTCCAAGCCCTCACCAACAGATCGGCCTCCTCCTGCCAAGCTGTCCCGTTCTGCATCGAACACCAAGGACTTCCTCGACAAACTGCAATCGCCAAATACAGCTAACCTCCCCTCCCCTCCCGTTTTTCTGGTCGTTTTTTTCCCTGCCTTCGTCCCGCCTTTTTCGCCTACGTGCTATCTCCTCTTGCCTCTGTACTTCCGTGCCTTCCCAAGCGCCACCACTACCGGACCTCCCGTCCCCCCTGGCATTAATGCTGCATTTTTCCCGCTTTCCACTCAAACGCCGCCTCCGGCAGAGCCCTCTACATGGCTCAGAAACTTGGCGCGCCGCCTAGGCTGCCAGTTTCGTTTCTCGCGCGCGAGCGCTTGGACCCTCGAACGGTCCCGGGTTTCGGGCTGCCAACTAGGCGCCCACTCCCGCCTCTGGCCCTCAATTTACTCGCCACGTCGCCACGCTTCCCTCTGCCTACGCGCTGGCCATGCACTTCCAGGCATTCCCCTTCCCGTCCGCCCTCCCTCCAACCCTTCCCAACGAGCCGCCAACAGAGCCTCGCCTCCACGGCGTCACGCCCGTCCGCCTCCGCCGCGTCTCTGCCTCCCCTCCGTCCTGACGCTCCCCCGCGGGCGCTCCCTCGCTCCCTCCCTATTTAACCCACCTCAGCCTTCGTCAATCACTCAACTCTCTTCCCCCAGTCCCCTACGACTCCTTTACACACTCTTCTTTATGGCTGAGCAGGTTTTCAACCCCGATCTGACGATGTCCGCCGCTGAAGAGGAAACTATCGCTGAAACCGGCGACGATCTCTTGGTCGACGACCTTCCCGAAGGACTTATCGATGACCTCGCGAGCTCCCCTGACCACCCTGCTGCGAAGAAGCCCTGCATGGACCCCGGAGCTGGCCCTGCTAGCTTCAACTCCCCCTCTACCTCCTCCGATTCGGCGCTGGCGCAGCCCGCGCCATCTCCCGTGCTCCTCGCTGCTGCTGCCGCTCCCACGGCGACTCAGCAAGGCCCTGCGCCCTCTCTGGCAGCAACAGCTGCCGCCCCCAACGGCCCGGTTCTTCGCGCTGCTGCCTACGCAACGGTCGCCTCCGGCGCTAACCCGGCCCCCGCGCTGCCCGCCTCGCTCTTTGCCTCACCCGTGCCCGGCGGACCCCCCCGCAACCTCCGCCGCGCGCGCACTTCCGCAGCCACCCCGATGCTCCTTCCCCTCCGCCGCCGCGTGGTAGTCACAATCCTCCTCCCGGAGGCTATTTTGGAGTCGCATCGCACGGAAATCCTCGCCGGGATCAACGCGCAGCTATGCGGCTTCATGTTTGATTCGGGCATCATCCCCCCCTTCGAGCACACCGTTGGCGAATCCCTCCGCGTGGCTCGCCACGTGTACGGCCGCCTGCTTTTCTCTTGGCCGTCGCAGGAAGATGCTGCGGTTTTTCGCAAGATTTTTCCCCTCATGCTGAAAATCTCCAACTCCCGCCCCGTCATGTTGAAGGTTTTTGTTGATCGTTCTGAAGTTTTTACCGCGGCAAAGGCAGCCGGCGCCCCTACCCTTTCCATCCGAAACGTCCCCCTGGAGATCGATCCGGAGGAGCTTCGTGCCTTCCTCCTCGGATCCACCGAGGAGGACGGTTCGCATTGGCTCGCGGACCTGATTGAATTTCACCGCGCTTCCGATCCCTACGAGAACACCTTTTTCACCCACCTCGCAGGGCTCCCGGTCGCCACCCCCGATGACCCGAATTTCGAGCGTATCCCGTCCGAAATCCTGCTGGAGGAGAACAAACCAGCTATGCTGCTCAACTTCTCCTGCCACGTGTGCACGCTGTGCGGCAACAACCACCGCGCACCGGACCACGAGACTTTCGCTGCCCGCCGCCGAGGACGCCTCACGAACAAGAACACAATCTCAATTGCTCAGCTGCAGCAGGCAAATGGTACGAAATCTACTCCTCTTGTCTTAGCCGCAACAATCCTCTCTTCTTGTTGTCACTGCACGCCCTTAGCCTGCCTCCGTTGCCCTCTCATGTGCTCCTCCGCTACCCCCCATCCACTCACCACTCCCCCCTCGGTCTTCCACCTCCCCATCACGCAACTTTCTTGCTCCCATCCAACACCCGCGCTCTCCCCCCGCTGTCCTCCCCTCCCTAAGATCCCCCGCCCCCCACTGCCTTGCTGTCCCCCCCCCGCAAGGTCGTCTGGGCCCCTGCCACCCCTACTTTCATTCTGCCCCTACCCACTCCCCTCGTTCCCTCCCTTCTCACCCCTCTCCCTGTGCCAGCTGCCCCCCCTTACCCTGACTTCCCCTCCATCACCCACCCCTCCCTTACAGCTCCCCACCCCCCGGCCTTCCATGTTGTGGGGCTCCCACTCAACCCCTCTTCCCCCCCACGCCACCCCCCCCTCCCTGCTCTTCCCAACACATGCAGGCAAGCCCCCCCCCATGGACGCTCAGTCCCTGTCACCTCTGTACCCTCCTCTCCCCCCCCTACAGTCGGGACTCCGCCCATCCTCACGAACCCCCCATATCCCCACTCCCCCCACGCAATCTCCGTATCGCGAAATCCCTTTTTCACCCATGTTCCCCCACCCCCTGCCCCTTCCCACGTCAACGCCCCCCCACACAACACTCCTGCCCCTTCCCCCTCTGAGGACAGTACCCCGCCCTCCCACAAGCTCGCCCCCCACCCGCACCCTCCTCCCACTAGCAGATTGGACCCTCTCACAGTTCCCCCCTTTCTGCCCCCTCCCGACACTCCTCCCATGGTCCCTCCAGAGGGCGGGCCCCCTGCCCAACCCTATGCTAGCATGGAGACGCTCCCCCCCCCCTGCCCTATCCCCCCCTTTTTCAACCAGCACTCCTCTTTGCTCCCCCCACCCCCCGACTTCCCCACACCTCCTCTCCCCCGATTCCCCTCCTCTCCCCCCCTACCCTCAATCTCGCCTCCCCCCCCCTCCCTCACTCCTTTCACCCCCCTCCTCACTTTCTTCACCCCCTACACATTCAGGGACCCATCTGCAACCGCCCCCTGTGCTATGACCGGGCTGCCCGACTCCCACCGAGGCTCTCCCCCTCTGCCAACAGCCCTCTCCCCCCGGTCTCTCCCACATTGCTTTCGCGCAGGCCAATCCACCCCCCTCTGGTTCCTTCTCCCCCCCCCGCCTGGACCCCCGAACACCCCCGCCCCTCCCCTGCGCCTCCCCCCCCTCCCTGCACCTCCCTCCACCCGCAGCCAACCAGGCCACATAGTCTCCCCCCCCTCGGCCTTCACCCCCACGTCCCCCTCCTCCCTGACTCCCCCTACCCGCCCCTCATCCACCCCCTCGTCCCCCCTGCCCCCCCTGCCTCACCCCAACCGCCTCATCTCTTGCAGGCAACTCTTTGGGCAATCATGCCGCGCCGACCGCCTTCAGCAACGACCCCGGCCTCCTCTACATTGGGCTGGGCGATTGGATCGAATACTGGACCTGCACTCTCTGCGACTTCACCTGCGGCGCTGCCCTCGACAGCGCCATGGAGCATATCCACTCCGACCTGCACGTCACCCGCGTGAAGGCCTCCGCTCACCGCCCGGCTGCCAAGGAAGAATTTGGCCCCTGGCGCGCACTCACCCTGCTGCAGCAGAAGCCCCCGGTGGCTGCCTTCCTTCGCGGTCGCCCTTAGCGTCACGACCAGCGCACCTTAGCTTCGATGCGTGGCTAGTTCCTTGGCTTGGTCATTTAGCAGGCACCCAGTTAGACCTCGGATATGCAACTCATGTGCGCACAATCATGTTTGTCAATCTCTACGTATTATCTTTTTCCCTGTCAGTCTTCACTCCAACTCTCACATCCACGCAAAATACCAAATACGCCATTTTTAAACCCTCACCCCAACAACTACTCAACCCCACACCTGCCTCACCCACCTCACGCTTCTACCAACCTTCACCCCTCGCGCACAGGCCATGCCAGCCACCTCAGGCCCCTGCCAGCCCGGTGGAGTTGCGTCCTCCCGCACGCGTGTGCTTCACACCAACCATCATGATCGCACACCCTCACAATTGTTGCCTCACCGTGAACAGTCCAAACCAAGCCCCAACAATGAACGACCTAAGCAGTCGCCTAACCCCCCCAAATCACTAACACCAATACCCCAACCCCGCTTGACACTCGCCTAACGCGCAGCCATGTCAAGCTCACTCTCACCATGAATCACCAGAGCGAGCATCCACGCCTGTTTATCACACACGCCCCCACCTGTACGCCCGACCGCCGTCAGCGGCCGCAACATCTCCTTACACCTGCCTTAAAATCTCCCCCTGTAATCGTGGCCTCCCCTCCCGCCAGAGGTTCTCAATCGGTCGACGCACCTACCGACCGAAATCAACCCTCGCACGGACACAGAAGAGGCGAGATGGCCTCGCCAAAGAGCCCCCCTCGTCCGCCTACCACCACGTCTGTTCCTGCTGACCCCCGTCCGCCTGCCCCACGTTACTTCGCTACTTATTCTCATACGTCGTCATGGTTGACATGCTCCACCAGTGAAAACGCTAGCACCCCCGACCCCCGATGTACTCTCTTTCTTGTCGCTACCCAGGAATACAACTTTTACTGCTCTCATAAAGGCAGACTCATCCCACGCTTCACCTTGACGCATTCACGCATTATTGATAACACGCCACCTATCAGCTCCGCTACTACTCAAAACTGGAGCCCTTCACTTCTCACTCTTAAGTTTAACACACACTTGCTCAAGCTTCACCTGTATGCGGCACCTCTACACCCTGGTTCTGTCGCCCAATATCTGCCTACCTTCTCGTGCGCCTCTGTTTCCGTCCGAATCAATCCACCAACAACATACCAGCATACCCACCACCAACCTCAGTTCGCACTCGTTGACAGCTCGACTGTTACCCACAACCTCCACCAACTTCCTACCCTTCTGTATAAACACCCACGCCCGTGGATCCGCGCACACTCCTGCGCGGTGGGCTCCCACCTGGTAGAATGTTAACGCCCCTACGAGTCCGCTGCCTCAACATCAATGGTATCAACACGCCGGTTAAACGAAATGCTCTAAAGCGTTGGCTCTCCTCCTCCTCATCGCACACAGATATTCTCATTTTAGTGGACACACGCCTCTCCAAAAACCTACCTAAACTGTCACTCCAACTCCGGCCACACTCTTCGGTACACGCACCCACCCTCTACGCACTGAATTCAAACGGTCATCCATGTCCGCAACCCGGCGGCATCTCCATCTTATCTTTCAACAGAGCAATATCTCTCACCTCCTCGTCCCCTTCCGCCGATGGCCGCCTCCTATCCGTACATATCAACTTCCTGCGGGAGCAACTCCGCATCCTCGCTATCTATGCGCCGAGACCTGCCACTGACCGCCGGATCTGGTGGAGATCCATCCTAACTCCCGCACTGGAGCAACCCACCGCAGCTGCTGCCACAATCCTCGTAGGTGACTTCAACTCGGTAACCTCCCCCTTAGACCGTAACCGTCCGCTACTTAGTCACGAACTCAGCGAAGCCACCATGATGTCTAATCTCCTGCTATCGCACGCACTGTCCGACGTGTACCGCTCACTCCACCCTACCGCCCCCGTTTTTTCCTACTTTGGCCGCCGGGCCAGTGTCTAATCTCCTGCTATCGCACTGCTCTCCCGCCGGCCTCCAGACTGGACCGAATCTACCTCTCCAGTTTATTCATCCCTCGGGTCTCTGAAACCTCCTACTTCTGGACCCCAACTGACGTGTCTGACCACTCCTTTGCACCCCTCTGCACCCTCATATTCGATAACCCAACCATGGCACCGCGACCTTGGCGTTTCAGCTCCTCTCTTCTCCACCGGCCCCAAGTCGCTACCATAATCGAATCTCACCTCCCCTCCCTGCCATCACGCCCTTCCGCCGATGCATGGGACGCCTGGAAACTGGCCCTCACGCTTAGCCTCAAAAGTTTCTCGAACGAAGAGCGCAAAAGGGTTACAAGCACTACAAACCACCTAGTACAACTCATCAGCCACCTTCAGCTCCAATCTGCCCTCTCCCCTCTTGACCATGATGCGACCACACAGCTCCTCAAAGCCCGCACTCAACTAACAAAATACGAGGCATCCAAAACCGCCGAGCTCGCTCTAAAAGCAAAGCTCAAAGTCGAAGGCCATAGGGAGATGGGAACCTCCTCCCTGCTGGCAGGACTCAACTCCCGCATCAAAGACTCATTAATATCCTCGCTTATACTACCAGATGGACAAACCATCTCAGATCTACGAGTCATGAACGCTGAATGCACCAATTTCTTCCAGTCTCTCTACTTCGGAGCAACCCCGGGCGTGCCAAATCTTGCCTTCTGGGCTCATATCCCCCCCTCTTCACTCCCCCCCAGACTCCTCAACCATCTGCAAACTCCCTTTTCCCTAATGGAAATTAGCAAGGCCTTAAACCAGCTCTCCCGTGGCAAAACCCCCGGCCCTGACGGCATCCCGGGCGAGCTCTTCCGATAATACAAGACCCGCTTCGCCCCCGCATTTCTCTCACTCTTCTCCTCACCGCACATCTCCGCTACCCTCCCGCCGTCAATGCTATCAGGCCGCACAGTCCTTATTCCCAAGAGGGGTAGCTCCTCTATGATCGACAACCTCCGCCCTATCACCCTCATGAACTCGGACTACAAGGTGCTAGCCTTATGCCTTGCCAATCGGCTGCAACTCGCTCTTCCCCTGATTATCCACCCCTCCCAAACCGCTTTCATTAAAAGCAGAAAAATTGGCGATACGATCAACGATACACTTGACATTTTCGATTGGAGCACAATCACGAAAACCCCCCTACTCGCCTTAACGGTCGACTTCCGCAAGGCCTATGACCTGGTCGATCGAGCTTTCCTCTTCCAAGCGCTAGCCAGGGTGGGACTCCCCGAGCAGTTTATCGCCTGGGTTCGCCTCATGCACACTAACACCTCCACCTGCATCTCCGTTAACAACCTTGCTGGACCCACCCTCCCAGTCCGAACCGGGGTCCGACAAGGATGCCCCCTCGCCCCCCTCCTCTTTGTGTGTGTCATTGAAATCCTACAGCGCTACCTATCGCTCTTCCTCCCGGGTTTCCCCCTCTCTCCGACCCAGCGCCGTCTCATGGCCTGCTACGCTGACGACGTCACCATCTTCCTCTCCTCTGTTAGAGAGCTTGGGACCACACTCATGTCAAACATTGCATGTTTATATTGTCTAGCCCGCGACCAGCCCGCGCAGCCCGCGCACAGCCCGCGAACTGCCCGCGAGCAGCCCGCGACCTGCCCGCGAACCCCCGCGAGCCGCCCGCGACCCGCTTACGCAGCCCGCGAGCAGCCCGCGCAGCCCGCGCTGAGCCTGCGCGGCTCGTGCGCTGACCGCCGCCGGCCCGCACGCTGCCCGCACTGCTCCCGGCCCGCCGCTGCTGAGCCCGCAGCCGCCCGCGCACCGCCGCTGCTGAGCCCGCCGCCGCCCGCGCACCGCCGCTGCTGAGCCCGCCGCCGCCCGCGCACCGCCGCTGCTGCGCCCGCTGCCGCCCGCGTATCACCGCTGCTGAGCCCGCCCCTGCTGCGCCGGCTCTCGCTGCCGCCTGCTGCGCCTGTGCACCACTACACTTCCTACTACTGCTGCTTGTGCGCCACTACAGTCCGTAGGCCCCACCGGCCCTGCTGACCCTGCGCACGCCTGTTCAGTGACTTTACTGCTTCTACTACTGCCGCTGTCGCTATGGCTAGTCCTCCTGTTCTAGCTTTCGACGCCGAGGGCCGTCCGGTCAAATTCGAAACCTGGCTAGATGACCTGCACCTTTTCCTACAGCTCACTGCCAAGGAAGATATTACACTGTACGACCACGCTCTCGGCCATGCGACCGCCCCACTCGCTACTGCCCCCCCAGCTGAGCGCTCACAGTGGCAGACCCGTGACGCGCACGCTCGCTTTGCTATTCGCAACTCCCTGCCGCTAGATGAGCGCGAGCACTTCGGCCAGTGCAAGACTGCTAAGGACCTCTACACAGCTGTAGTGGCCCGCTACTCCTCACCCGCTTCTGCCACACTAGGCCGCCTCACTCTCCCCTACCTGTTCCCCGACCTAGCCTCTTTTCACACTGTCGCAGACCTCATCACCCACCTTAAGACTAGTGAGGCTCGCTTTCGCGCTGCCATGCCTGATGAGTTCCTCGCTAGCAACCCCCCCCCGCTCTGGATCACTCTCTACCACGTTGTCACCCGCCTCCCTGACTCTCTGCGCCCTGTCAGGGACCAGTTCCTCTCTCGCTCCCCCACTGAGCTCACCATAGCCCTCCTCGAGAAGGAACTGCTTGCAGCCGAGGCTAGTATCGTCGCTGTAGGCACCTCTCGTGGCGACCCCCGCGGCCCCTTCTTCGAGGGGTGCTCCCCTTCCCCCCTCCTCCCCTCTGTCGCCTCTGCTGCTGCTGTCGACCTCCTTGGTGCTGAGAAGGTCGGGGCTGCGTCTGCTTCAGGCGGACGACGCAGGGGCAGGAGTGGCAGGAGTGGGGGTGGTGGCGGAGGAGGCGGGGGTGGAGGTGGTGGCGGTGGAGGTGCGACTGGAGAGGCTAGTGGCGGCGGTGGTGGAGGTGACAGCGGTGTTGGGAGTGGTGACAGGGGCGGAGGTGGCAGCGGAGGCGGAGGTGGTCGTGGCAGCGGCAGGGGTGGAGGTGGCCGGGGCGGAGGCGGAGGGGGTGGTGGTCGTGGAGGCCCGGGGGGCGGTCAGAGTCAGCAGCCTGCCCCGACCCTTCAGGCCGCCCGTGAGTGGTATGCGCGGCGCAGCGTCACCTGTCAGTACGTTATTCGTACAGGTGACCGCACTGGCCAGACGTGTGGGGGGCCGCACCAGACGGAGCGCTGCTTCGCCCGCCTCAACGATGCGTGGCGCACTCAGTTTCCTGGTGGGGGTGAGCTGCCGCGCTGGGCTGATCTGCTCAGGAAGGGTGTTGATATTTGGGCACTTGACTTTGATGCTATTCTCACTGCCATGTATGCGATGTCTATTAGTGGAGAGGGTGCTCAGTACTTGCGTGTTCCGCCCGACCCGGGCATTCAAGCCAGCCCCGCTGCTGCTCTAGGTGCTTGTGCGTCTGTGCCCCCTGGTACTGAGTCGACTGCAGCACTGCACACCTTCACACTGGACTCAGGTGCTTCTCGCTCTTTCTTTCGTGACCGCACTGTCCTTGAGCCTCTAGCTCGGCCGGTTGCTGTCTCTCTTGCTGACCCCTCTGGGGGTCCGGTCCTTGCGACCTCCTCCACCACCCTTCCGTGTCCAGCGGTTCCGTCCGGCACGCTCTCAGGTCTCTACCTCCCCTCGTTCTCCACGAACTTGGTGGCAGGTAGTGCGCTCCAGGACTCGGGTGTTCACCAGTTCACCCCTGCCTACGAGCGTGTGACTCACTGCACGTGTGCTCGGACGGGCCGCCACCTAGCTACTTTCACTCGAGAGCCGGGGTCTGACCTGTACACACTGACCACTGAGTCCCCTCAGGTAGCTGCGTCTGCGTCAGCGTCAGGTCAGCTGTCCGCCCCCTGCTCGTGTCGCTCTCTGGCGAACGACACCGTCCTCTGGCACCACCGCCTTGGTCACCCGTCTGTGCAGCGCCTGCGGGCCATGCACAAACGGGACCTTGTTGCTGGTCTTCCCAGGGTGCTCCCTCCCCTTCCTGACTCCCCTGCTCCTGACTGCATTCCCTGTGTCGAGGGGCGGCAGCGCGCCGCTCCTCACTCCTCCTCCTTTCCCCCGACGACCGCTCCCCTGCAGACGCTCCACATGGACGTGTGGGGCCCGGCCCGCGTCCGTGGTCAGGGTCAGGAGAGGTACTTCCTGATAGTTGTTGACGACTACTCGCGCTACACCACGGTCTTCCCCTTGCGCGCCAAGGGTGACGTCCCTGGTGTTTTGATCCCCTGGATCAGCCGAGCCCGTCTCCAGCTAGGCGAGCGCTTTCACTCGGACTTTCCTGTCCTGCGCTTGCACTCTGACAGGGGTGGTGAGTTCGCCTCCGACCTCTTGGCAGCCTACTGTGCTGAGCACGGCATTGAGCAGTCGTACACGCTTCCGGCCTCTCCACAGCAGAATGGGGTTGCTGAGCGCCGCATTGGCTTAGTCATGGAGGTCGCTCGTACCTCCCTGACCCATGCGGCTGCTCCCCACTTTCTGTGGCCGTTTGCGGTCCGGTACGCAGCGCATCAGCTCAACCTCTGGCCCCGTGTCTCCTTGCCGGAGACTTCCCCGACTCTACGGTGGACGGGAGAGGTTGGCGATGCGTCGCGTTTCCGGGTCTGGGGATCTCGAGCTTTTGTCCGCGACACGTCCGCGGACAAGCTCTCGCGTCGCACTGTTCCCTGTGTCTTTCTTGGCTTTGTTCCCGACGCGCCTGGATGGCAGTTTTACCACGTCACCTCGCGCCGGGTTCTGGCCTCTCAGGACGTCACTTTTGACGAGTCCGTCCCCTTCTACCGCCTCTTCCCCTACCGCACTGCCCCGCTCCCCCCCCCACCTCTCTTCCTCGCTCCAGGTGCTGAGGTACCAGACCCCCTCCCCCCTCAGGGTGCCGCTCCCTCAGGTGTGTCCCAGGTAGACCCGGGTGAGCCTGTCGAGGTAGCTGTTGACTCGCGTCCTGCGTCTGGGGGTGCTGAGCCTGGGAGTGCTGCGTTTGAGGGTGCGGAGCCTGGGGGTGCTGAGCCTGGAGGTGCGGAGCCTGGGGGTGCTGAGCCTGGAGGTGCGGAGCCTGGAGGTGCGGAGCCTGGAGGTACTGAGCCTGGAGGTGTGGAGCCTGGGGGTGCTGAGCCTGGAGGTTCGGAGCCTGGTGGTGCGGAGCCTGGGGGTGCTGAGCCTGGAGGTGCGGAGCCTGGAGGTGCGGAGCCTGGAGGTGCTGAGTCTGGACGTGCTGAGTCTGGGGGTGCTGAGTCTGGGGGTGCTGAGCCTGAGCGTGCTCCACCTGGAGGAGACCCCTCCTCCCAGCAGCTGCAGGAGAGGTACCTCGAGTACTGCCGCCTCCGGAGAGGTGCTTCTGGAGCTCGTCCCGGTACTTCCCCTCCTACCCAGGAGCTCCCCCCCATTCAGGTGATCCGCGAGTGGTACACGCGGCGCTGCAGTCTTCGTAGTGGTGCTCCTGGTACTGCGGACCCGAGCGGTGGTGCTGTTGCTGGTGCTGAGGACCCGGACGCTGGAGCTGCTGCTGGTGCTGAGGACCCGGGGGCTGGAGCTGCTGCTGGTGCTGAGGACCCGGGCGTTGGAGCTGCTGCTGGTGCTGAGGACCCGACCGGTGGCGCTGCTGCTGGTGCTGAGGACCTGACCAGTGGCCCTGCTGCTGGTGTTGAGGACCCGGGCGTTGGAGCTGCTGCTGGTGCTGAGGACCCGACCGGTGGTGCTGCTGCTGGTGCTGAGGACTCGGGCGTTGGAGCTGCTGCTGGTGCTGAGGACTCGGGCGTTGGGGCTGCCACTGGTGTCCCTGCTGCTTCTGGAGACGCTGCGCGGCCGCGACCGTACTTCGTACCGCTCCTTCAGCAGGTTCTTGGTCAGGCTCCTCCTCCTTGTCCTCCTCCCTCCGTCGAGTGTCCTCTGCCTGTCCAGCCGCAGTCACAGTTACCGCCTGTCTCGCCTCTCCCTGCTCCCTCCCCTTACGCTGGTCCCACAGGAGGTCTTACAGAGCGTCGTGAGCCTGAGTCTCGTCCTGCGTCGCCTGTTCGTACTGCTCGCACTGGTCGTCGTGTCCCACGTGAGCGTCCTCCTCCTGTCCCTGGCACTCACTACATGACTCTGCGTCCCTCCACTGCTCCGCAGCGTGTCCCGCTGCCGTCTCCTCCTACGTCCTCTCTTCCTACTCTTCCTGACCCGGAGTCTGACTCCCGTCGTGCTGCCAGTCCCACTGTTACGCGTCTCCTCGCTACAGTTGTCACTGACCCGACCTTTGAGTCCTCTGCTGCGTCTGCCCTGGTCGCTGAGTTGGTTGACTTTGCTGCTCGCTGTCGCCTAGACTACGCTGCCAGCCTTGTCGCTAGGTCTGAGTCTGCGTCTGCCTGTCCTCCGTCCGTCGGGGGTGAGTGTGCCCTCGGCACGGACGTCCTTGAGGACAGACAGGAGGAGTTCCACTGCCTTGCTGCTGCTTTGCCCCGTCTCGTGTCCTTGCTAGTTGCCCCTGAGGGAGACCCGGATGCACCAGACATCCCGACCCCACGCTCTTACGCTGAGGCGATGGCGGGTCCCTACTCCTCTCAGTGGCAGACAGCCATGGACGCAGAGATGGCCTCCTGGAAGTCCACAGGCACCTACGTAGACGAGGTTCCCCCTCCTGGGGCGAACATCGTCAGTGGCATGTGGATTTTCAGGGTGAAGCGGCCTCCGGGTTCTCCACCTGTCTTCAAGGCGCGCTACGTGGCTCGAGGTTTCAGTCAGCGAGAGGGAGTAGACTTCTTTCAGACCTTCTCCCCCACCCCGAAGATGACTACTCTTCGGGTGCTGCTGCACATAGCCGCTCACCGCGACTACGAGCTTCACTCTCTTGACTTCAGCACTGCTTTCTTGCAGGGCAGCCTGCACGAGGAGATCTGGCTGCGCCGCCCCCCTGGCTTCACTGGGTCATTTCCTCCTGGCACCCAGTGGAGGCTTCAGCGGCCGGTCTACGGTCTCCGCCAGGCGCCACGTGAGTGGCACGACACACTGAGGACTACACTTGCGGCTCTTGGGTTCGCTCCCTCTACTGCTGACCCGTCGCTGTTTCTACGCACCGACACCTCGCTGCCGCCTTTCTACATCCTCGTGTACGTCGACGACTTGGTCTTTGCCACTGCTGACACCGCGGCACTCGCTCACGTGAAGTCGGAGTTGCAGAGGAGACACACGTGCACAGACCTGGGTGAGCTGACGAGCTATCTTGGCTTGCGGATCACCCGGGACAGAGCACGGCGCACCATCACCCTGACTCAGTCACACATGGTGCAGCAGGTCCTCCAGCGCTTCCGCTTCACGTACTCCTCGCCTCAGTCCACTCCTCTGCCTACCGGTCACTCGCTCTCAGCTCTGCCTTCGGATGAGTCCGTAGAGCCGAGTGGCCCGTATCCAGAGCTTGTGGGCTGCCTCATGTACCTGATGACCTGCACTCGACCTGACCTTGCATACCCTCTTAGCATCCTAGCACGCTATGTCGCTCCTGGCCGTCACCGGAAGGAGCACATGGATGCTGCTAAGAGGGTGTTGCGCTACTTGTGCAGTACGTCGGGCATGGGGCTTGTGCTTGGAGGGCGAGACCGGGTTGTTCTCACAGGGCACTCAGACGCTTCTTGGGCAGACGACCAGGCTACTCAGCGGTCGTCCCAGGGTTACACCTTCAGCCTTGGCTCTGGCTCAGTTTCTTGGCGTTCTACTCGCTCTTCTTCTGTTCTCAGCTCCAGTTGTGAGGCTGAGATCTACGCCACAGCCATGGCTGCTCAGGAGCTACGCTGGCTGACCTACCTGCTGACCGACCTCGGAGAGCGGCCTCGTTCTCCTCCAGTGCTGTACGTCGACAACAAGGCTGCCATTGCCTTGTGTGAGGAGCACAGACTGGAGCACAGAACGAAGCACATCGCTCTGCGGTACTTCCTTGCTCGAGAGCTGCAGCAGCGTGGTCAGCTTTGTCTGCGTTACGTGGCCACAGAGGCCAACACTGCTGATGTGTTCACCAAGGCGCTTCAGCCTTGTGACCATCAGCGCTTTTGCACTCTGCTAGGCCTTGTACCTACTGGGCCTCACTTGCTTACCTCTTGACCTTACTTGTACTGTGATCACTATATATATATGCCTTCTTGCTTACTTTTGCTAGGTTGTGATCACTGTATCTCTTACTTTGTTATAAACCTGCATGTGAACTGGTCTTGTGACCGCTTGCTTGTGCTCGGAATTTGTGTGGAATCCTTGAGGTCCACCCTGAGCTTGCTTTGCTTTGCTTTGACTGGTCTTGTGACCCTGTGGTTGTTTCCCACTGCGCCTATGGGGGTGTGTCAAACATTGCATGTTTATATTGTCTAGGCTGTAGTGGGTTACACCTTAGGGGGTACACAAAGTTAGGGTTTCCTACTTGTACCAAACTCTGTGCTAGTTCATTTCATTCCTGCTCAGTTATTTCTGACAACTCATACACCTCAGGACCTTCGCCGCAGTCTCAGGAGAACACCCTAACTGGAACAAATGCTCAATAATCCCTTTTCATATCTCCCCGGAACAAATCCTTCTGGCCGGCCCCATTCCCATTCGCACTCCTCAAGAGGCAGAACGCATTCTTGGCATCTACGTTGAACGTGCACAGCCAGGCGCCACCACCTGGTCCACGACTCTCTCTCGCGTTCAGCGCACGGCTAAATTCCTCGCCGCCCTTCGTGCCACAGCCACCTGCCGCAAGTCACTTGCGTTGGTCTTCTTAAACTCTATCATCTCCTTCCCCGGCCGCTTTCAAACCCCCTCCCCCGACGTTATCAAACGATTAGACGTCCTGGTCGGAAACTTTCTATCCTCTTCGCGTTTCAAGGAGCACGGCCTAGCAGTCCGTCTCATCCCTAATCAGCTCCTGTATAATTCCACCCGCCACGGAGGCCTTGGAGCGATTGCCCCCTCCACCCAAATCCGTGCTCTAGCTGCTCACCGCGCGCTCCGTCGCCTCGGCGCCTCACCATCAGAAGAGATAGCCAGAGCCGCCGTCTGCCTCCCATTTGGCACACACTGTCTCTTCGCGCACCCTGCCATCCTTCAAGCAGGCATTCTGCCAACGATAATCCCAGGCCGAGCACTCGCTGAACTACACGCATTAATAGAGATCACTCCGAACATTGCCCCACCTCGCCTCGTCCCCATGTGTATAATGGGCGAGCCCACCGCCTTCAATCGTTTCATTCTCAAACCAAACGGGAAGCCCTTCGGAATCCTCACGCGTGAACAGTTCCTCCTATCTAAGCAGGTCCGTGTCGGCCATTTGATCTCTCTTATCTTTCACTCGCTTGGTGTGGTCTCCTTCAAACACTTCACCTCACTGTTTCCCATAGCCAACTCCTCCTCTGGACGAAGAGTCTGGCGCGAACTCATCCGTGCCATCCCCAAACCCTGGTGGTCAACCCTTCGCTCCCCCCCTCCCCCCTCGGCAGTCCCTGGGGAGTGGTTCGTCCCTAAAGAAGACTCCGAAACCTCTCCCACTATTGCTTTACAGGTCACGGCCTTCTCCCCTCCGTCGTCGCTCTCAGTCTCCCTTTACCGTGTCCTGCCCAACCGACTCATCGCCCGACCGTCGATCGGAGATAGCACCTTCCACATAGGTGCCCTCTGTGCGGTACACGTTGTCGGGTCCTGGCTTGCAGGCCCCTTCCATACAGGTGCAGGGCTTGGCGCGCGGCTCGACATCCTCCGGGACGGCTGCCCAAGCGTAGCTGACATTCGTCGCCGGCTCTATGCTCAACTTCCCCTCGACCACGCCGCCCGCTGGATCCACGTCCTCCCCGCTCCTCCTCCCTTCTTCCCCGACCTCTCCCATGACTTTCTACGGGAGCAACCCAGCCTCCAACGCGACGTCTTGTATCGGTTCTACACTCGCGCTCTCCCTTCGGGTTCACGCTTCAACTTCGCCGCAGACCGTGGGATTTGTTCACTCTGCCTCGCCGCTCCCACGGAGACCATATCCCACATTTTTTACGAGTGCGGGGTGGCCCCCGCGGTAATTTCCGCCCTCTCTTCCGTCGCTCGTCGTCACCTCCACTGCTCTCCTCCTCCTGAGCTCCTGCTCTTCCCGCTCGCCTCCAGAGCTGGCCAGGTGGCCCCTTGGAGCCTTCTGGTTGGGGCATCTACAAAAGCTATTTGGAACGCACGCTGTGAACACAAGTTCCAAGATTCGCCCCCCTCCCGGTTTGAAATCCTCCAGCTCATACTGGCAAAGTTCCTCATTGCTTTCAAAATTTTCTTATGGCGCAGGAAGAAACAATCAGTGAAAAAACAACAACGCTCAGCCGCTCGTATTAAGCTGGCCACTCGACTTCGCTTTCTCGTCTTCGACCACAACGGAACCCCTTCTATCCACCCAGACCTCCGCTCTTCCTGGCTGCTTGGGGACCCTTTCCGCCCCCCCTAGCCCTCCCACCCTTTGTTGAGCATAGAAGAGCTCCCCAGCTGAGCTGGTGGCTATCCTTGGATAGGGGAATAACGTGTTTTCTTACGTACGCCTCTGGGCTGTTGGTTTGTGTAGACCATATTTCTAGCTACTCTATGCTTTGCTGTACACGGTTACGACCTAATATAACCTTAACCTTAACCTCGCAAGCAGTCGTCTCCTCGCAAGACAATCTTCCTCCTCTCCCCCTCTCGATCCATAATTTAATTCCAAGGTTTCGAGACGTTGAATGCAGAATAATGAACCAACTTACTTGTCACTGCTGCAAGCAACAAACGAAAAAAAGTATGACGCTAGAAGGGAACACCGCAATGGCAGCCTGTTGCTCGGTAATTGACAGCTGCGACAATTCGCAAGCACACGGTAGGCTGGAGAGATGCCCGTCTCGGACATAATTTCATGCTGATTGGACAAAGGCTTTAGTGTCCGCGTGAAAGTGGTCGATTTTACGGAGAGGTTCACGTGACAATTGACGTGTGACGTCATCCTAGCATCAAGCAGGTGAAGGTGGCGACGGTTTTGGGCGGTGAAGAGGGAGATCCACCACACAGAAGAAGAGGGGGAGGAGAATCGAGGGAGTTCACTCGATCGCGCGAACGTTGTGGGGGAACGTCGAAACGGGTGGTCAAGATTCAAGACGAGGTGGCTTACGGATTTGGCGAAGGGGTCCTCTGGTACTGTAGCTCTAAGCCAGTTGAATCAATCCACCTGGTACAGGTGGCTTGCGACGTTGTCCAAGGGCTGCGCTGGTTGCCGATTATACAAATCCGTCGAACTTGCCTCATTTGGGCGTTTCTCTGGTCGTGTGTGTGATTCTCGCTCGTTTCAACGACCTCTCTGCTGAAAGATTTTGAGAGCTGGTGAATAATACCAGTTCAACGTTAATAACATGGCTTGTATATTTTATCTATAACCATTTCATGTGGGTTGTACAGGTACAAGTACGCCACAACGGTAAGCACACATACCATAAGAAAAACTGGCCCTTCCACCAAACTAGCACAAAATAACATTTATACCAAGCACAAGAGAGCCTAGCTAGTCATGGTTGCAATCTGCCTACAATCTCTTCTATTGCTGCACCTCTCTTGAGCTTGCTGACTCTGGCCTGCACAATAAGGGCGTATTCCTATCCTCCTATCAAGAAAACCTCTTATCAAGCTCACACTGAAAAATTCCCTAAACCCAAAATCTCTCGCTACTTTCACCAGGCAAAATGTGCATTCTTGATAGGAGGTTTCTTGATAGGAGGCCGTAGGAATACGCCCTTAAGAGGACCTGGGATCAGAATTTCTACAATAGATAAAGTTCGTGTGACATGTGCAGCAAGGTTACGCATCATACCTGTAGATTGCTTATGTGTAGAACTGCAGCTTCTATCATAGCACCCACGTCTTGTTGTGCACCCAGCAGACTTTCTGGTATGGCTTGCCTTAGCTGCCTTAATCCCTCGCTGCAATTCAAGAAAACAGGCAGGAAACATAATGCCGGACTACACTGGGTGAACATAATGTCATGAACAGACGCGTGTTCAGCAATGTTAATAAGCTTCGCATGCAGCAGGATCGCATTCCCCCCCTGATCTCTTTCTCGATCACTCTCACACCTTCCAAACACCATCAAGCTCACCTGATCTTGTCTCGCCGCCGTCTCTCCTTCATGCTCCATGGCTTGATCTCCCCCTTGCGCATCGCCTCAGCATCAAACCGCGTTCGACTTCGCGGCCGCCAGTCATCCTCCGCAGGCAATCCAGCCGACAAACCCGCCCCGCCTCATGACAATGGCGCTGACGTCGCAGGTCCCGCACCCCCCCTTCCGGGGAACGCCAGAAAATGAAGGGGAAACCGCAGCAGGAGCAGAGGCAGAAGCAGAAACACGAGCAAGGGCAGACGCAGGAGCAGACGCAGAAGCAGAAGCAAGAACAGCACGAGCAGCTGTAAGATCTGATTTGACGTATTCCAAGCCGTCGAAACTCGAAAATGCGCCATCATTCGAGAGCATAGCCGTGGAATGACTGACAAACTAACTGCTGCTGAGCCACATGTGTCTCCTCCACTGCAGATCTCGGCTTTGCCAGTTGACTTACAGTCAACGCAAGAGTCACCCTGAACTTCTCCCTTAAGAGCAGTGCTCGGTGTCTCCAGTAGCGGTTAACTCGACTCAGAAGCCACCCGGGATGCGCCTGCGCTTGCAGCCGAGCCGTGTTTTGAGACGACTCAACAAGTGACGGTTAAATCGACTCTGAAGTTACCCTGGATGCACCTACTGCTGAGCCACATGCTGTCCCCCCCACTGCAGATCTTGATGTCTTGACGGCTGCATTTCCTGGGCTCTTCTCCAGGGCTTCAATTCGGCCCTGCACACATAAAACAAACACCAGAGCACAGAAACGGCTCCTTTGAGTCATCAAAAACTATTCTGGAAGCCCCCCCTCAGTGCCTGCTTGAGCCTATACCAGCAGTGGCATATGGCTGGCACACAGATTGCGGAAACATACATACGTGTCAGCCACATTTAGTTACAGGAGTAACAATCACACACGAATTATCAGACCATTATAAATGACTAAATGCGAGTGTACCTGTAGGTCTTTTATGTGAGTGAGTGCAGACTCCACCATTGTGGCTGTATCGAGTTCTGATCTTGCTAGAGATGGGGGTAGAGCACGATGTAGCAGCTCCAGGCCTCTCCTGATACAATCACATTCGACACAAGCACCGGAATTTCAATAAGGCCAGCGATTCGCTTTCACGCAGGCATCCCCATTTGATCTAGAGCTCCCAAAAAAAAGAAAAAAAAAAAAAAAAAAAAAAAAAAAAGAGCGGTGAAGGGGGGTAAGACCGACAGCAGCGAGAGCGAAACAATGAAAAGGCAAAAGTGGAAAAGAAGAGGATGGGTACAGTAGTTAACGGGAAGAGGGGGAAGGGAATGGAGGAGGGGTGGGTGGGTGGAGGGGGAGGGGCAGGAGGAGGGGGAGGAACAATGGGTGAAAGGTCAGAAAGAGAAGGAGTGAGGGAGAGGAAAAAGGGGGAGTGGGTGTTGCAATAAGAGTGGCCAGTCACCTGATGCGATCGCGCCGGCACCTCTCCTTCATGCTCCTCGGCTGAATGCATCCCAGCCCCACCGCCTGCCCGTCCAACCGCGCTCGAATGCGCGGCCGCCAGTCCTCCAGCAGTATTCGCCGTGCTTGAGAAGGCGATGATTGTGGCGCCTTAAAGGGCGATACTTGCGATGACTGGAAAGGCGATTGTTGTTGCGCCTCAAAATGGGGCTTTTGCTTTGGGTCAAGTGTGAGATGACGCCAGTCCCCCTCTCTCCACCTCCTCTCCTCCGGCTTTGCCTGTCTCATGCTGCCTGTCAAGGCATGCTCTATTTTTCCCTCTGAATCAGCAGAAGCACAAGCAGAAGGCGACCAGGAAACAGCAGGAGCAGCGGGTGACCAGGAAGCACCCGCAGCAGCGGGTGAGAAGCGAACAGCACAAGATCTGGGCGAGAAGAAAGCAGCGGGCAGGTAGGCAGCAGCAGCAGCCGCAGAAACAACAGCATCAGCCCCAGCAGAAACAGCAGCAGCATCGGCAGCAGAAACAGCAGCAGCGCCGGCAGCAGCAGCAGCAGCATCGGCAGCATCGGCAGCAGCAACAGAAGCGCTGGCAGCAGCGGGTGGTGTTGTTGGGGAGGCTGGAAGCGAAGCATTCTCTGGTGAGTTGAGGCTGCCTGGGCCAGTAAGGTCGTCTGCAGATGCATGCTGCATGCTGGCGCTCCCTTGTCCCTCCTGCCAGGCCTTCTCCTGCCATGCCTTCTCCTGCCATGCCCCGTCCTGAAATGCACATTCCTCAGGCACTTCAGAAGATGGTTCCTGCATCACACCCTCCTGCATCATTTCCCCCAGCACCGTCCCTCCTTCCAGCAACATTCCTTCGTCCAGAATCACACAATCTTGCAGCATCATTCCATGCATCCCCCCCAGCAAATCCCCCTTCATCTGCATTACACCCAAACAGGGGCCCTCCTCCTGCCGCTCTGGGAAAGGCAGATTCCGTTTTCCCACTTCGTCTTGTGCATGAAATTTCTCAGATCTCTCTCGCAGAGTCTGCTCCCCTGACTCAGCTTGCTCCTGCATCTGCATCTGTGCAAACCGGGCGGCATGTGCAGATTCTTGGATCAGATCGGGCGGCAGAGCCAGTCCTGCCAGCTCAGCCTGTGCCACCCAGCTTGTTATCGCCACTTGCTGCTGCTTCTGCATCAGGGAGGCCGGTGCTGCTGCATCTCTATCGAGAGTACCGGCAACATACTCTCCACAGCCTGCAGCCACCATACTCTCTGTTCTGACTGCTGTATCTCCTTGACTGGTGGCGTTGACAACACCGAAGCATGGCTCCACAACGCTCTCTTTCCTGGTTGTTGCATCTCCAGCATTGGTCTTCATACCGCAGGAGCCTGGGACGGATATTATTCTCTCTGGCGCGGAGGGGCTCAGTCTTTGAGGCGCCTCAAGAATCCTCTCTGGTGCGGAGCCGCTTAAAGCCTGTGCAATCCACCTCTCCACTGCCACTTGCTGCTGCTGCTCTTGCTGCCAGCAGTGCTGCTGCTGCTGCTGCCGTTGCTCCTCTTCCAAAAGCTCAGCCACGGCTCTTTCCAACCGGGGGACTTTAGAAGAATCCGTTGACGCGTTTGAACGGGGCGGAAGAGCCGCTGACTCATGGGGAAGCACTGGCAAGCGAGGTGGAAGCATAAACGGTGCCGTAGCGGGACATTCAAGTGGGCCATGGCGTCTCACCCGCTGACCGGCTTTCTGAGTCGAGATTCGGGGGTCTTCCAGTAGCGGACGAGGCTGGCCGTACATGAAGGGCGGCACAATGATGGGGTCCCCAAGCTGCCCGTGCGGCCTCAATAGATCCTCCAAGAGACCGCTCTCCTCCTGACTCGATATCTGCGCATCAAGAATGCATGCCGATATCTGAGCCTCGTGCATAACGCTGGGTTCAATGGTGGTAGCATCGACTCCTTGCCGCTGCCCCCACAACAAAGTCTTTGATATGCCTTCTCCGACTGACTCAATTTCTCCAACTGACTTGAATTCTCCAGCTGACTTAATTTCTCCTGCTCCGCAGCTGGAGTGTGAACAGGATCCATACGCACATGATGCGCTCTTGTTAGGTATCCCAAAGAGGGCTCCTATGTCATGGCGCTCCAACATGACCCCCGAGCGGCCTTCCCCCAGCAGCTTCGTTCCTCCTGATGCAGACATCCATCGTGGGGGCACATATCCGGCGAATGTGAGCTTGTCGCGCGTCTCCCAGAGAGCTCGCATGCTGGGGTCATCGCCATGATGCTCCAAAAACTCCCTTTCACGGCAATCCCCCAGCAGCTTCGTTCCTCCAGACGCAGCAATCCATATTGAGGGCCCATATCCGGCGAATGTGGGCTTGTCGCGCGTCCCCCAGAGGGCTCGCATGCTGGGGTCGTCGACATAACGGCGCCCCAACACCTCCCCCAAAGGGCCTGCTGCTTCAAGTTGATCGAGAACGCAATTTTGTTGCTTTTGAGAATAATCCAAACACCCAGCTGCTTGAAGCTGATGCGGAACGCCTTTCTGTTGGTCCATGTCTGCAGGGTCGAGCAGTGCCTCTCTGGTTTGCCAAGGAAGTTTCGCCTGAAGGCTACTGAGAGGGATTTCTTACTCTTGGAGTCATGCGACTCGAGAAACAAGGCCGGCGGAATGGGAAGCTAAGATAAGATAAGCGGCTTTGGTGGGGCGGGAATAAACGTCTGACAGATTTGTGAAGGGAATTGGTATCTGGGTAGCTTTACTTCAACCCCTTCCTCTTCCTCCGCTCATATCCTACGCGCGTGGTAAAACCAGGGCCGCACCAAGGCGCTCCGATGGGAAGGAAATAAGCGAGGGGACGCCGGGGCTTCCGGTAACCATTTCGCGTGAAATGGGTGTCCATGGAACCTCCGCTGTAACATCCGCAATGTAAGACAAGCTCCCACCGCCTCGACCGCACCTCCCACTGTCACGAGGCAGCTTCACAGTCCAGCTTGGCGGCTCGTTGTAACGTGAGACGGGGTTTCTGAATCGCATCTGCAGAGTCTTGATCTGTCGCGCAGCGATTTGATTGTCGCTTATTTCTCGAGTCGCCTTTAGAATTCAGTCGGACAAACTTCTGTCGTGGCGAGTATGCACGCTTATCGTCTATTAATTGTCTCTACCAAACAAACGACGGCGGAATTCCAAGTTGAAATGCCACATCGAACCAATTTGACTTGCGTCGAGCGACAACGCGCGTCGTCTCTCAAAGGCAAGGGTATCCCGAGGAAGAAAATCTTGGGATACCCGTCCTGTGTTGCTCATTCGCCCTGAGCTGGAAGCACGTGAGCATGGGTGTCAACAATGAGGAGCGCACGGGAGCATGATAGCGTCTGGCCGCAACGTGACAAGCTTACACGGGATTCGACCGAGAATTCGGAAGTGCCGAAGGCAGCTTGTCAGATGTCGACACGTGTTCAGACAGCTAACAACCCTCCAGCCTCTGCTGCTGCTGTGCTGCTCTTGCGCCTCCTACTTGTCCTCCTTCTCCAGCGCCTTCCAATCCCCTTGATAAGGCCATGGCCCGGCCTGCTAACCTCCATGGTGCCCCTTCTCGTCCCCTAACCCCGTGCTGCGCTGGCGGAATGAACTGGCGGGTTTATGAGCTCAAGGATGCCAGCTTCGGAAACGGAGCGGGGCGGTGCTGACCGCCAATCTCGAGATTCTCCTCGCGGCGCGTGGACAAGCATGAGGTAGGCATGGGCGGCAAAGAGAAGTAGATTCTGAGTTTGACAACTCTCAGCTCTCGTCGCTATGCCCTTAGTCTAGATCGAATCACAGTTACCGCCTCATACATAACCGCTACCGTACAGCAGATCGCCGACCAGCTGTACTAAGACTGAGGGATGTCGTGCACCATACACATCTTCATTTACTTCTTCCGGGCATCAGTACTGTAATCTAGTCATCCCTCACAGGGAGTCCATTTTTTTTCGAAAGCGATGATCGTGTTCGGAGACATATTATTCGGGATCTCAATCCACGGCTGGAACAAAAGAGAGACTATGGCGCTAGAAGTGGGCATCCCGCCATGGCAGCCTGTTGCTCAGTAAATGACAGCTGCGACAGTTCCCAAGGTTGGTTACAGTACACCCATTTCCAGCGAAATTTCCTTCCATGCTGATTTTGTGCAAGAGATCAGGCCAAGAAAGCCGGCGAAAGGGGCTTTCTGAAGCTCTGATTGGTCAAAGCCTTAGCAGCTATGTGGACGTGGTCGTTTTTGCGGAGAGGTTCACGTGACAGTACGTGACGTCATCAGGCACTAAGCATGTGAAGGTGACGAGGATGGGGCGGGAAAGTGGAAGATGAGCAGGGAAGCGGGGGAAGGAGGAGTCCCGCAGGGAGTTCCTTCCCCCCCCAAATGCCGCTCGGGGGACGAACATTGAAACGGATGGCCGAATGACACAACGAGCAGCTTGTGACTTCATCGAAGGGTTGCGCTCCTAGCCCTTTGGCCAATCAATTTTGTCCACCTTAGGACGAAGAGATGAAAACGAGTCACATCGCAGGTGGCTTGTTCCTTCCTCCTGGCTACTATATCCGTGCTCGATTCGCAAGCCAAAATTTCGAGCCGCTGTTTTGGGAGCTGATGAATAGATTGTGATTGAATTACAACATGTATCCTTCCAGGAGCATTTGATAGGGGTTATGGGTGTAGGCTAATAAGCACAAATAACCCAACTAGCACAAAAAAAAAAAAACACACTATGAAGAAGAGAGCCTAACTAATCATGGCTGCATTCTGTCTACAATCTCTTCAATTGCTTCACCTCTTTCGAGCTTGCTCACTCGGGCCTGCGCAAAAACAAAAAAGCATCGTATCAGCATTTTACATCGCAAAATAACCTCAAGGGACATAAGCAAACATGGTGGCACATCGTACCTGTAGATTGCTTATGTGTAGTACTGCTGCTTCGATCATAGCACCCATATCTTGTTGTGCAACCAGAAGACTTTCTGGTATGGCTTGCCTTAGCTGCCTCAACCCCTCACTGGGATAAGACAGGCAGGAAACGTGGCACAGGAAAACATAACGTCATGAACAGATTGCATGGCAATGATCAGTAGCTTCACATGCAACAAGACCGCGCAAGTACAACAATCCCGTTGACACCACACAATCTCGCACGCTTCCCTGACTCCCTTTCCACATTTCCCAACCACAATCAAGCGCACCTGATCTTGTCTCTCCGCCGTCTCTCCTTCATGCTCCGTGGCTTGATCTCCCCCTTCCGCATCGCCTCAGCATCAAACCGCGTTCGGCTGCGCGGCCGCCAGTCATCCTCCGCCGACAATCCAGCCGACAAACCCGCCCCGCCTCCTGACAACGGCGTTGACGTGGCAGGTCCCGCACCTCCTCGGCCTTCCGACAACGTCTGGGCTTTCACTCCTGCCGCCCGTACTGCCACCGTCGCCGCCGCTGCTTCTGCTGCTGCTGCTGCTGCTGTTGCTGCTGCCCCTCCTGCATCTGATGTGCCCACGCGGGGTGAGTCCAGCGCCTGCGTGCTTCCATCCCCGCTGCCGCGTCTCGCATCACCAGGGGTTCCCCCCTCTCCTGCTAATGCTCGCAGTGACTTCACGCCTGCTTGGTTCGGCCGATTTGCCGTGCGTGGACATCTCACAGCCGGTTGGCTTGGCCGGCTCCCGATCAGCAGTGCACCCGACGCATCCGCCCCACGCATGCTTATCAGCGACTGTGGGACGCCGGAAAGTGCCGGGGTAGCAGGAGAAGGAGAAACACGAGCTGGAGCAGACGCAGGAGCAGGAGCAGGAGCAGAAGCAGAAGTAGGAGCAGCACGAGCGGCCGTGATTTCTGTCTTGATGTCTTCCGCACCGTCGAAACCCCCAAATGCGCCATCATTCGCGAGCATAGCAGCATCAGAAGCGGAGAGCATGGGCGCACCAGGTGCTAGCACTCCTGGTAACACCAACCCGCCTTGCCGCATTTTGTGCAGCATTTCCAAAGCGAGCTTGCTGCTCGCGCATTTGGACAGCGGGAGGGCGCCGGATCCGGCGGCGGAGGGCGCGGCGAGCAGCGACCCCTTCTGAGTCGCCGCGGCGGCGCCGCCAGCCGCGCCGCGACTGTGGGTCGTCGGGTGGTGCGGGGAGATTCCGCCAGTCGGGGAGATTGGGGGGAACGTGGAGCCGCCGCCGCTAGTAAAGCGGCAGTCGCCGCCAGGGAACGCGTCTCGCTCAGCCTGACTCGGAGTCGCTGTTGTTACTGTGGCGTCCCCAGGCCGGGTGAGAGTCAAAGCCTGAAAGTTGCGGCTCGCGTCGCCGTCACGACCCCGAGTCGCGAAGCGCCGTTGGTTCTGATCGGATACGCTTCCAGTGGCCGACAAGCGCGGAGATTCCACACCAAACGGCGCGGAAAATCCGTGTCGCGCGATTGGGCCTGAGGTCGCTGTCGGAACGTTCTGCGCGAAGGAACTCGCTCCGCCGGTCACAGGTCTGGTTACCACCGTGTCGTGAAGTTCAAGTGCCGACGCCACGTCGAATGGCGGCGAGGAGAGCATCTGAAGCTGAGCGAACAACGCGGCGTCGGCAGACTGTTGGAGCAAGTCGAGGGGAATCTGCAAGCCTGGCGCCAGCGCCGCGCCGGCAATGTCGCCGTCTGTCGCGCCGCTAACCTCTTCCAGCGCGCGCAGCCATTGCTCCACATCCGCCGCGGATGAAGTTTCCGTGGCGACTCGCGACGCCGGCCCGGCGCCGTCATGCTGTGTCTGCTCCCGCCGCGCGTCTAGCAGTGCAACCGCGGCGCGGTCATTGATGACGTCACATCCTTCGCGGCCGGTGCCCCCGTGAGGAGCTGCGCCGGTTGCGGCGGTTAAATGCCGAATCCCGTCGCGATCAAGGTCGCTGGGAACCATTGAGGCTCGATGGAGATTTTCCAAATGTTTCGCGTCACTCGAAGCAGTTCTATTGAGCGAGGAGTCGCCGTCGGAAGCGGGCGCTCCGGAAATTGCGACGAGAGACCCGTTTACGGCGGAACATCCCTCTATCAATGCTTCGAGAATATTATCTTCTAGCGCGGCACGGCCGCAGTTGGAGGGAGACGAAAGGACGTTATCTCTGGAACGATTAGTAACTTGCGCGAATAGACCGAGGCTTTCGTCGAGCAGCAGCGACGTGGGTGAGTAATTGAGATGTTCTGAGTCGAGAAGCAAATTCGCGGCTTCGTAAAACGAAAAGTCAGCACGCGGCTGCTGCAGTTGTTCCTGTCGTGGCTGCTGCTTCTGCTGTTGGGACATCGGAGTGAGGGAGAAATGCGGGGAGCCGTAAGGAAAAGGACAGAACAGGGAATGTGAACGGGTGGGAGACTGGGAGTCCGGGAGTTTGGCAAAGTCTGCGTGGAAATCGGCCCAGCAAAGACAAAGGTCAGAGTGATGGGAATGGATGGGTAACTTTGGCCAAATGCGGGCCTTCTATTTGAAGGTTCAGTGTGAAACGGAACTAGGCGGCGAGACGAGGGCTCGTGGTGGTTCAGTGTGTGGTGATCGTGTGGACCCTGGTTCAAGAAAACAAGGACTGATTCACTCGGTGAAAAGCTGGTGGGAAAAAGAGATTCAATTTCTGAGACGCGGGCGATCAGTCACCCTAGCTGAATGCTGCTGGCGGTGAGAGAAAGTCAGCTGTTCCAAGTGGGCATTGGAAAATGACAGGGAAGGCGAAGCGTGGAGTAAAAAACGGGCCAGTAGGCGGGCGAAGTGCGCGTGATGGCGTACGGCTGGGTCGTGTGGATTGAGCCGACAAGGGGGAAAAATGTTGCACCCAAGACAAGCAGAAAGCTGCAAGTACAGTAGATCGTTAGGGGTTCAATGGGAAAGAGAAACAAAATTCTCGCATGAATATTTGAGTTATGGTGTAAGCCGTTCGCACCGAAAGCCCCTCTATTCGCTTCTAAAGGATAGGCAGGTAGCGAATCTTGCGCATCTCACGAATGTCTCGCAGAATCTTGTAACTTAAGTCGGCGATTGATCTCGTAACTGGCATACCTCTCATGCTTGGGTGTAACAGTCTGGATAGTCCTTCGTCTTCGAGCTCTGCGACAAGAAGAAAGCGAAGTCGCCATTCTTGCCACAGAGTTTACTGATCTGACAAATTTGATTCCCCCGGTCCAAGGCATCAGATTTGATTGAACTAGCAAATAACAGCCAATCAACAGGTGGATGGATCATGCGCGTGAAGATGACGGTTCAAGTCTACAGTTGAGAGCTCCTCCACGCGTGAGAACGTTGTTGTCGTTGTCTCGCTGTAGTCACCCACGCTGTAAGAAAGCTGCAAGCAAGCGAGCAGGATTTTATTAGAGTTGTTGTGTCGTGTAGGGCGGGCACAGGTCGTGGAATATTCTGTCTTGCACTTGGTGGTGACGCTTGTTCTCACTGTACAGCGTGGTGAATTTTCCCAAAACGGAGTCAAACGCGGATTCACCCTATAACGCAATGCAGCATTTCAGAACGAGCTTACAAATGAGACAAAGCTGTATTGTTTGTCAATATACTATGTAGCTAAATCACTTGGACACGACTCCAGGTTTCAGTCTTTAAAATACATATCAATGCGTGAATCGTGGCCATCGTCTTTGTCTGCATCTTCCTCATTTGCAGAGTTGTCATCCATGTCCTCTTCCATTTCCCCTTCCATTTCCTCAGCCTTAACATCCCGAAGCCCACTCCCGGGTGACTCATGCCCGCTCGCATCTTCCTTTTTCTGACAATCGCTTTCCCCTCCATTCCCACCCTCGTCTGCCTCTATTTCCTGGATGCGGGACTGGTACATGAAAGAAAGTGCAACGCAAGTTCCAGAAAGGAAAAATCAGCCAGCGGAAAGACATACAAGTTGGCACCACATCAGCCCCAAAAATGGACTACTGGGTTTGTTAGAATGTATGTCCTGAAAAGAATGAAAGTGGGAGGGGCCACAAAGACAAGCTGCAAACAGCCACCCAACTTAGCCCAGCCCAGCCCAATCCAGCCCAGCCCAACCCAACCCAACCCAGCCCAATACAGCACGACCCAGCCCAACCCAGCCCAACACAGCCCAGCCCAGCCCAGCAGCTTGCCTCGAGAGTCCCAATGTGCTGAATGGCCGCCTCAATCATCGACGCCATGTCCTGCCGCGGCCCCAGCAGCATGGCGGGGAGTGCTTGCCTCAACTGCCGCAGCCCATCACTGGTGATGAGTGTAGGGAGGGAATGGCGGGCGAGGGGGTGGAGGGAAAAAGGGGGGGAGGAAGAGAGGGAGGGATGGGAGGAGGTGGAATGTAACCATTACCTGCCGCGGCCCCAGCAGCATGGCGGGGAGTGCTTGCCTCAGCTGCCGCAGCCCATCACTGGTGATGAAGGGGAGAATAGGTGGGGGAGGGGGAAAGTGGGGGTGGGGCAAGGGAGGGGAGGACGGAGGGGGGAGAAGGAGGGGGGAAAGGGAGGGCGGGACAAAGGGAGGGGGGGGTGCAGCCATGCCCTGCCATGGCCCCAGCAGCATGGCGGGAAGTGCTTGCCTCAACTGCTGCAGCCCATCACTGGTTGTGCAGTGGGGTCGGGAATGGGGGGTGAGTGGGGAAAGGTGGGAGAAAAAGGCGGGAGGGAAACGGAGGGGGAGAAGGAGGGGGCAAAACGAAGGGGGGAAATGAGGGGGGAGAAAGGATGGGGGAGAAAGGAAGGAGGGGCGATGGCACAATGAAATGTGTGCTACCAGCAGCAAAGCAGGACACGCGAGCCTTAGTTGGCGCACACCATAGCCACTCGTGCAAGCAGAGAATGGGGAAGGGGGAAGGGGGAACGGGAAAGGGGGAAGGGGGAACGGGAAAGGGGGAAGGGGGAACGGGAAAGGGGGAAGGGGGAACGGGAAAGGGGGAAGGGGGAACGGGAAAGGGGGAAGGGGGAACGGGAAAGGGGGAAGGGGGAAGGCGGAAGGGGGAAGGGGGGGTAGATAGAGAGTAAGGGGGGCAGCGGAGGGGAAGACAGGAATATCTGGGTTTTAATTTGGAACCTCACCTGATCTTGTCTCGCCGCCGCCTCTCCTTCATGCTCCGCGGCTTGATCACGCCTCTCGCGATCGCGCCCGCGTCACATCGGGTTCTAGTCCGCGGCCGCCACTCCACCTCCACATGCTCCGGCAAACCTTCAGGCAAACCCTCAGGCAAGCCTTCAGGCAGAATTTCAGGCAAGGATTCAGGAAAGCGTTCAGGCAAGGCTTGGGGCACGGCTTGGGACAAGCTTTCACGAAGGGCTTCGGGCAGAGATTCAGGCAGCAATTGATTTTGTTCTTCAGGCAGGGCTCCTGGAACGGCTTTAGGCAGGGCTTTAGGAAGGGGCTGAGGCAGGGGTTGAAATGGATGCTGAGACGCCCCAACAACACCTGTTAGCGGCTTGCACTCTGCCTGCACTGCATCTACCTCCCTCACACTCGCACTCTCCCTCACTTGTGTACGCCCCCCCTGAGCGCCAATCCCCCTCACGGTGGCTGATCCCTGTCGCCCTCCTCCTCCCCTCATCCCCTCGTCTTCTTCCCCCCTCTTTCCTTCTTTGTTGCCCAACCCAAGCCTGTTCCCTCCAGCCGCTGCTGGGGCGGCCACAGCAGCAGAAGCAGCAGCAACGGATGCCGCAGCACCCCCAGCAGTCGCCACCATAGCCCCAGCAGCAGTTGCGTATTTCTGAGTCGACTCCAAAACAGCCGCCGTAGCACCCTCAGCAGCAGTTACACCGGAGCGAGGAGCTGCGCAAGTGCCAGCAGCACTGCTGCTGTCGGCGCTAGTGGCCATTTCCTGAGGCCCGCACACCACAGCTGCGCGCATTGACACAGAAGCAGCACCCGTCAATGGAGCAGCAGCGCCCGCCAGAGGAGCAGCAGCATCGGGTCTCGTACCGCTAGGCTCCACACTCCCTTGCACCGCAATGCCACGCCCCACAATGTCAGGCGGGGGAAAGCCTGGTTGACTCATGCAACCCAGATTCATAGGGCCCTGATTGGTGAGGCCCTGATTGGTTGGGCCCTGATTGGTGGGGCCCTGATTGGTGGGGCCCTGATTGGTGGGGCTCTGATTGGTGAGACCCTGTCTTAAAGGCCCATGGGATCTAGAGGCGCCTAAAAGGGACTGCTGAAGGAGCGCCAGAAGCACCCCCGGGGGAATCTGCTGCTGCTGCGGCATTTCTTGTTGCTGTGGCGGCTGCTGCTGCTGCTGCTGCTGCTGCTGCTGCTGTTGCTGCTGCTGCTGCTGCTGCCCTTGCTGCTGCTGTTGCAGCTGTTGCTGCTGTGCCAGAAGCTCCAGTAGCGCTAGTTGCTCAGCAGAGGGACCGCCGCGTCGAGCCTCCTGGCGCAGCAACCACTCCTCTAAACCCGCCGCCGCCGGCGCCGCTGGCGCTGCTGGTGCTGTAGCCTCGGGTCGCGGGATATTAGGGTTTCGAGGTTGAAATTTGTCCAGTGGGTATGGAGCAGCTTGGGGTTGCAGCAGAAGAGAATGCGCTCCTTGCTGCTGCTGCTGCTGCTGCGGATAGTGTTGCTGCTGGTTATGCTGCTGCATTTGCTGCTGCTGTAACTGCTGGTGCTGCTGCCGTTGCTGCAGCCGATGTTGCTGCTGGAATAGAGGCGTGGAGGCTGCTGACTGAGACGGATCGTCTAACCCTGGGAATGCCGGGAATGCGGCAAAATTGTCGCACGGCGGACGACAATTCCCGTTCCGCGGTTGCATGGTGCCGATCAAACTGGGGACCGACGCAAATTTACTCGCGTATTCGCAGGATAATTTATAGACTGGCGGGACGGCAAGAACAATTCTTTTGGCCTCGAAGTTGGATGTTCAGGTGCCTCTGCGCAGAAGCTCAGTCTTACCAATTTGTTCGTTTAAGAACCTTAATAAGAACAACTTGATGTCACGAGTCCCAGCCCTTGCAGTAAAAGAGGAGAGAGAGCCACTAACGCAGTTCCTATTCCACCGCCCTCCTCAAGGAACCATAAAGCGCGACGCGCGCCAATAAAGGAAAACCTTTTTTCCTGCTTCCCGACAAACAAAGCCGCTCGAGCCGTACCGCGCTCGCCTAAACTGTGGAATGACGACACCAAGGCTGGTGGAATCCCTAGATAACTCGAAACGAGATAACGAGACTGGGGGAGGGTCGACATGGTTTATTGGTTTGGCTGATGGTGTGGGTACAGTAATGTATCTCTTATAGGGTTATGTGGTTCGCCCAAACGGAGCTTCGAAAGTTTCGGAATCGGATGCTCGTTCTTGCGGACACGGTCGAGGACAGTTCCTTGATATTAGGAGACTCTCTGAAAGTTAAAAGACTGCGAGTATCATATGCTTGTACAGTATCTGTTTACTCAGTAGCTGTGTGCACTGCTTGTTGATGAATCAACATGCAACACCTGAAATGCTGCAGGTTCGCTGAATCACACCAGCCCCGCCGTTCAGACGCACATGGACAAACCGCACGTGCGCGCAAGTTCCCAAGGCTCATTGGGAACTGGCTTTCGATTGGTAGGGAAACCAACTTCATGCGCTGGATTCGTCCGCCCTAGGTGCTTCACCCCCACCCCCATCCCCCTCCCTTCCACCCCTTTGAGTCCGCGATTCGACCAGGCGCCTTCTTCATCCCGCGTAGGCCTCGCGACAGTTCTTTTCAAAGGGGGGGGGGGAGTTCCATTCGCTAAATTGTTGAAATCCTTGTTCCTGATCGCTAAATTGTGCAGTGAATATTCCTCGCATCCCTCGTAACTCTTTAGCCTGCATCTCTCAGCAGAGGTACTGCTGCTCCAGTCCCCAGTCTAGCACAGACAGTCATGGGTGGCGGGAAGTCCGGCGCCGACGCGGCAGCGGGCTCTTGCTGCGGCAAGGGCCCCGGATACGTATCCCCGTTAAAAGCCATGGAGGGGCCGCGCGAGAAGCTGCTGTACACGACGGGTATCTACACCGGGACGGGCATCGAGAAGCCGGATTTCTTGGCAACAATTGACGTCGATCCGGAATCGGAGAGCTTCGGTCAAGTGATTCACCGGCTGTTCATGCCGCACCTCAACGACGAGCTTCATCACTCAGGTATGACGTGAATACTTTCATCCTTGGTGTACGAATTACGTGGTCCAAGCACTTCCAGAGCGCCTGCATCTCATGGTTTTGGGTTCGAATTTGGTGCTGCTTAATCGCAATCCACGTGTAGTTATGTATGATCTTCTTTTGTTTTTTCGCGTTGTGCGTCGCAGGATGGAACGCGTGCAGCTCGTGCGTCAACGATCCCACAAAGTCGCGCAAATACCTCGTCCTTCCAGCTCTGCAGTACGTGTTACTCTTTTCAATTGTGGAATCCAATTTAACCAATGCGCCTCTGGAATCTTCACAATTGGTTCACGTCTTCCCCCCCATGTCGTGCATGTCTGAAACACCAGTTACTTTTCGACGAAGCTCACACCTCTCTCTGCTTTCAATGGTCCTTATGAAATCCGCTACTAATACTACAGGTCGAGCCGCGTCTACGCCGTGGATGTCGCGACAGATCCTCGCGCGCCAGCCCTTCACAGGGTCGTGCAGGCCGAAGATATCGCCGCGAAAACCGGGCTGGCGTACCTTCATACGACGCACTGCCTGGGCTCTGGAGAAATCTTAATCTCCGCTTTGGGCGACCCGGAGGGTAACGCTGGCGACACGGGGTTTTTGTTACTGAGCGAGGATTTCGAGATCAAGGGCCGGTGGCAGAAGGAAGGCGGGGCGAAGCTTCCGTTTCACTATGACTACTGGTACCAGCCGCGGCATAACGTACTCGTTAGTAGCGCCTGGGGTGCACCGAAGCGGTTCACCAAGGGATTTGATCCGGGACACGTGGCGGAGGATTACGGGCGGCACTTGTATTTCTGGGATTGGACGACGCACGAGTTGACCCAGACCGTCGATCTGGGGAATGAGGGGCTAATTCCTCTGGAGATTCGATTTCTCCACGATCCGGATAAGGCGGTCGGATTTGTCGGCGCAGCGCTCAGCAGCAATATCATTCGGATTAGCAAGGATGACGCGGGAAAATGGAGCACAGACGTAAGTGGGGGGGGTATGGGGGGGGGAGGGGAGATATGGGGGGTGGAGGGGGGAGGGTGTGTGGAATTTTGGAGTGCCTCAAAAGTCAATATCATTCGGATTAGCAAGGACGACGCGGGTCGACGCGGGAAAATGGAGCACAGATGTAAGTGAACCGGGGTGGGTGGGAATCGGGGGTCGACGTGTCGACGTGAGGCGCTGAGGAGGAGGAGGTGGACGGCAGGGCTCTCCGCAACTCCTGGGGCTCATATCTGAATTCTCGTAGTCCCTCACGATCGCTCCCGTTTCATCGCCTTCGCATGCCACATCTACACTCAGCTAGATGCGACAAAAAAAAAGACCTGTCACTGGATTCTTGCCCTAATACCCCCAATTGTTCGGGATTTTTCCTTTCTTAATAATACCCCCTTCGCCCGTCAGGTGGTGATCCGCGTGGAGCCCAAGGAGGTGGACGGCTGGGCTCTCCCGCAACTCCCGGGGCTCAATACCCGACATTCTCATCTCGCTCGACGATCGCTTCCTCTTCTCCTTCGCATGCCACGAGTGCACACAGCTGGATGCGACAAAACCAAAACCTCTTCTCACTTGATTCTTGCCCTAGTAACCCCAATCATCTGGGTTTTGTCTCCAATTACCCCCTTCGCCCCGCCAGGTGGTGATCCGCGTGGAGCCCAAGGACGTGGACGGCTGGGCTCTCCCGCAACTCCCGGGGCTCATATCCGACATTCTCATCTCGCTCGACGATCGCTTCCTCTTCTTCTCCAACTGGCTGCAAGGCGACCTGCGCCAGTACGACATCTCCGACCCGGCGAATCCGAAGCTCGTCGGGCAGGTGTTTCTGGGGGGGGTGATACGCGAGGGAGGCGCCGTCACGGAGAAGAACGGCAACCCACCGCCTGAAGTTCCCACTGTCAAGGTGAGTCTGGTGTACCCTTACAAGTTATGGCGCGAACCGTCTAGTCGAAAGTAGAGATCCCATATCTCTCTTGCTCATGTGTGCTGTCCGTGTGTGCCCATTCGTCCTTGCGTTAGCCTAATTTCCTCATCAAACCTACACCTATTCCGTTTCCGTCACATCGCAGGGTAAGGAGCTTAGGGGCGGCCCGCAGATGATCCAGCTAAGTCTAGACGGAAAACGCCTCTACGTCACGAATTCGCTCTTTTCGTCCTGGGACCGTCAGTTCTACCCTGACCTTATCGAGAAGGGCGGACATCTGCTGCTCGTCCACGTGGACACGGAAAACGGGGGTCTCACGCTCGATAAGGATTTTTTCGTGGATTTCGGAGATTTTCCCGAGGGACCTGCGCTGGCGCATGAGACGAGGTATCCTGGCGGCGATTGCTCGTCGGATATTTGGGTGTGAAGTGAACTGCCTGGCGGAGTGTGACCGGGAGGCTGGAGAGGGACTGGCTATAACGAGGATTTTGTTTGGAATTTGACCGTTACGGAAAGTTGCCTTTGTCTAGTTGTATGTTCATAGAAGTATATACTTGTGCAGAGTGACAAGAGATTCAACAGAAAACCTACGAGTTATGGAGGCGAGCTCAAGGCACATTGCATGCACTGACACACAAATAATATTATATATTAATATAAGACAAACACTATAGCAACCTGTAGATCAACCAAGCAGGGCTTGGGTCATCCCTACGTTACACATGCAGGCAAGATGACATGCACAAACACAGGCTGCAAGTGCCCTGCTCAATCTAGCCGTTATTACAACCGAAGAAAGCAGCAAGGGGAGGACGCTCTGCCTTGCATCACTTTCCCTCCCTCTGCACTGTCGTATTCTACCCCATTCTGGTTCTTCTGCTCGTGCTGCTTGTGCTGGTGTTGCTGCTTGTGCTGGTGTTGCTGCTGGTCCACATGGTCCTGCTGATGCTGCTGTTGCTGTTGCTGATGCTGTTGCAGCTGTTGTTGGTGCTGTTCCTCTCGTTGCTGTTGTTGTTGCTGCTGCTGCTGTTGCTGCTGCATCATCATCATCTGGTGTCGTTGCTCATAAGCCATCAGCTGCTGCTGTAGCACCTCAACCTGCTTCTTCCAGGAAACATCCTCACCCTGCTTGCCAAACCCGTCTTTTCTCTGCCCTTGCTGCCCGTGCTCTTTCGACCACTCCTGTCGAGACAAACCTTCCTCATTCATACCCCTCTCCTGCAGCCAGTCTCTCCCTCTCCCTTCCTCTGTTCCCTTTCCCCACTCATCCTCCCTCTCCCTCATCCTCTCTCTCTCCCCAACTACCCCTCCACCATTTCCCCCCATCCCACGCCAGTCCCTTACTCCCCCACTCCCCCTCTCAAACTCCTGGCCCCTTCCCCATAACCGCTCCTCCAAATCCCCCCCTCTTCCCTCATCTGCTCCCCCGTCCTCCCCTCGCTTCCTCTCCGCCACCCCCCTCTCCTCTCTCTCCTCCCTCCCCTTCCCATAACTCCACCTCGAAGCTTCATTCTGAGGCCTTTCAAAACCCGACCCCAAACTCTTCCTCAGATCAATACACCTACTTGCCACCCTATCCCCAGCCTCCCACTGCTGGCTGCCTATCCCACCAGCAAACACCCCTCTGCTGCCCGCTGCCCCTGCGGTGCATGCCTGACGGCCAGCGGCTCTCTCACACTCGTTAGTAGCACACTCTTTATTACCGCGGGCTGGCTGACGGAACGCATTGAAGTACTCACTGCCTCTGAAGCCTTGCCTCGCATCGCTCGGCTGGACTTGCATCCCCGTGCCGCTCTTACTGCCCATCCCCGGATGGTCCGCTGCAGCAGAAGCAGCAGCAGCAGAACCGGCAGCCGCCGATTCGGAAGTGGCACCAGCAGCAGCGGCGGAAGCAGCAGTGGCAGCAACAGGTGCAGTGCTTTCTTTAGCGGCGTCAGTGCCACACAACAGCCTCAGAGGAGTGGGACGAACAGCAGGGTCAGGGGGAAATGCAGGAAACGCAGAGAAGCTACGGCCTACTGCTGCAGCAGCGTTAGAGGCAGCTGAAGCGTTAGAGGCTGCTGCATCATAAGAAGCACCAGCAACAGCGGCAACCCCGTTAGAAGCTGCTTCTTTATAAGCAGCGGCGTCGCTGATACTCCCACTGCCATCAGCAGCACCGGCAGCAGCCATAGAAGCACGAGTGGAAGCAGTGAGGCTCACACCGAACAGAGCAGCGGGTGCAGCAGCAGCAGAAGCAGCAGCAGCAGGAGAAGCAGCAGCAGCAGGAGAAGCAGCAGCAGCAGAAGCAGCAGCAGGTTCGATGCATGGAGGGTAGAAGCGAGATGGTAGTGGTGGATGGGGCCTCATCTCGGCTGCATCTTCCGCTCCTCCTGCTGCTGCTGATAAAGTGTGTTTTGGTTGGTGAGTGCTTGGAGAGGGGGAAGCAGGTGGAGGAGGGATGAAGGAGCGGTGGGGAGGGCTTTGATAGGCTGGCTGGAAGAATCGATGAGTGGCTGCTGCTGGTGCCGCTTCTGCCGCTGCTTCTGCTGCCGCTGGTGCTGACGGTGCTGGTGGTACAGTTGCTGGAGCAGTGCTGCAATGGGGAGGCAACAAAGGAAAGGAATAAGGGTGGTGGAGAAAGTAGAGAAAGGATAAGTAGTGGGGCCCAACATATGTATCACAGCACATGCAGAACATGTTTGCCATACACATATCATACGTTCCAGCAAATGCTCAATACCGGAATGAGTAGTACATGCATAACGAAGCAGGCTTATAAAGAGACTCACCTCCTCGGCTCAACCAGTGCAAGGATTCGCTCCAACAGCCCCCTTAAAGCCCGCATCTCCTCGCTGACGTCAGCAGCGTGGGCCCTGACGTCAGCAGCATGCGCCAGCCAATCCCTGCGCAGCAGCTGAAAGTCGGCCTGGACGGCCTTTCCTTGCTCCCGAACCTCCACTATTTCCCGAAGCAGAGCTGCCAAGTCGCCTCCCGAACCTAATCCCGAGCCTCGTGCTCGACCCTCCTCGCCCCAGCCAGATCCTTCCCCTGTCTCTCTCCCTCCTGCCCTCTCTCCTCCTCCTCCTATCCCCCTTCCTCGCTCTTCTTTTCTCCTCTCTTTTAACTCCATGCCTCCTCCCCACTCCCCACTCTTCACCCCTTCCTCCTCCTCTCCCTTCCCCGCCTGCCCAATCATCCCATTACTCAATCCCGAATCAAATCCGATCCCAGATTGACCTCTCAGCATCTCTCGCTCTCCACGCACACTCCCTCCCCATCCTCCGCTCTCTCCTCCTCTCATCCCCCCTCTTTCCCCTCCATATCCCTTATCTCTATACCCAAAACTGTCAGGGACAGAAGGAGCAGAAGAGGCAGCAGGGGAAGAAGGGGGAGCAGCAGCAGCAGAGGTTAAAGCAACAGCACCTGACATAGCCTCCCCTCCCTCCACACCCACCTTTCCCCCTTTACCCGCCTGCCTCCCACCTACACTCCCAGCAGGAGATGCATTCACAGCAACAGCAGCAGCGGCAGCAGCAGCTGCTGCAGAATCAGAACCAACAGCACCGGCAGCACCAGCAACAGCAGAAGCAGTCGCAGCAGCATTCGCCGCAGCAGCAGCAGCGGCAGCAGCAGCAGCACCAGCAGCAGCGTTGGCTGCAGCGGTGTCGGCGGCACAGGCCGGGAAGAGGGGCGAGGCGAGGGGGACGGCGTGGGAGGTGCTGCTGCTGGGGAGGAAGAAGGGGGAGGAGGCGAACGAGGTGTTACCCATCGTTGACCGCTGCTTGCTGCCATGTGGGAGAGGGGGAGGGAAGAAGAAGGGAGGGCAGAGAGGGGAGAGGGGAAAGTTTGAGGGAAAAGGGGTGCGGAGAAAGTGGGGAGCAAAGGAATTGCTCAGGTCTGCCAGGAGAAATGGGGGACGGAAGAGGTGAGGGGCGGGTGGGGGAAGCAGGTTTCGAGTTTGCAGGTACAATATCAACGCACACTACACCACACCATACCCCACCCACACCACACCCCACCCCACCACACCCCACCCCACCACACCCAACCCCACCCCACACTACCACATCTGACCCCACTGCACCGCACCATCGTACCTCTTCTCAGCCTCCTCAGCTGCGGAGTAAGAAACACAGTACTTGGCAACCGTCCTCAGGAGATCAAACGGGCCGGGGAATATCACATCCCCTCCCCCTCCTCCCCCTCCTCCTTCTCCCCCTCCTCCTCCCCCCTCTTCTTCTCCCTTCCCACCCGTCTTCTCCTCAACCCCTCCCTTGGAGCTTTCAGCAGCAGCAGCAGAGCCTGTCGCATCAGAACCAGCAGCAGCACCACTGGCAGCAGCACTGGCAGCAGCAGCAGCAGCAGCAGCGGGAGCAGCAGAGGGAGCAGGCGCAGCGTCCCCGTCGGTCTGTGGCTTGAGCAGCTGCCAGTAGGAGGACACGCGCAGAGCCGCCTCTAGCTTCGCAAAGAAAGGCGTCTGGGGAGGGGGCGAAGGGGCAAGCAGAAAAGGAGCAGGGGCGAGGTGGCGAGAGGGAGGGGGGGACGAGGAGATGAGAGGTCGAGGTGGGGATCAGAAAGTCTTTCCACGATGGGCATGGGAATGCAACGATGGGCACGAGAATGGGGTTGAGAGTGGCAGAACGAGGTTGAGAGCGGTTGAGATATACCTTTCTGAGATTCTCTTTAAGAGCCATGGCGTTATACACGATGGGCACGAGAATGAGAGTGAGAGTGCCAGAAACGAGGTTGAGATGGCGGAACGGGGTTGAGAGTGGTGAAACGAGGTTGGGAGCGATTGAGACCCACCTTTCTGAGATTCTCCTTAAGAGCCATGGCGTTGTATACGATGGGTACGAGAATGAGGCGCAGGTGGCCCTGCGGTGTGTTCTCCTCCCCCAGCATCTTGCGCACCAACACCTTCACCTGCACGCGTGCGGCAAGGGTGGGAACGGACGGGGAGCACAGGAGCACAGCAGCAGACATGGGTGGTTGAGGGGAGCACAGGAGGGACCGATTGGGTCGACTTGAACGGCATCTTGCAAACAAAACACCTCCACCTGCACGACATGGGTGGGTAGGGGGGCGCACAGGAGCTTGAGGAACGCACACGCGCAGGGAGCAGGGGAGGGCACAGGTGGAAAGGACACAGGTAGGGGGAGCAGAGGAGACCCTTGGGATGGGTGGCCCTGCGGGGTGTTCTCCTCTCCCAGCATCTTTCGCACCAACACCTTCACCTGCCTGCACGCTGTAGGTGGGTAAGGGGAGCGCAGGAGCAAAACAGCAGCACAGGTGAGGGGAACAAAAGAGGGTGTTGAGTCTACGCGAGAAGCCCTGCTGCAGTCCATGCACCCAATTCCCCACCCGCTCTCCACCCCTCCCTACTCCCTCCCACTCCTCACCTCGTGCGGGCTCTCGAACGCCCATCGCCAGTACAGAAAGCCCTGCAGCAGCCATTCGCCCACATCCCCCACCCTCCCACCGCTCTCCACCCCTCCCTACTCCCTCCCACTCCTCACCTCGTGCGGGCTTTCAAACGCCCAGCGCCAGTACAGGAAGCCCTGCAGCAGCGCGGGCGGGGAGGGCAGCGCGGACGCGGCGGCGGCGGACGCGGCGAGGTCGGGCGAGATGGTAACCAGACGGTGCTTCAGCGAGGAGAGCTTGCGACTGTAGTTGGCCTCAAACATTTTCTGATTGGGGGAGAAGGGGGAGAGGTGGGCGGGGAGGGGAGAGGGGGGAGGGAGGAGAGAAGGGAGGAGACGGGGAGGAGAGTGGAGAGGAGAGAGGAGGGGCGACAAGAGGGGAGGAGTGAGCGCGGCATGACATCAACAGCGGAGGCGGCGAAGGCAGGACAGATGGTGACGAGACGGCGCGTGAGCGAGAAGAGCTTCGACTGTAGCTGGGCGAGGCGAGGGGCGAGGCGAAGAGAGGGGCGAGGCGAAGAGAGGGGCGAGGCGAAGAGAGGGGCGAGGCGAGGGGCGCAGCGTGAGTCTCCTGAAAAGAGGAGAGGAGCAGCGTGACTCACGCGCATGTGGATGAGCGGCATGAGCACATCCCCCGTCTCTTGGTCTTCCAGCAGCAGGTACCGCTCCGTGGGACTGACAGTCAGCCACAGCGCGCGCACGTGCAGTCCCCCCGCCGCCTGCTGCTGCTGCTGCTGCTGCTGCCGCTGCTGCTGCGTCTGCGCCGCCATCCCCGCCGCCTGACGTTGCTGCGCCGCCGCTTGCTGTTGCGCCGCCTGCCGTTGCGCCGCTTGCTGTTGCGCCGCGGCCCGTTGTTGCGCAGCCGCCGCCTGCTGCTGCGCCGCAAGCGACGGCGGCGGAGACAAAGCTACCAGCGCCGCCGCCGCTGACGCTACTGTCGGCGGAGTCGGCGGACGCCCCTGCAGCGCCGATGGCGCCGTCTTCGGCGGCGGCAATTGCGGAGGGGATGGGTCGGAAGATTCGAGCTTCCTCCGCGGCGCACCGGAACTTCCGCCGCTTCTGCTTCCGCCTGCGCCTGCGCCGCCGCTGCCTGCGCTCCCCTCCAGCGCATCTTCCGCTCGCCTCTTAGTTCCCCCCGCAGCAGCCGCCGAAGCAGTTGGTGCTGTACCGTAAGGGGGAAGCTTCGCGAAACCGGTCGGGACACTCATGCCGGTCAATCTGGGGGTCAACTTCGAATGTTTAGGTTTACGAAGTTTTTGGCAGAAAGGTTGGGATTGTAAGGCCTCACTTTCTATAAATGCTACACTCGAGATTCGGAAAACGTGGATTCGCTCAGCGATCCGCCGATGACCTAATTCAGCTGATCAATCCCGTTGCTTAGGAAAGCTCAAAGGATAATAAACCACTAAGAACGTTAAAAAATTAGGTTAACCGGCGAGACGGCTCAAGCCAAGCGCGGCTCGCTCATCGATTCGCGCGCCGTCCGTGTCGTCTCTTTCGCTCGATCGCTAGTATCCTCGGTTCGGACTACAAATGGCAATGCCTTACGCCGGCAAACAGTCAACGGGATAGACTCCAGGCATGTACCGCGTCCAGCTTGCAGTTTTCAAATTTCGCAACTTCCAGTTGTTTCCAACTTTCAAACGTTACAGAAAAACTTAAAAAAGAAACGGAGCAGCTCTGTGCTGCGTCTCATTTGGTTTTGCGGGAAACGATTAGAAATTGCTGCGTGGGTAGCATGAGCCGATCGCTCCTTTCGAAGGATAACCGGCCAGCTAGTAGCATGAGGACCGCTTTTGGATTCTCAGATTCGCCAGCTTGAACCTCTACTAGAGCCACTGGAAGGCTTAGTTTGGCAACTGTGTGTGTGCAAGCCAGAAGCAAGTCAAATGGAGAGAAGAAAGACGCAAGTTTGCTAGCTGCGTCAGGCTCAAGTGAAGCAGAGGGGGATGCTTCACTTGTTAGCTTCGCTGAGGCGGATGTGACAGTTCTAGGTACAGTTCTACGTGCTATCATGGGATGATGGACTTGTGATTGAGCAGCGGAAGATACCGCCAAGTGGAGAACAATCAGGGATGGTACGAGAGAAGATACACCGCTGGATATGTTTGGCTGGCGTGGCGGTGAGAGATGGAGCAGCAAAATGGAAGTGAGGGGGACGACGCACGCGCCTCTTTTCACACAGAACCGCTCAAATAAAACATTCTAGAACCTCGGAAGTGGAATCACTGTAGAGAAACTCTCTCAAACCTTTCATCTCCCATTTCCCTTGCGAAAAACTCGCTGTCAGGCTGCGCACTGTGCATGTAGACAATGCATGCTGCAGCATCGCCGCCGCGCGGCTCATCATGGATTCACCTCCATTTGCTGCCAAAGCTGCACTTCGGGCTGTGCACACAGAAACCTGCTGAACGGGTGGTGGTGGATGGGAACATGGATCGCAGAAGGATTTGTGGTGGTGGCCACTGGCCATGTGGGGTCCCCCGGAGCAGGAGGTTCGCGAAGAAGTCCTTGAAACAGGGAGCACCGCAACCCAAGTTGACCCAAGTCATTAAAAGATGGGGTGTTAGCCCTTGAAACATTCTTAAATATCTGGATCATGAAATGCCTACCCTTTATATTCTCTCGAGGGACGCCCTTATGGGAGTCTGTCAGAGGAAAACCGTCTCAAGTAAAAGGTGGAAACGCGGTTCAGAGGTTCACCTTTACTGTATGAAAGAGGTTTCACGCATAAAGCGAATCCTTGGGAAACGCGGTTCAGAAGTTTCATACAGTAAAGCACCAGTATTGTAAATTTTGAAGAACTCTACAAATTCGGGGTGACTTTGAAAGGTGCTCTTCAAATTTGTGGTTACATAACCATGAAAATAACAGTAGAAAACAATTTTCGGAATGGATGGGGATTGTGGCTGGGCTGCGTGGTTGAACGTTCCTCGTGAATCTTCCACGGCGCCGCTTGTCGTTTTCCACGCCGTTGACAATTCAGTTGCTGTTTGCAGTTGTCCAGTCCCATTTTCCCCAATCCACGCTCAATTCTATATTTCTGAATGGATGTCGACTCGACACCCTACCGTATGTACGCATAACGAGGCCGCTTGTGCAGAGGTTAACTGATGGTTTGTACACCGTGACCGCAACCACTTACATCCAGGATCGCAATCCAGATCTAAGCAGAACGCCAGGCTAATAATAGGCTAGGGAGGAACTCCCCGATTTCTGTCGACCTGAATCACATTTTCCTGCTAGGTGTGAACACCCACCGCCAAACTCGTTGCCAGGGACCCTTGCGACCCTTCACTGTGTAGCGCGCGACTTCCTCAGGTTTACTGGTTGAACAACTGGTAACCACCCAGGTTCGGAAGGGAAAGCGTTAACACCTCAAAACACTTTTTGTAATTCAGGCTGCGGACCCGTATCCTCTAAAACCAGAGACAATTACCTTGTGCACAAGGAATCCTATCTCCAAGGCAGAAATTCAAACCCATTGCCATATGAAAAGCAAACTAGAAACGAAGACGCAAGCCACATTTACAAGATGAGGGAGGAGGAAAAGAAATACCATAACCTTCTACCATTGACAAGGACTGGTCAGGTCGGCAGCAACAAGGAATGGCAGACACAGGATGCAAAGAATGTGTCGATACCCAGCACACGCACCCAAACATCTGTGACCAGCTTCCATTCCATACCAGAACTTCTCCCCTCATGAACGTCCCTCCTGCTAAGCTCTATACACTTCTACGACCTGTTCTTGAGTTCCGCCAATCGCCTTGTCAAGTCGTCCTCAGCATTGGTCTGCGCTTCTTTGGATGGCAAAGCACTCGTGGCAGCACCTGGTAGGCCAATCTGCACCTCCAAACCATGCTCGTCTGCCACCTGGCATATTTTAGAGAGAATAAAAGGGATTGGCAAATGACAAAGGTGCAACTAAGCTCTATTAGAGACGACACACCAAGCACTGTGCAAGAGTGGAAGCCCCAAAAGGCATTTTGTTGTGAAGAAACAACAATTTAATGGCAGCACGAGCTTATCCGCTCCAGCAGCAAAAGTGACTTTGCACGAGAAAGGTGAAAGAAATAACAGTTGATAAACCATGGCCATCTCCAATATCTTGTGTTGAGACGCCTACATACGTAAAGTTGATGAAGCAGAACCATCAGTTATACTGACCTGTTACATAAATGTGTTGATGTCCCCCTCCAGTGTCTCGTGTTGAGGGTTGAGGGGCCTCAGACGCAGAGAACGGCAAACTCTGGCACAAAACCTGACTGAAATCCTGACGGAAAAGTAAGATCCAACTGACCTGTTGCATGAGCTAATGTCGTCTTCCTCCGGCGTGGGCGGCGTGCTGCTGTGTGTCGCGTTCTCCACGAACTGAGACTGCACCTCCATGTTCACGAATTGCCAATCAAACACGGCCATGCCATCGTCTCGGAAACCATTACCTTTACCGACTTGCTACATGAACGTGTTGACGTCCACGTCCCGTGTCTCGTGTTGAGACGCCTCAAAAGCAGAAAACGGCAAACTCTGGCACCGATTCTGTCTGAAATCCTGACAGATTTATTTTTTTACTGACCTGTTGCATGAGCATGTTGACGTCCTCCTCCGGCGTGGACAGCGCTGTGCTGCTGTGCATCGCGTTCTCCACGAACTGCGACTGCACCTCCATGTTCACGAATTGCCGCTCAAACACGTCCATCGTCTCCGAAATCTTCTGCAGATTGCTGCTCGCGAGCGCGGAATCCAGAACCTTCACGATGCTTCCCATGGAATGCGTGATGGTGTTCATGCGAGCTTGCGTGTCCAGGCGAGCGATAACCGCGTCCAAGCGGTTGGATAAGCGGAGGTAGTTCAGCTGCTCGGAGCGTTTCCGAATGGCGTTTTGCGCGTAAATCTTGCCGCCTTCCATGTTGCCCTTTTCGATGGCTTTTTTAACCTTAAGCTTCTGCTCCTTCTCCTCCTTCTCGCACTTCTTCGCTTGACGGACTAGCGTCTTCGACGTGAACTTAAGCTGGAAAATCTGGTCCATAAGCTTCTCCTGGTTCCCCATGGCTGACGCTTAAGGATAGCTGAGCTTAGTTCTGAATAAGAATATGCAAGCGCAACAGCTAATTCGCGAGCTCAAGCGAGAGGGTAACAGACGAAGAGGGTAGGCAAACGCGCCACGAGCCGAAATGCCAAGAAAAGGTCGATTTTATAGAAGTGGTTACGACAAAAGAGTCGTGAGCTAAGTTCGTAACTGGATGTGTCGGCAACAAGCGAAAGCGACGGAACACGCGCATACACAACGGTGGGACAGGTATAACACGGAGTGGCCTGGAGTGAAATGAAAGTGAAATGGATGAATGGATGGTCTTTTTTCCGACTTGGCTCTTGCAGGGAAGCTGGAGGAAGGCGAAGGGAAGGCGGACAATGGAGTGCATTCCACAACCGAGTTTGTCCGCGCTATAATACAAAGATAATGGAGCGTTGGGATTCTCGGTCGTAGAAGCGCACTGCTCAAAAGGGAAACCTAGAATACTGGTAGGCTATTTACACCAAATTTAACACAACACATTGTACACTGCAGCTAGCTTCCTAACCAGGCACATTAGCAATCAGCCATTGGAAGTAAGCGCTTTACCTCAGAAAGCACCAGTTAATATGCATAAATGCTATACAGTGAATGGAGCCGTAATCATCGACGACCCGCCACACCACCCCTTTTTCATATGCGGCCAAGCGACCTTGTGAAGAGAGCCGAACACCTGGAGGAAGGTAGGCAAATCCCTGTGGAGAAAAAAAGACACGGCAAGTGTTGTAAATTTGAACGTTGCACGGCCTCTGGAACAAAAACACTAGAAATGTTCTCCGTTCCAGCCCCTAATTACACGCGGTATGGCAGCTGACATGGCACCTCACCTGCTGACATGGCACCTTACCTGCTGTATGGCTTGTGACATGGCAGCGACAGCAGTGCAGCGGGCGTCCTCGTCAGCCATGGTCTTCTCCCACGGCACCTTGGACAGGTCAGCTGCTGACGTGGCAAGCATGTCCAGCCCTGATTGGTTTGCCAGAAGCAGCTCTGGCGACGCCTGTACGCAACAGCAGGGAAGGGAAATGCAGGATGGGAAACGCAGGATGAGCTAACTGCAAGCAAGGAGGTAGGCAGGGCAACATGGAGCATGAAGGATACAAAATACATATTCGTGTATTTTATGTTCTTTTCACTCTGGGAAATCTGACAAGGCGGGAGGTAAGACGTACCCGCCAGGCGATGCAGATGATGGCGTCTCGGTGCTCCCACAGCACTCTCAGCAGGCGCGACAGGTCCCCCCCTGCCAACGCTGCTCCTGCTGCTGGTGACAGGTCCGACCCCACTGCCACCCTGCCATGGTGGGTGGGGGGAAAAAGAGGAAGGGGTGATGGGGATGAGATGAGGTGGAATGATGGGGAAACATATCAGACTGCTCCTGCTGCTGGTGACAGGTCTAACCCCACTGCCACCCTGCCATGGTGGGGTGAGGAAGAGGGGACGGGAGGGAGGCGGGGTTGCGGGGAGATGGGAGGATGAATGATGGAAATACAGGTTTCTCCTGCTGCTGGTGACAGGATGGTTGGTTGGAACCCACTGCCACCCTGCCATGGTGTGTGTGGATGGTGGGAAAGGAGGTGGATAGACGGATAAATGGGTGCCATAGTAACGAGGTGACTATTGAGTCGACTCAAAAGTCAACCCACTGCCACCCTGCCATGGTGTGTGTGGATGGTGGGAAAGGAGGTGGATAGACGGATAAATGGGTGCCATAGTAACGAGGTGACTATTGAGTCGACTCAAAAGTCAACCCACTGCCACCCTGCCATGGTGTGTGTGGATGGTGGGAAGGAGGTGGATAGATGGATGGATGGATGGATGGATGGGGATTGACAGGCGGACGCGCTGGCAGGAGGGCAGGCAGACGGGCACACAGACAGAGGGATACACAAGTGATAAGGTATATTTAAGTAATTCTTGACAGTTCTCACAAATCATGAGGGGCTGACTGGACAGAGAGACAAGTCATGAAAGAAACTCACTTGTAGCTCTGCACGATCCATCTCGCCAGTTGCATCGCATGCGAACCTCCTCCTCCTCCCCCTCCCCCACCACCGCCGTTGCCACCACCACCACTCGAAGTCGGCCCTCCAATGCTACCTCCCCCACCACCCCCTCCCCCTCCCCCTGCTGCCCCTCCCCCTGCTCCGCCCCCTCCCCCAAACCCTCCGCCCACTCCTCTCCCCAGGGAACCCAGGCCTCCAAGAACCATAGAATCACCTAACCCTCGGCCATTCTCCCCACCCCCTCCCATCCCTCCCCCTCCCCCCATTCCTCCCCCTTTCCCCTCTCCCAACCCTCCTCCGATCCCCATTCCCATGCCTATCACCCCCAACGCAGCCGAACCCTCCCCACCCAAGCGATTAGGTCCGGATCCGTCCCCAACCACGCGGCTAGGTCCGGAAACGTCTCCCGCACCTCCCGCCAGGGCTGCTACAGCACCACTGGGGGAACGGGCGGCAGAGGCTGTAGCGACTGTAGCAGCGCCAGATGCAGACGGATGATGCCGTTGGGCCATGTTGGGCATGCCGGGCGGCCGAGCGTCAGGAGATCTAAGATTCCCGGCCGCTGCAACTGCAGCCGCAGCGTTATTAGCCGCAGCAGCATTAGCAGCAGCGGCGGCGGCAGCAGCGGTTTGGGAAGCCGCAGCAGCAGCAGTGGAGGGGAGCGGGTCAGGGGGGGAGCGGTTAGAATCAAGTGTCCCCACTCCCATGCCTAGCCCCCCCAGCACTCCTTGTCCCATCAAGCCTCCTTGCCCATTCAAACTGCCAACTCCTTGCCCGTTCATGTTGCCGAAAGAACCAATACCGAGGCCAGATGCCAGAGCAGAAAACGCAGCAGCACCCGTGGCACCACCAGCAGCGGCGGCGGCGGCGGCGGTGGCGGCGGCGGCAGCAGTTGTGGTAGCAGCAGCAGAGGAGGAGGAGGGTCCTGCAAGCAGGGCTGCATTCATTCCAAGGGGGAAGCCTCCTGGAAATCCCAATGTGTTTAGACCAGACGCGTTGAGACCGGAGGGGTTGTTGGATTGTAACCCTCCAAATCCGGGGTATTGGAATAAAGCCCCCCAAGACCGGGTATGTTGAGACCAGCAAGGGAAGCACCAGGAAACCCTAATGCCCCACTGTTCGTCCCTGCTGCGGCAGCAGCAGCTGCTGGGTTTGAATTCAATCCCAGGCCTGGTCCCGCTCCTTGATTCCCCATTCCTGTTGCTCCCTGCCCGCCAGTTGGAAGCCCGGGCAGGCCGAGATTTCCCAGCTGCCCGAAATTGAAGAAATTTGACGAGGAAGGCAGTGTTTGTTGGCCTAGAGGCGTGGCAGAAGCAGCAGTGGCAGTAGGGGGGGTGAGAGACGAAGGCAGGCCGGTGAAAGCAGCAGCAGCAGCAGAGGTGGTAGCAGGATTAGAGGCTGATGTGGCTGCGCCAGGCAGTCGTGAGAGTGCAGACTGGATCTGCGCTTGAGGCCCGTCTACCTGCATCATCATCATCATCTGTTGCTGCTGCTGCTGCTGTTGTTGCTGTTGCTGCAGCATCTGCTGCATCTGCTGCTGCTGCTGCTGCTGCTGCTGAGGCATCGGCAACTGCTGCTGTTGCTGTTGCTGCTGCTGCTGCTGCTGCGGGGGGAGATAGACTCATGGAGATCCGCTGAATGGCCCCCACGACTGAGCGCACATACTGCCGAGCTGTGTGGGCCACCCCCTCCTTGGCGGCCGGGCAGTCAAAGACGAACTGGAAGGCGATGGTGAGCACTGACCGCTGCTGCTGCTGCTGCTGGGATGGTTGTGATTGCTTGTCTAGAGATGCTGCCAGGTCTAGTGTTTGCCCGTCCTGCCATGATTGAAATGGTGGGGGAGAGGGATGGAAAAAGTGAATGGGGCAGTCAAAGACGAACTGGAAGGCGATGGTGAGCACTGACCGCTGCTGCTGCTGCTGCTGCTGGTGCTGATGGCTGTGACTGCTGCTTGTCTAGAGACGCTGCCAGGTCTAGCGTTTGCCCGTCCTGTGATGGGGCGGGGGGGGCAGGGGGCGGGGAGGAATGGTGAGCAATGACTGCAGCTGCTGCTGCTGCTGGGATGGCTGTGATTGCTGCTTGTCTAGAGACGCTGCCAGGTCTAGCGTTTGCCCGTCCTGTGATGGAGAGTGGGGTTGGAAGGGGGGGATTGTGAGAGTGAGGGGCAAGGGGGGGTGGGGGGAATAGGTAAGGGGAAAGGAGGGGTGAGGGTGGGGAGAGGGGAAGAGGGGTGGGAGTGGGGAGTGAGCGTGAGGGTGACAGCGTGGGTGACAATGGGAGTGAGGGTGGCAGTGAAAAACTAGCTGGGGTGGTGGATAGTGGGTGCGACATGGTGATTTGAACGGAAATGGCTCTACAAACCTGGAAGGGCAGGAATGACAGAAAATGACCCTGCACCTTGGGAAACACAAAGAATGAGTCTACCAGGGAAAGCGAAACACCAACCTGGGAGGGTGGCAGGGCGAGCGGGATGACTCGGAAGCCAGATGGCAACAGCGGGACGGTGTCAGCCGTGGAAGCCGCGTCCACGGGGGCAAAGACCAGCTGAGCTGTCGCGCTATGCGGCGGCGCTGACGTGGCGGATGATGCTGACGTGGAGCCTGACGTGCTGTCGTCCTCGATGCCACTGCAGAGCTGCGATACCACAGGGGCAAACGGGGGAGAGGGGAGGGGGAGAGGGGAGGGGGAGAGGGAGAGGGAGAGGGAGAGGGAGAGGGAGAGGGAAGGGGGGAGGGGGGATGGGGAGAGGAGAACAAAGGGGAGCGGGGAGGAGGGAGGGGGAGTAGGGAGGAGCGGCAAGAAGGGAGGGTAGGTAGGGAAAGCGGGGAGTGGGGCGAAGAGTGAGGGGAACAGGGAGAAGCAAAACGGATCAGTGAAGAGAAAGAGAGTGCGGTTGAAAAGCGGGAAAGGGGGAGAGGAGGAGACTGGCACAGGTGTGGGGGGAAGGGGTGTGGGAGTGGGTGCAGGCAAGGAGAGGCAAAGGTGGTTTCTGATGGAATTGTTTAGTGAAAGAGAAAACGACTCTGTTACCTCACCCGCAGCACCCACCCACTCGCAGCACCCCCCCACCCGCAGCGCCCACCCACCAACACCTTTAGGAAAGGCCTCACCTGCAGCAGAAACGTTTCCCTCGCTCCGGCCATCCCCCGTGTGGCAGCAGCTGGCTCGAGCTTCACCAACTCCAGGAACTGACGGGTGAACCAGGGGGGGGGGGGGGGGGGGGGGGACGGCGGGGAAGGGGAGGGGTGTGAGAGGGGGTTGGGAAAAGAGGAGAGACGGTGAGAGCCATCCCCCGCGTGGCAGCCGCTGACTCGAAATTCACCAACTCCAGGAACTGACGATTGGAAGGGAGGGGTGTGTGCGGGGAGGGGAAGGGGAGGGGTGCGTGCAGGAAGAGGAGGAAGAGGGAGGCTCGACTCGAGCTTCACCAACTCCGGGCGGCGCGCCTTGGTCCGGGCCGCGCGCCTTGGTCCGGGCGCGTGCTCACACACACACACACACACACACACACACACACACACACACACACACACACACACACACGATCGCACCTCCTCCTGGTCAACAGCATAGGCGAGTGGCAGAGGCACTTTCCCGGCACCGGCAGCAGCAGCGCGAGCACCCATGGTGGCCTGTACTGCTGCTGCTGAGTCCGCGTCTATCGTGCCGTCCGCCCACTCGGATCGATGGTGGCGCAGAAACTTGATCAGCAGCACTGGGGACACGTTCTGAAGGGGAGGAGGGAGTGGGAAGGGTGTAGGGGCAGAGTAGGGGAGGGAGAGAAGGGAGACGTAATGGGGAGCTGAGTTAGGTTGATCGTGCCTGTGCCGTCCGCCCACTCAGAGCGATGGTGACGCAGAAACTTGATCAGCAGCACTGGAGAGACGTTCTGAGGGGGGAAGGTAGGGTGGGAACGAGGGATGGGGAGCAGCATTGGGAGTGGGCCACGTTCTGAAGAGGAGGACCATGGAGGTGGGGTGAGCATGGACAAACGGGAGAGTGATAGAAGGGCATGAGGGATTGAGGGCATGCGGGTACAAGGAAAGGGAGTATAGCAACAGCAGCACACACCCACCTGCAGCAGCATGGAAGCCTTGGCGCACAGAACTCCCCCGCCCACAGGCCCAGGCGCATCTCCCCCTCCCCCCATCCCCCCTGCGCCCTTCCCCCCGGCTCCAGTGGCTCTGGCAGCAAGGGTGACGTCATCCATGCCATCTCCCGCCATCTGCTCCCACCCGTCGTCTGTGAACCCATTCACTGCCTCGTTGAATCCCCTGCAGGGAGGAAAGAGGGACGAGAGAAGAGGGAGATGGGAGAGGGGGCAAGAGATGCTGTCTCCCGCCATCTGCTCCCACCCGTCGTCTGTGAACCCATTCACTGCCTCGTTGAATCCCCTGCAGGGAGGAAAGAGGGACGAGAGAAGAGGGAGATGGGAGAGGGGGCAAGAGATGCTGTCTCCCGCCATCTGCTCCCACCCGTCGTCTGTGAACCCATTCACTGCCTCGTTGAATCCCCTGCAGGGAGGGAGTTTCGGGAGGAATGAGGGAGTTAAGAACCCAACTCGTGACTGAAGCTGCAGCTTGGGAACTGCAGGTGCAGCTTGGGAACTGCAGGTGCAGCTTGGGAACTGCAGATGCAGCTTGGGAACGGAAGAATGCAGATGCCTGGGGACTGGCGATGCGCTCTGCAATCGCTCGCTGAGCCGTGAACTGCTGGTCGTGCAGCCGCCCCGACTCCGCCCTGATGCCCGTATAACCCCCCCGCACCACCTGTCCAACCTCTCATTTCACTCCCATAAACACTCGTTTCATCTCACTCACATGGCAATACGCTCTGCGATCGCGCACCAAGCCGTGAGCTGCCGGTCCTGCGGCCGGCCCGACTCCACCCTGCTGCCCGCCGCCCCTCACTTACTGCTCTCATGCCAAGCACCCATTCACTCGACCACTCTTCTCACCCACTCAGACACTCACATGGCAATGGGCTCTGCAATCGCGCGCCATGCCGTGAGCTGCCGGTCCTGCAGCCGCCCCGACTCTGCTCTGCTGCCCGCCGCCCCCCACGCCACCCATCCCACTTCCTGCTCCCATGCACACCAACACTCCCCCCACTCACTCACATGGCAATGCGCTCTGCAATTGCTCGCCATGCTGTCAGCTGCCGGTCCTGTGGCCGCCCAGACTCTGCTCTGCTGCCCGCCGCCCCGCCCTCCCCACTAGTTGCCTCGCCCCCGCCTGGTGACCCCTCGTTGGCCACCTTGCGCAGGTAGCGCAGGGCCTCGATGGTCATTCGGTGTGCCAGCGCTGCCGACGACTGGTACAGCGGCCGCAGCACCTCGGGCACGCTGGACGCCTGGTGGGAGTGCGGGGGAGGGGGAGAGGGGTGGCGGGTTCGGGGAATGAGGCAAAGGTTTGAAAGGGCAGGGAGAAGGCGGCGGCGGAAACTGACTGGTATCATGCACGTATCTGCACGACCAGACCCGCATGACCAAGCCCACAGGACAGAAAAGGCATCCATGAAGAATCGCACCTGCAGGTCGAGGTGGTCAACAGCAATGATGACAGAGCCTCCCCCGTCGCACCTATGTGACGGAAGACGCGTCTAGCGTCTTAGACGGTTGCGTCTAGACGCAGCGTCTAAGACGCTAGACGCATTTCCGCCTAGGTTAGACGCATATTAGACGAAAACCCGGGCAGGCCTAAAAAAGATGTTCGGGCAGCCTAAAAAAACTTCTGAGGGCCATGGGGAGGGTGGAGGACATGCACATATGGCACATTTGGGTCAAATTTCCGCCGTACCAAAGGTTTTTCCCCATAATTAGAGTTGACAAAAAACCTCCTTTCTCATCATACATAGTTAGGAACCTCGTCTCTCTAGCAGTAGCAAACACGAAGTAAATAGCTACTACTACATCCATGCAAAAAAAAAAAAAAAAAAAACGGGCTGCCCGAAATTTTTTTACCGAAGCGTCTAGCGTCTAAACGTGCGTCTAGCGTCTAGCGTCTAGACGCTAGACGCAAGACGCGTCTTGCGTCTTCCGTCACATAGCGTCGCACTGGCAGATGAGGTAGCCACTGGGGAGCATTTTGGCACGGCATGGTGAGAGGAGGGGGAGGGAGGGTAGCGACAGAGCAAAGAGGGGGGCCTCACCCGCAGGTCGAGGTGGTCGACAGCGATGATGACAGAGCCTCCCCCGTCGCACTGGCGGATGAGGTAGCCACTGGGGAGCATCTCAGCAAGACGCGCACAAACGACGGAGGGAGGACGGAGCGTGACGCACCTGCAGGTCAAGATGATCAACAGCGATAATGACGGATCCTCCCCCGTCGCACTGGCGGATGAGGTAGCCGCTTGGGAGCATTTCCGCGCGCACAAACGAGGGCACTGCAGGCATGGACGCGCCCCCATGCGCGTTGCTCAGCGACCGCTCACAGATGACCACGCCGTCCTCTAGAAGAGAGGTGTAGCGTAAAGTGCAGAGGTCACGAGGTGGGGCGAGGGTTGTTGGCGCGTACATCTGCAGAATGGGGAAGTGGGAGCAACATGCAAGTACGGTGGCGGTAAGGGAGCTATCAGAGCGTGCATGGGCGTGCAAGGACATGCCAATACATCCGTACATCACCTGAGCGCACCCCGAAATCCACCTAAATGCACCTGAAATTTCACCTGAGCCCACCTGAGAGTACACCTGGGCGCACCTGGGTGTAGACGAGCTCCACAGTGCCGCCATTGGGAGTGCGAAAGCCCCCCAGCACGTCGCAGCGGCGGCACTCCCTCAGCCACGCCACTCGGTCCTTGAGCAGCTCTGCTGCCTGCAGGGAGGTGGGGAGAAACAAGAGGATAATAATTCACTTTAAGACTGTCAGACACAAGAAGACCCCCAACACACGTCGCAGCGCCGGCACTCCCTCAGCCACGCCACTCGGTCCTTGAGCAGCTCTGCTGCCTGCGAGGGAAGGGGGGAAGGGGGTGAGGATGGGAGGGAGAGTGGAAGTCCGACCATCGGATCAGAGGACCCCCCAGAACGTCACAGCGGCCGGCACTCCCTCGGCCCGTTCCTAGAGCAGCTCTGCTGCCTGCAGGGAGATAAGAGAGGAGGCGAGAGAAATCATTATGTGTGTGAACCGAGTGGAATAGGAGCAGCCATATGTGGGCAGTGTGGGCAGAGAATCACGATTGTTTTAGTTTGAAACAAACTGGCCGTGCATATGTATCATGGTGTACATAGCAAGCCAGAAAGGAACACAGGTCGAACTCACCTTGCTGGGCGGCAGCAGCACGAGGCCAGCCGCCCGAGCCGCAACACCTGGCCCTCCACATGCAATGGTGACCTTGCCTATGTAGCCTGCTCCCACCTGCCACGTGGGATGAACGCGGAATGGAGAGAAAAGAGTTAAGTTTGAGACTTCTCAACTACTCCGCATACTAGGCCCATGGAAACCACGGACATGCCAACAGCCTTCAGAGAGTATAAACCACGCAGACCATTCCCCACCTTCCCGCCTCTCTCCCCCACTCGCCTTGTTTTGATTTTGGCATTTCAAAAGTCCATGGACGTTCCAGTAGCTTTAAAAGTACGACTGAAACAACTCCCCACCTTTCCCGCCTCTTCCTCTCCTTGCGTTTATGTTCCCGACCACCTCCCCCCCTCGCCTCGCCTCACCTTGACACCCGGCGTTTCAACGAAGTCCTTGGACGTGCCAATAGACTTCAGAGTCTGCCATGCAGTGAAACAAACTTCCCACCTCCCCGTTCCCCCCTTCACCTCGCCTCAACTTGACGCCCGGCATCTCAACCAAGTCCATGGACGTGCCAGTGGCTTTCAAAGTATAATCCACAGAAACCATTCCCCGCCTTCCCGCCTTCCCTCGCCTCACCTTCGCTCCCAGCACCTTCCGTTCCGCCTTACCTTGACGCCCGGCATTTCAACCAAGTCCATGGACGTGCCAGTGGCCTTCGCCAAGAACTCGGACAGGATCTGCTCCGCTATGGGTAGCAGGCTGGGTGGGGAGGGGGGGTTGGAGGGAGGAGAGGGGAGGGAGGGAAGACCGTGACACACAGCATGAGGGCAGATGCAAGGGCAGGGAAGGGCACGGAATGGAAGGGCACAGAACGGACAGGCAAGAGCCAGGACGGAGGAAGGAGGGAAGATGGTAGAAACTGTCAAGAAATTTCTTTTCTATGATTAGAAGACAGGGCGGTTGAGGGGAGTGCAGGGCAAGGGAGGCAGCCAGGCAGGGTGGCAGGCAGGGAGGCAGGCAGAGAGGCAAGCAGAGAGGCAAGCAGAGAGGCAAGCAGAGAGGCAAGCAGAGAGGCAAGCAGAGAGGCAAGCAGAGAGGCAAGCAGAGAGGCAAGCAGAGAGGCAAGCAGAGAGGCAAGCAGAGAGGCAAGCAGAGAGGCAAGCAGAGAGGCAAGCAGAGAGGCAAGCAGAGAGGCAAGCAGAGAGGCAAGCAGAGAGGCAAGCAGAGAGGCAAGCAGAGAGGCAAGCAGAGAGGCAAGCAGAGAGGCAAGCAGAGAGGCAAGCAGAGAGGCAAGCAGAGAGGCAAGCAGAGAGGCAAGCAGAGAGGCAAGCAGAGAGGCAAGCAGAGAGGCAAGCAGAGAGGCAAGCAGAGAGGCAAGCAGAGAGGCAAGCAGAGAGGCAAGCAGAGAGGCAAGCAGAGAGGCAAGCAGAGAGGCAAGCAGAGAGGCAAGCAGAGAGGCAAGCAGAGAGGCAAGCAGAGAGGCAAGCAGAGAGGCAAGCAGAGAGGCAAGCAGAGAGGCAAGCAGAGAGGCAAGCAGAGAGGCAAGCAGAGAGGCAAGCAGAGAGGCAAGCAGAGAGGCAAGCAGAGAGGCAAGCAGAGAGGCAAGCAGAGAGGCAAGCAGAGAGGCAAGCAGAGAGGCAAGCAGAGAGGCAAGCAGAGAGGCAAGCAGAGAGGCAAGCAGAGAGGCAAGCAGAGAGGCAAGCAGAGAGGCAAGCAGAGAGGCAAGCAGAGAGGCAAGCAGAGAGGCAAGCAGAGAGGCAAGCAGAGAGGCAAGCAGAGAGGCAAGCAGAGAGGCAAGCAGAGAGGCAAGCAGAGAGGCAAGCAGAGAGGCAAGCAGAGAGGCAAGCAGAGAGGCAAGCAGAGAGGCAAGCAGAGAGGCAAGCAGAGAGGCAAGCAGAGAGGCAAGCAGAGAGGCAAGCAGAGAGGCAAGCAGAGAGGCAAGCAGAGAGGCAAGCAGAGAGGCAAGCAGAGAGGCAAGCAGAGAGGCAAGCAGAGAGGCAAGCAGAGAGGCAAGCAGAGAGGCAAGCAGAGAGGCAAGCAGAGAGGCAAGCAGAGAGGCAAGCAGAGAGGCAAGCAGAGAGGCAAGCAGAGAGGCAAGCAGAGAGGCAAGCAGAGAGGCAAGCAGAGAGGCAAGCAGAGAGGCAAGCAGAGAGGCAAGCAGAGAGGCAAGCAGAGAGGCAAGCAGAGAGGCAAGCAGAGAGGCAAGCAGAGAGGCAAGCAGAGAGGCAAGCAGAGAGGCAAGCAGAGAGGCAAGCAGAGAGGCAAGCAGAGAGGCAAGCAGAGAGGCAAGCAGAGAGGCAAGCAGAGAGGCAAGCAGAGAGGCAAGCAGAGAGGCAAGCAGAGAGGCAAGCAGAGAGGCAAGCAGAGAGGCAAGCAGAGAGGCAAGCAGAGAGGCAAGCAGAGAGGCAAGCAGAGAGGCAAGCAGAGAGGCAAGCAGAGAGGCAAGCAGAGAGGCAAGCAGAGAGGCAAGCAGAGAGGCAAGCAGAGAGGCAAGCAGAGAGGCAAGCAGAGAGGCAAGCAGAGAGGCAAGCAGAGAGGCAAGCAGAGAGGCAAGCAGAGAGGCAAGCAGAGAGGCAAGCAGAGAGGCAAGCAGAGAGGCAAGCAGAGAGGCAAGCAGAGAGGCAAGCAGAGAGGCAAGCAGAGAGGCAAGCAGAGAGGCAAGCAGAGAGGCAAGCAGAGAGGCAAGCAGAGAGGCAAGCAGAGAGGCAAGCAGAGAGGCAAGCAGAGAGGCAAGCAGAGAGGCAAGCAGAGAGGCAAGCAGAGAGGCAAGCAGAGAGGCAAGCAGAGAGGCAAGCAGAGAGGCAAGCAGAGAGGCAAGCAGAGAGGCAAGCAGAGAGGCAAGCAGAGAGGCAAGCAGAGAGGCAAGCAGAGAGGCAAGCAGAGAGGCAAGCAGAGAGGCAAGCAGAGAGGCAAGCAGAGAGGCAAGCAGAGAGGCAAGCAGAGAGGCAAGCAGAGAGGCAAGCAGAGAGGCAAGCAGAGAGGCAAGCAGAGAGGCAAGCAGAGAGGCAAGCAGAGAGGCAAGCAGAGAGGCAAGCAGAGAGGCAAGCAGAGAGGCAAGCAGAGAGGCAAGCAGAGAGGCAAGCAGAGAGGCAAGCAGAGAGGCAAGCAGAGAGGCAAGCAGAGAGGCAAGCAGAGAGGCAAGCAGAGAGGCAAGCAGAGAGGCAAGCAGAGAGGCAAGCAGAGAGGCAAGCAGAGAGGCAAGCAGAGAGGCAAGCAGAGAGGCAAGCAGAGAGGCAAGCAGAGAGGCAAGCAGAGAGGCAAGCAGAGAGGCAAGCAGAGAGGCAAGCAGAGAGGCAAGCAGAGAGGCAAGCAGAGAGGCAAGCAGAGAGGCAAGCAGAGAGGCAAGCAGAGAGGCAAGCAGAGAGGCAAGCAGAGAGGCAAGCAGAGAGGCAAGCAGAGAGGCAAGCAGAGAGGCAAGCAGAGAGGCAAGCAGAGAGGCAAGCAGAGAGGCAAGCAGAGAGGCAAGCAGAGAGGCAAGCAGAGAGGCAAGCAGAGAGGCAAGCAGAGAGGCAAGCAGAGAGGCAAGCAGAGAGGCAAGCAGAGAGGCAAGCAGAGAGGCAAGCAGAGAGGCAAGCAGAGAGGCAAGCAGAGAGGCAAGCAGAGAGGCAAGCAGAGAGGCAAGCAGAGAGGCAAGCAGAGAGGCAAGCAGAGAGGCAAGCAGAGAGGCAAGCAGAGAGGCAAGCAGAGAGGCAAGCAGAGAGGCAAGCAGAGAGGCAAGCAGAGAGGCAAGCAGAGAGGCAAGCAGAGAGGCAAGCAGAGAGGCAAGCAGAGAGGCAAGCAGAGAGGCAAGCAGAGAGGCAAGCAGAGAGGCAAGCAGAGAGGCAAGCAGAGAGGCAAGCAGAGAGGCAAGCAGAGAGGCAAGCAGAGAGGCAAGCAGAGAGGCAAGCAGAGAGGCAAGCAGAGAGGCAAGCAGAGAGGCAAGCAGAGAGGCAAGCAGAGAGGCAAGCAGAGAGGCAAGCAGAGAGGCAAGCAGAGAGGCAAGCAGAGAGGCAAGCAGAGAGGCAAGCAGAGAGGCAAGCAGAACTTGAAGGGGAAGAGCAGGAGAGACGTACCCAGAGGCGCCTGGGTCGCCGGCAGGGTTTGATCCCGTGACAGCAGAGTCCGAGGTGAGATTGGTGCCCGCAAACCCCAGCCTTGGCAGCAACTGCTGCTGCTCTGCTTGCGGTGCCATTCCCTGTTGTTGTGATTGCTGTTGCTGCTGCTGCTGCTGTTGCTGTTGCTGTTGCTGTTGCTGCTGCTGCTGCTGCGCCGCTCCCAGTTGCCGCTGTTTGAGCGCGTCTAAAGCGGCCGCCCCTCCGCCAAACTCCCCGCCCACCCCTCCAATTCCTCCCACCCCTCCCGCCCCGCCCACCCCTCCTAGCGCAGCCGCTCGCAGTTGGGAGAAGATGTCTGGCTGACCCAGGGGCAGACCTGGATGCATTCCCGGGGGGAGAACCGGCTGATGCCAAGGGATGGGTAAGGGAGAGGGAGGAGAAGGAGGGAACGCACGGGAAGCCCACAGGGAGGAAGCAGTGAGACGAATGAGAGAGAGAGAGATGTCTGGCTGACCCAGCGGCAGACCCGGGTGCATTCCCGGGGGTAGAACCGGCTGACGCCAAGGGACAAGGGGGAAGGAGAGGGAGGGGAAGGAGGGAACGGAGGGAAATTCACAGGGAGTAAGCGATGAGACGAGATGAGAGAAAGACGTCTGGCTGACCCAGTGGCAGGCCCGGGTGCATTCCCGGAGGGAGAACCAGCTGATGCCAAGGGATGGAAGATAAGGGGACGGAACGGAGGGAGAGGGGACAGACAGGGCGGGGAGATGAGACGAACTGGGGGTGGGGTTGGTTTTGGGTCTAGAGAGTGGCGATAGAGGTCATGACGGGAGAACGTGGAAGAACGGAGAGATGAGGGCCGCACGAACAGCCATGGAACAGTTTTCGCGGCAGAGATTTTCCGAAGGAACGTAAACGCTTACAGCAGTGGGAATGCCGGGAACGGGACCACCCGCAGCAGCCGCAGCGGCAGCAGCAGCAGCGCCGGGGAGATTCAGCGGGTCCGCGGCCGCAGCAGCCGCAGCAGCAGCCGCAGCAGCATGAGGAGAGACATGAGGAGGAAAACGCTTACAGCAGTGGGAATGCCGGGAACAGGTCCGCCTGCAGCAGCTGCGGCAGCAGCAGCAGCGCCGGGGAGCTTCAGCGGGTCCGCGGCCGCAGCAGCCGCAGCAGCAGCGGCAGCCGCCGCAGCTACAGACCCCGGCGTGGGTCCGCCGAGCTGCTGCGACGCTTCCAGGCGTGCGACCTGCTGTCGCAGGAGCATGTTTTCGAGCGTGAGCTGCGAGATCTTGCGCGTGGAGAGCTCGTTCTCTTCTACTAGGAGCTTGTTTAAGGCGGAGAGGCGCGAGTTCATGCTCTGCAGCCGGCTGTACTCCATCCGCTGCCGCTCGCGACATCTGGAGGAGCGGGAGCGGGTTACAGGGTTGCAAAAAAGAGATATTGTTACAGCGTTGGAGAGATCGGACTCATTGAGAAGGAAAGTTAGCTACTCAAGAGAGGTTTGCTTCGGTTGCTAGTCGAACAGGGAACAATGTGGCGACTTTGAGGCTCTAGCTATCTGGGATTGCTCGGGTTCCAACGTCGAAAGCGCACCGACTGACGCGTGAGAGAACGATTCGAAATTGCACAACTTCGTCTACTGTCAATTTCGTGGAAGGAAGTAACCGTAACGAGGAAGAGTTGTCTCAAATGCAGCTCCAATCTCCGCTTTTTCAACGAGGAGGCTTGAAAGAGAAGATGCGAGGCCGTACGTGTTCGAATAAAAAATAACACTAAGAACGCCCTAGAAACTGCGCTAGCTGATTCAATACCTTCGGTTCTGGAACCAGACTTTGATCTGCTTCGGCTCGATATTCGACAGAACGGGATATTCCTTAATAAGTTGCGACCGCCGCACGGAGCTCGGTTTCGGGCATTCTTTATAGACTTTCTCCAATACCTCCACCTGCTCGCTCGTATATCTAACGTATTTCCCTCCCTCCGTGGGACCTTCATTGCCGGGATACTGATCTCCCTCCTCATCCTGCTCTCTCTCGTTCTTCTCCTCTCCGCTTTCATGCGATTTCTCTTGCCCTTGCCCTGCTCCTCCCGCCGACGTTCCCATTACGCTTTTATAATCCCTCTAACTCGTGTCTCTTACGCTTCTCCAACCCTAACCTAATCTGCACTTTTCCCTCACCAAAACAAGCCAATCACCAGCCTCGGCAGGACAGGTGGGGGTTTGCTCAGTGAAGCTGCTTTGACCAGTGGCGTTCAGAAAGTGGCGGTTCAAGTCTATCAAGAAAATGATGATCCCAGGGATCGCACTGAGTGGTTTGTTGCAGTTGTCCCGCTGGGAGGCTATCAGTGCCGTCAGCTAGGGTTTGTAGTTTTCCTCGCAGCGAACGCACGGGCACGGCAGAGCGATGATGAGGAAGGCCAAACAGGAGGGGAGGGTATGATGATCCCAAGGGCGCGCGCGGAAGGTGATGATCATCTAGGCTCGGGCCCAAGGGTGGAACGTGCGCGTTTACGGTGCGGGAGCGGAAACTATGGCCCCGTCGCGGTAGCGGTTGTGCTGGAATCTCTCGCGCGAGGGAGGCAAGGGGGGGATGGCGGAAGAGAGGATCAAGGAGATAATGATGATCCCAAGGGCCACGGAGACCAAGCGAGCGGAGGCATGATGAGGCGAACTGCAGTACCGAGGTTCGGGGAGAGGTCCGGCAGGACTCAGGGCCCAAGTGTGACTGTTTCCGAATGATGGAGGCTGATCACTGTTGGTCGAAAGTTGGAGTCATTTAGGCTCGGCGGGAACAGCGTCAGACCAAGCCACGATTTGCGAACAATCGCTGGACCAAATTTGGTTCGGTTTTTTCCCTGACTTGGTAGTTGAACGTCGTGATAAAGCTGGCCAACCGATTTTTACCCATACCGTATCTCTGCAACCTGCTAGGTTCGTAAACTAATGTGCATATATCGATTATAATCAATTCTGTGTGAATCAGCGAGGCGCAAGCATTGCGATATAGAACAGCTTCACTAATTAAGGCACTGCTTTTCGTTTTCCTAAATTATGACTAAATAACACCAATGTTACCCATGTTTCAGATTCAATTGTTAGCACCACTGGCAGCTGCCTTCTTCTCGGCGGCTGGGCTATTCACCGCATCTGCAATTTCCCGCACTGCAGCCACCATCGCAATAGGCTCATTCAGGCGATTGATGGCAGATCCAACACCCTGCAGAAGACAGTAAGGAGACTCGTTAAGGAAATCAATGGCCGGTTGGGCAATGGTCATTGCATGGTGGCAATAAAAGTGGCAGAGAAACAAAAACAAACAAACAAACAAACAAAAAGACCAGGGGGAGGGAGGGAGGGATAGACGCAGACATACCACTCCAGAAGCACCAGCAGCGAAGGCGAGTGGGACAGTGACAGCGCTGAGACCAGAGGCACACATGACAGGGATGGTGACAGCACGCGCGATAGAGTAGGTGGCTGCAATGGTGGGGGTGGCCTGGATGGAGGAAGGGGGGGGGGGGGGGGGGGGGGGGGGGGGGGGGGGGGGGGAGGGGGCAGAAGCACCAAGGAACGGATCATACTAGGGCTACGGCTGCCCTGAGAGGTGACAACAACTCTTTGACGCTAGAGACATTGTACGTATGGTGATGGCATGAGTCTTGGAGTAGGTGGATATGATGTTGGTGGAGGTAGAGAGGGATGTGAAGATTGTAATATGGGAGTGACTCATAGAACGTCACCCACACATTTCAAGTAGACACAGAAATTGACGCATACAGCAAACACCTCCCCTCCGTCACCACCCACCCCCCACCCCCCCCCTTCTCTCCCACTGAGTCGACTCATCACATACAGCCAACCCACCCACCTTCTCCACCAGCCCTTGAACGCCAGCAGAGGAAGCTGCTGAGCTGGTTCCGCCCTCAGTCTGGATGACGTCAGCACCACACTCTTGCAGAGCCTCTGCCAGAGCGACCTGGATGGAGTGAGCGGGGAGTAGGCGGGGATGAGAGGGGAGTGGGAGGGGAGTAGAGGGGGACGAGAGGAGAGTGGGAGGGGAGTATGACGCAGAAGAGATGGAAGGGAAGGTTGATGGGTAGGGAGAGGGTGAGATGGCATGGCATAGGTCTGTCTGGGATAGGCGATAGGGGGGAGGGTGGCTGACAGGTGATGGCAGTAGACAAGAAGTGGGAGGAGAAATGCACATAGTGAAAAGGGTTTTAGGGGGAGATAAGGGATGGATCAATGGGAGGGTTGATTGGATGGGAGGAATTCGGGAAGACGGGGTTGGAACGAAGGGATGGGAGTAACTGGGAATGGGCGTGATTGGGGGCAAAAAGGAAAACTTTATCATCAGCACCGGAAGAAGCAGAGTGTGGGCTACGGTGATAAAAAATGGATGAGAGGGAGGGAAGAAGTACAGGATGGGTGGGGTGGTTGGAAGGGTGCGGGATGGGTAGGGTGGTTGGAAGGGTGCGGACAGAGGGTTACCTGTTCGGGCAGAGGCAGAGTGTGGGGCACGGTGACAGAGAGGGCGATGGAGGGGAGCAGCTGGCGAGTGCGACGAGTCAAGTCAAGCACCTGCAGCGATCGGGAGAGGGAAGATAAATCAGCATAACTGCGCTCACGCCCCGTATCATGCTAACAAGTGGCGCCTACCCGACTGAAACGCCCTCCGTGCTCTAGCCGTCAGCTCAGCTCATGCTGTTCATCCATACCACCCCGTCACTCTAGCCTCCTCTCGTCGTTTCCTTGCTTTGTTACTCTGCTTTCAGAAACTCTATATTCGTGACGAAACTCAAACGGCGCGTATTGACGCGACGATACCGACCCGCTTCAGTGGCTCCAAGTCCACTCACATCATGAATATCATGCATCCACAGCATCCGGAGCTATTTTCCACCGTTCCCCTTCACCTACACTGATGAGCCTTGTGCCACTCTTCAAGTCCTCAGCCGCGCCGTAAATCCGTTGATTTTACGTTGAGATTTTGAGTTTTTCGCGACTCTGAGGCACACCCGTGGAGTTTTGAGATTCGAGCTCTTCGGCGTAACCTTGCCTCCTCCGCAGGGAATTCGTATTTTGAGGCGTCTACAATCTCGCGTCTTACCCCCGTGGCACAGCCCCGCCTTACCTCCTCTGTGGTAAATTCCCGGCCGTCAGGATAGAACGAATCAAAGTTGCCAATCTCGATCTGCCACGTGGAATTGAATCGAGCAGAAGAGATTGGATTAAAACGACGTGGAAAAACTCCAAGCGCATGAGTGAACAGGCTGGAGTATGTTTGCTTGCATTGCGGAATGAACACGTTCACCCCTTGACTTGATTGCCGTATCATGTGATCCCTAATCGCAAGCAATGACACAGACTCACCATGTGCGCGCCAGCAGCAACTGCCTCGACGAACTTCTCCGGCTCAACCGCCGACACGCAGATCTGATCGACGGCGCGAGAGAGGAACAGGGAAAAGAGACGGGAAAGAGCAGAGGAAGGGAGACTTTTGAGTCGACTCAGAAGTCACTCCGGCACGACTGCCGACACGCAGATCTGATCGACAGGGCGAGGGAAGAACAGGGAAGGAGGAGGAGGAGGAAGAGAGCAGAGGGAGGGAGGAACAAGGCAGGGAGAGACGAAGGACGGGGTGAGGTAGGAACAGGCCAGGGCAGAACCATATATGGGTTGAAGGGAAAAGGAGGCTGTTTTCTAACAAATAGGAGAGATAAGAATACACCCATGCATGTGTACCCTCATGCCTGGAATGGCTTCCAGAGACAGCGATGAGGAGCGGGCAAGAATTCTTCAGGGAGAGACGCTGAGGCTGAAGGCTTACAGGGAGAGAGGTGAGGGAGCGGGCGAGGCGGACGAGGTCGGCATCGCAGGCAATGTCGACCACCGTGGCCCCTCCCTGGTGAGTATTGCACGGGGATGGATGCGGGAAAGACGGGGTGGTGAACCGACGGGGATGAACGAAGTGATCAGATGCGGAGTGAGGAGAGAAGCCAAGAAGATAGAGATTCAGGATCCAGCAATGGAAAGAGGCGAGTGGAAGAGCTGATGGACCGGAGCGAAAAAATTGTAAAATAGACGATGCACGTCGGGGGAAGGAGGGGATGGCGAAGGGGCGAATGGGGCAAGTGGGGGATGGGGTAGATTAAAGAATGGTAATGAGGAAAGAAGTGTTGGACAGTCGTTGCGTACCTTCTCAGCAGCGGAGACGACAGCGGCGACAGAGTCGGCATCGAAGTTGTTGAGTCCTGCGATGGCCTGAAGGCACCAGAAACGACATTGAGAATGAAGGAAAAATAAGGTTTATGAAACGAAAGATGACGAACAGAAAGAGAGTGATGCCGTGATCGTGAACAAGCAAGCAGTCCCTTTCCTCACAAGCAGACGCACGAGCAACAAAAGGTTGTGCTTTTTTTTCCTCACCACGTGAGACGTGAATGCGAGATCCTGACAATGAACGAACGACAACGGACGACAAAGACAAACTGTTCTGGTACTCTAAGAATGTACGACTGTGATACTGATGTTCAGCTTTCCTGCAAAAGCACACCTTGAAAGCCTTCTTCTCGCGGAAAGATCTCAAAGCGAAGGCTCGGTTGCTCTCGTCGTTGGAAGCTGACGGCTTCGCGGAGCACCTGACGGAGCCGTTAGTCTTGCCGGCCGGTGCACGCTTGCTGACGGAAGCAGCGGAGCGAAGGACCGGAGTTCCCGAGATAGTGGCTGAGCTGGCAAGAGCCATGGATGACGCGGCACTCGCGGAAAGCGCGGTTGTCGCCACCTTTGAGGAGAGGGAGCTGGTAGTGAGAGCAGCCATGGCTTGAGAAGTTTAACGCGTACAAAAACAGAAAAATGCCGAAAAGATGCGCGACGACTGCTCGACTCCCTCTCCTAAAACAGGAACCTGACGTAGGGCAAGAGTGACGTGTTGTGAGAACTTGATAGCAGGTATGATGAAGAATAACTAAGGGATGGTGGATAATGGCGGAAAGCTGAAGAACACAAGGGTCCCAGTAAGGGTCAAGAGGAGGTGAGGCAAGGTGGGGCGAGATGGGATGCGGTGGAATGGAGATCACAAAGTGACGGTAGAAGTACCGCAACTTTCGGGAGACTGGCGCGAAAAGCGGGCTGAATAAAAATTGCCGGAGCGGACATTGGCAATGCATCAGCAGATTGCGAGGGGTGATGACCTGCATGGTTGTGATTGGACCAAATGTACACAACTTTTTAACGAGCGTGCGTGTCTTCGTGATAAGCGAAACCACGTGGTGAAAGCTGATTCGCGATTTCCTTTGTTCTGGGGCAAAAATCTTCGTCTCCACAGAGCCATATCTCGATAAAATCGGCTGCTCTCAATGAAACGATGTTGCTATTTGTATAAGATGCAGAAAAGCAGTAATAAGAATCCCGCTTCAACAGAAGGAACACTCGAGGTCCCAGCGCAGCCCTTACAACATACACTCCCTGTTGCGACCTCTAAATCCTCGTGCCAAATAACCCATTCTCCCAGAGGCGCCTCTACATGTGAGATCTGAGGCCGAGCTCAAGAGCATGTCGAATCCCCTTAGCAAGTGGCGCAGCTGGTGGTAGAGGAGACTCGGAGTCAGGTACGAGGATGGAGGGCTCGTTGCACTTCCCATGCTCCCCATGTTCACCTGAAAAATGCAGCAGCGGAGGGTGTGGTGGTTAGGCGGCGGACGCGTTATGCTTTGGCCAACCCCTTTTAAAGAGCTCAACCATCGTAGTCTGTACGGGGAGTGGGGGAGGGCGACGGGAGGAAAGAGGGGAAGGTGAAAAAGAGGGAGAGACGAGAGGGGGGCAAGACGTAGAAAGGGGGTGAGAGTTCTTACCTCAGACTCAAGAGAGAACAGCCCGTCGAGCAGTATGGAGGCATGAGAGGAAGCATGGGAGGAGGGGGGTGAAGCAGATGGAGTGAGTGTGACTTGGGCGGTGGAGGAGGGGAGGAGGGGTTGTTGAGCAGTGGAGGGAGTGGAGGGGGAGAAGAGGTGGAGGGAAAAAAGAGGCGGGCGGCGAGGAAAGTCTGGATAGATGACGACCTGATGGTATGGGCGTCAGGGGGTGAGGAGGGGGGATGATAATGATGCCGTATGGAGGAATGCCGAGGGAAACAGATATAGGGTGGAATCAAGCACTGGGAGCAGGAGTCAGCGAGCAATTTTCGGATTAATAAGAGACAGGGGGGGTAAATAAGAAACAAGGAGGTGGATCAAAGCTAAAAGATCACATACCAGTGCCTGCAGGTCACACACACCCCTCTCGCCCTCCTCCTTCCTCCCCTTCCGCTCTCCACTCCCACCACTCCCTCCACCCCCTCCGCCCACTGCGCCCCGCACAATGAGCTCATACACACAGGCACCGGCCCCCAGCACAGTCTCCCAGGCGAGAGCAGCAGGGGTGGAGGGATGGATGCCATGTGCTGCCGCCCACGACCACGGCAACGCCACCCACACTGCCCCTTCTATGTCCCCACTGCCCCCTCCACCCTGCCCGTCCCCTGCAGATCCTTCTGCTGCCGATCCTCTTGCTGCTACAACTGTTGCTGCTTTTTCCCCGTGTGCTCGCTTGCTTCCTTTCTCTCCATCCCTCTCTTCCAGCGCCCGTGTGTCATCACCCCCCTTCCCATCACTCGCTTTCCCTTCACCCTTCTCCTTGCCCTCCCTACTGCTCCTCCTCTCCCTGCCACTGCTCTTCCCCTCGCTCTCCCGCTTCTTCCCCCCACCCTCGCCTTTCCCTGCTGACCCTTCATCAACCTCACTTGTCCCACCCACCCCTGCCAGTCCCCCAAGTCTCCTCCTCTGTGCAATCACCAGCGCTCTGGAGAGCAAAACACCAGGCGACAAACCACCCTCTCCTGCCAGACCACCAACCATCAAGCCGCCCTCTTGTCCCAAGCCACCAACAAACAATCCACCTTTCCCTTCTCCTTTGCCACGAGACGATCCATCCTCCCCTGATCCCTTCTCCCCCTTCCTCTCGTCCCCTTTCCTCTCTTCTCCTTTCTTCTCATCACCTTTCCTTTCGTCTCCTTTCCTCTCGTCGCCTTTCCTCTCGTCTCCTTTCCTTTCATCCCCTTTCCTGTCTTCCCCTTTCTTCTCATCTCCTTTCCTGTCACCCCTATCCTTCTCCCCTTCCCTCTCGCTCCTCCCCTCCCCTCGCCGCTCCTTCCCTCGCTTCTCTCCCCCCTTCCCACCTGCCAAATCGCCCTTGTCTGCCTTTCCCCCAATCTGGTTGCTGTTTGTGGGGCTTGGGAATCCCAGCGGACCAATGAGAAGCTGCCAGCTCAGAATGGAGCATTGAGGAAGGTACCCGGAATCTTCTGGCCAGGGTCCAGAGGAATAACGGGCAGCAGCAGCATTTGTGGGGAGTGTGCTTGCAACGAGGGAGGAGAGAACCGCGCTGCATTTAGAGAAGGAGGAGGGTGGGAGGTAGGGAGGGTGGAAAAGGGGAGGAAGCAGGAGCAAAACGCAGGAAGGAGCACTGTTGGTTCAGGGGAAAGAACCTACGGTTTCGAAGACAATGCTGCCATGCCATGTATGACACGAAAACGACATCGCTGCACAGCCGTCCGCTCATCCCCCTCCTCCCGCTCACCCCCCACCCCCCCGAGCTTCCCCCCCAGGCAGTCGTAACAGTTGCTCCCCCACCACCCAGGCACCATCTGCTCGTTCCCCCCCCCAGGCACTCACATGACTCACTTGAGCTCTCTCGCGGCCGTCACTCGCTCCCTCGTCGCCTGCACTGCAGCACTCACAGGCCTCTGCTCATCTCCCCACCCCCAAGGCACTCATCATAGCCGTCCGACCATCCCCACAGGCACTCCTAACTGCCCGCTCAATCCCCTTTCCAGCCACTCACATGACTTACTTGAGCTCTCTCGCAGCTGTCACTCGCTCCCCCATCGCCTGCAACACTCAAAGCCATATGATCATCCCACCTCCCCTCCCCCCTGTCCTTCCCCCTCAAGCCACTCATTCCCCCCTTCCCTCTAGCAGGCACTCACATGACTCACTTGAGCTCTCTCGCGGCAGTCACTCGCTCCAGCACTCACAGGCCTCTGCTCATCTCCTCACCCCAAGGGACTCATCATAGCCGTCCGTTCAGCCAACCAGTCAATCACAGCCATCACTCATCATCCCACCCCCCCAGGCAGCCACTCACATGACTCACTTGAGCTCTCTCGCAGCTGTCACCCTCTCCCTCATCGCCTGCAGCACTCGTCCCAGCCGCCGCTCCTCCCTAAACGCCTCTAGTCGCTCCAACAGCGCTGCTCGCGTTCCCCCAGGCCCTGCCTCCGCTGCCCCTCCCTCTCTCGCCGCTACCACTGCCGTTGCTGCAGCAGCTGCACCAGCCGCAGGAGGAGCAGCGGCACCAGCAGCGGCGGCAGCAGAAGCATCGACGTCCATTGCAGCAGCGGCAGAGGTACGAGCATCACCCTTACCAGCAGCAGCAGCATCAGCAGTAGCAGCAGCAGCAGAAGAGCCCGCGGGCAGCAGGAAGGAAGGAGGGAGGGGCGGGAGGAAATCCAGGCCACACATGAGCTGCGCCCAGTAGTATGGGCGAGAGACGCGCGTAGGGAGAGACGCCAGGAACCCACTCTCCCGCGCTAACGGCTCCTTAGCCATATTCGGAAAGAGAAGGCCTGAGTCCTCCGGGAATAGGTTGGTGAGGAGAGTGTGGAGGGAGAGAGGGGACGGGGGGAGGGTGGGTGAGGGAGGGGTGGGGAAGAAGGAGAAGGAGGAGGAGGACGGGAGGAGGGGCGGGGATTGGGATTCGACGGGGCCTGCGCAGATGACTCTGAGGTTCCAGAGCATTTCGTAGCGGAGCACTAGCAGGGCGGGCTGTTGCACGTCTTCTTTCTCCCTCGCCTTGCTCTTTCCCTTCTCTTTCTCCTTCTCCTTCTCCTTTTCCTTCTCTTTCTCTTTCTCCACCTTTTCTTCCTCCTCCGCCCCGCGCTCCCCGCCCTGCCCAACAGCCTCCGCGTTCCCCCGCTCCGCCCTTCCCCGCGCGTCCAGCAGGCGGAGCACCACAACCAGCGGATGGGGGGAATCCACTGCGCCTATAAGGTCAGCTGCGCCAATCAGCGCATTCGGTTGCGCCTGCTTCCCTCCCTCCTCACTGACCACCATAGCAGTACCCATGGTACCCAGAGCACCGGCACCACCGCCACCATTACCGCCGCCACCGTTACCGTCAGCAACAGCAGCGTCAGCGCCAGCACCATCAGCACCGCCGTTACCGTCGCCATTACCATCGCCGTTCCCACCACCATCAGCACTATCAGCAGCACCATCAGCAGCAGCGGCACCATCAGCAGCAATAGCTCCTGCGGCGTCGTTTTCAGTATCCGACTTTCGTCGCCTCCTCCTCAGCCCTTCCTCCTCCTCATCCTCCCGGTCTCTCTCCCCTTCTCCCTCCTCCCCCTCTTCCTCCTCCCCCATCTGACCCTCCTCACCCCCTCCCCTTGCCGCAGCAGCAGACGCAGCGGCAGCCGCTGCTGCCTCTCTCTCTTCCACCGTAGCAGCAAAGGCTTCAGCCTCTCTAACGCTCCCTTCAATCTCCACCTCTATCGCCTCTTCTAACGAGTCCCTCCGAGCAGCTAATTGCGAGTATAAAACGTAGAGAGGCGGAGGGAGGAGGGACGCTAAGCGATGCTGCTTCACCCGCCGCGAGTGCTGCATCCCCATTTGCTGCTGGAGCGGACCGGATGCTTTTTTAAGGGCTTTCAGCTGCCCGGGAAGGCTACCCAGAAACTTTTTCCGGCTGCTGATGCTCTCCTGGAGCGTCCGCCGTCGGATTTCCAGCATCTCCCGCGCGCGGACCAGCTCCTTTCGCTGGATTAAGGGAGAGGTTGTAGAATGGTAGAATTGTATCAGTACAAGCGGAGAGACCTAAATGCGGATGACATAGAAACCCCTAAGATCTTGGCAACTGTTGCGAGCGGACCAGCTCCTACCGCAAGATTGGGGTACGTAAAAAATGGAAGGGCGGATGAAACGGTAAGGATTCAATCTCTGGCGGAAAGTAGATCGTGGTTTACCTGATGAAGCTCGTAGTTGAGTCGCTGCAGCATCAGCCGGTGCGGATCCTTCTCCAGCCCCGGCTCCGATTTAAGGCTCTCCGGTGCATCCATAAAGAACTCGTGCGCGCTAACCAGCTCGATGTCCGGATGCCGCGAAACGAAATCCCGATACGCCGCGATCGATCTCGCGTGGTGGTTCATCTTGTACTGAAGATTGTGCAGCCGGAGCGCGGTCGTGTCGACGGGAGCTCGCGCCGCTTCGGTCTCCGATTTAACGCGCTCCTCGTCGTTTAAGATCTGACGGTTCAGACGGCGTAGATCCAGCAAGATCACCGAGGCTTCTGTTGAAAACTCCTGAATGTCGGCGAGAGCGGCGGAAGCGGCCTCGTTTTTACCAGTCTCGTTACCCCCATCGCTTTCAAGCGCTTTAATCTGTTTCTGCTTCGTTAAAAGGATTTTCGATATAAGCTCCTCGAATTTCGACCGCGCCGATACGAGCTCGTCGTAAGTCGTCGACATTGCAGCGAATGGCTGCTCGCGTTTCTGCAATACTGGAGATGATATCTGAGTCGCCTAAAGAAGTCGCTTCCGCAATACTTTATCCACCGATCTGCAAATGCCTCAACGCCTGGCGAAAACGCCTGATCGTCGATATCCACAAATTTCTTATCGCCAGCCTGCGAGCGTCTAGTCGCGGGAACGCGCAGGGTCTGAATGTCGTCCAGCGGATTTTAAATGGCTCGCCTTGATAGTAACGGATAACACACACAAAAAGGCCCAGCCAGGTCACGTCGAGCGTGGGGGGGAACCCAGCACTCCAGACTCGAGCCGCAAGCACAGCATGAGAGGAAGCCTACGGGAAAGGCCGCGTTCCCGACTAGGCTAGAAGCGATGAGTGAGACGAGAGGATTGACAAGTGACGAGAATGATGAGGAAAGAGGCTGAAGAACTGGAGAAATGGAGGAAGCGGCTGTGAAATGTGAAAGAATCGCTATGGATGAAGAAACCCCCTGACGACAATCCCAAGAAGCCCCCCAAAAAAAGGCGGGGGTGGGAGATTCGTTACAGGTAATTCAACATCATGTAAGCAAGGTTTCCCTAACACCCTGACAGGGTACAATACCTGTGATTTTAAACACCAAGAAGGAAACATTGTGGCGGTAAGTTGGTGTGTGCAATCATTTCATCGCCTTATCAATGTGAAGAAAACTATTCACATCGTCCTATTCAAATGTAACCAAATTAGAACTCAGGTCCAGATGCAAATATGTCAACCAATCCACGAAAGACTTGAGCAGAGAGTTGAGAGGCCACCACCAACTCCCCATCCACATTCCACGTGCTTTGCTTCCCGTGAGACGTGAACATGAAGGCAGGGGTCTAGTGATAAGAACATATTGGGATGGACAGCGGGATGAATAACGAGGGTAGGAGGGGATTGGATGGGAGCGGAAAGAGCGTGATAAGGTGTGAAGGATGGATTGGAACTTGAAAGACATCTAGGGCAGGGAGGTTTTGACGTATTTCACTGAAGAATTTCTGTTCGCAAATGAGCCTCTTCAACGTACCTTGTATGTCTCCACGAAGTCAAAGGCGAATGGATCAGCCCCTTTGCGAGCTAGCCGAGTCAGCTGACTGCCATGGGGGGGAAGGGAGATGGGAGGTGGAAGAAAGCAAGGAATGCAAAAAAACAAGAGGCAACAACAGAAAATATGCAGCATCGCCGAGGCAGGCACCTAAAACTAGTGCAAATAAAGAGCAAAGGATAGCGGGGGCTTACTGCAGGTATTCAGGGCGGGAGCACTTGCGGATGAGGATGAGATGCAGATTGCCGTCCGCCAGGTGGGCCTGTGCCGCGACGCCATCTGGCGCCTTGTCATTGCGACACGACATCACTGCCGCCCCCACGCTGTGGAACTTTCCTCGCACCGTCCTCCAACAGGGCCTCAGCCCCTCACTCTGCTTATCCTTCTCCGTCCCCCCAATTTCAGGCACACCCTCTCCCTTATGCCCTCCTTTCTGCAATACCCCCTCCTGCCCAGCTAGTCCCACAGGTGCTGACGTGGCAGGACCCAATTTCACGCGGGGAAATTGAGGTGGGTCGATTGATGAGCTGTCAAGAGAGAGGAGGCCGTGGGAGGAACGAGCGAGTTGCGAGAGGTCGGTGCTGCTGGCGCAAACAGTGCATCCCGCAGTGCACACGTCTGGGAAGCTGCTGCGCCTCATGCTGCCGCGTCTGATGCTGTTGCTGCTTGTGCCGGTGGTGCTGAACATAGGAGCCACGCATAAAAGCCACGCATGAGTGACAAGGAAGAAAGAAAGGAAAGATTTGCAATTTGGATTAATTGCAAGCTGGGACACATTGCATCCTGCAGTGCACACGTATGGGAAGCTGCTGCGCCTGCTGCTGCTCATAGTGCGCCTGCTGCTTGTGCTGGTGGTGCTGAACAGGAGCCACGCATGAGGCACAGGGAAGAAAGAATGGAAAGGTTTGTGATTGGATTGTTCAAAAACTTGGGAGAGATCGGTGCTGCTGGCTCACACAGTGCATCCCGCCGTGCACACGTCTGGAAAGCTGCTGCGCCTCATGCTGCCGCGTCTGATGCTGTTGCTGCTTGTGCAAGTGGTGCTGAAAGAATGAATAGGAGCCACGCATGAGGCACAAGGAAGAAAGAATGAAAGGGTTTAAATTGGATTGATCGCAAGCTGAAAGAGGTCAATGCTGCTGGCGCACACAGTGCATCCTGCAGTGCACACGTCTGGGAAGCTGCTGCGCCTCATGCTGCTCATACTGCGCCTGCTGCTTGTGCTGGTGGTGCTGAACATAGGAGTCAAGGAAGAAATGACAGGAAACTTATATATAAGGATTGACCACTGCTGATGATCCAAGACCACACACTTAAAAAAAGCCCACTCAAGCAGCCTTTCACTCATTCATGACACCTGAATTAACACACATAGACAGGCACCTCCAGAAACACATTTAGGCAGGCGCCTCCAGAAACACATTTAGGCAGGCGCCTCCAGAAACACACCTAGGCAGGCGCTCCCCTGGATTAAGTCGCGCCCCTGGATTAAGTCGCGCCCCTGGATTAAGTCGCGCCCCTGGATTAAGGCGCGCCCCTGGATTAAGTCGCGCCCCTGGATTAAGTCGCGCCCCTGGATTAAGGCGTGCCCCTGGATTAAGGCGCGCCCCTGGATTAAGGCGCGCCCCTGGATTACGGCGTGCCCCTAGATTAAGTTGCACCCCTGGATTAAGGCGTGCCCCTGGATTAAGGCTCGCCCCTGGATTAAGGCGTGCCCCAAGATTAAGGCGTGCCCCTGGATTAAGGCGCGCCCCTGGATGAAGGCGCGCCCCTGGATTAAGGCGCGCCCCTGGATTAAGGTGCGCCCCTGGATTAAGGCGTGCCCCTGGATTAAGGCCCGCCCCTGGATTAAGGCGCGCCCCAAGATTAAGGCGTGCCCCTGGATTAAGGCGCGCCCCTGGATTAAGGCCCGCCCCTGGATTAAGGCGCGCCCCTGGATTAAGGCGCGCCCCTGCATTAAGGCACGCCCCTGGATTAAGGCGCGCCCCTGGATGAAGGCGCGCCCCTGGATTAAGGCGCGCCCCTGGATTAAGGCGCGCCCCTGGATTAAGGTGCGCCCCTGGATTAAGGCGCGCCCCTGCATTAAGGCACGCCCCTGGATTAAGGCGTGCCCCTGGATTAAGGCGCGCCCCTGGATTAAGGCCCGCCCCGGGATTAAGGCGCGCCCCTGGATTAAGGCGCGCCCCTGCATTAAGGCACGCCCCTGAATTAAGCCGCGTCCCTGGATGAAGGCGCGCCTTCACCATGTCTTGATTTTTGAGGCGCCTCAAGAATCAACATTCTGTACCTTATCTTTCAAGATTTCATCTCTCTCCCTCTCACCATGTCTTTTCAAGCTTTCACCTCTCTCCCTCTCACCGTGACTTCACCAGCATGGGGCTGCTGAAGGTGCGCCGTCGCAGCCTTCCGTTCCACTCCACAGCCTGCAGCGGCATCCCTTCCTCCTCTCCCTTCCCCTCTCCCCTCCCCTCACCACCCCCTCCACCCACTCCCTTCCCCTCTCCACCCCCTTCAACCTCTCCTTTCCCTTCTCCTCCCGCCCCTCCCTCCTCCTCCACCACCACCTCCTCTCCCACCTTCTCCTCCCCCTCCTCCACCACCCCAACCTCCTCCTCCTCATCCTCATCATCCAGTCCATGCGTTCTAGGGAGCTGATCAGTGAAGCTCCTCTCTAGCCCCCTCACCGGCCCCCCTTCCAATGGTGATGCTCCTGGCAGTGGGGGCGCGAGAACGCCGTGGGATGGGGATTCTCCAGACGCTGCTGCTGCTGGGACTGCAGATGCGTCCGACTCTGCTGCTGCTTGAGCTGGGGATGCTTCCAAGGCTGATGCCTGAGGTGGTGGTGGTGGGGGGCTAGCACCCAAATCTCCATGCACCCCGCTTGTGCTGGTGACTGCGTTGACCGAGTTGACTCTGGGTTGACTGGGCGCCCCTGGGACAGGCCCAGCAGACGGGTGCAAGTCAAAGTAGGACACCTCAGCATCGTACGACCTGATGATGGGTGGGCGAGACGGGATACGGAGAGCCGTATGATCTGATGGCAGGTGGGTGGGACCACGTGGGATAGGGAGGGGGGACATTGACAGCATTGACCACGTTGACTGGGCGCCATGGGGACTGGCCCACCAGGTGAGTGCACGTCAAAGTAGGACACTCAGGATCGTAGGACCTGATGACGGGTGAGTGGGATGGAATAGAGAGAGGGTGGTGTAAGATACACAGAGGAAGGGGTGGGGGGTGGTGTCAAGGAGAAGACCCAGCAGATGATTGCACGTCAAAGTAGGACACTCAGCACCGTAGGAATTGATGGGGGGTGGGCAGGGAAAAGTACAAGTGGGATGAGTAAAGCAAGGGGTGGGATAAGCAGAGAGAGGACAGGCAGATGAGTGCACATCAAAGTATGACACCTCAGCATCGTACGATCTGATGGTGGGAGGGCAGGCAGGTGGGCAGAGCGGGTGGGACGAGGTGAGGTAGACAGCGCGGTTATTGAGAAATCAGATGGTATGGTCTGATGGCTGGAAGTTGGACAACCCAGCATCGTACGATCTGATGGCTGGTGGGTGAGATGGGGAAAGGGAGGATATGCATAGAAAAAGGATCTGCTTACTGCACAGTCACCCACCTCATTACAACCTAATTAACCACATTGCGGCTCACTACACGCTTCACCACACTGCACTCACCTGTGGTGCAGGTACGTCAAGAGCCTGGCATAGATGTAACGTGCTGGTCCCATCTACCTGTCTAATGGAACTGCTCCGTGATGCATCTTGCCCCATCTCGTTGAACCGCGCTTCACTGCATTGCACCCACCTGTGGTGCAGGTAAGTCATGAGCCCAGCGTAGTCGTACCGTGCCGGCCCCATCCATCTGAGTACACCTTGCACCGCGCTGCAACTAGCTAACACGCTGCATCTCCTTGAACCGCGCTTCACCGCATTGCACCCACCTGTGGTGCAGGTAAGTCATGAGCCCAGCGTAGTCGTACCGTGCCGGCCCCATCCATCTGAGTACACCTTGCACCGCGCTGCAACTAGCTAACACGCTGCATCTCCTTGAACCGCGCTTCACCGCATTGCACCCACCTGTGGTGCAGGTAAGTCATGAGCCCAGCGTAGTCGTACCGCGCTGGCCCCATCCATCTGAGTACACCTTGCACCGCGCTGCAACTAGCTAACACGCTGCATCTCCTTGAACCGCGCTTCACCGCATTGCACCCACCTGTGGTGCAGGTAAGTCATGAGACCAGCGTAGTCGTACCGCGCTGGCCCCATCCATCTGAGCCCCTCGCTGCGGCGAATCACATCGCCGTAGAATCCATATCTGAGCAGGGAACAGGAAGAGAATCAGAACCAGAAGAAGACAAAGAGGAACAAGGCAAAGTGGAAGAAGGTAGGTGCACAAAACTGGGCTAGCAGCAACTAGTGAATAAAGAAGAGGCTACGCTCTGAACTCATCAACCACATCACACCACATGCACGCACCCAAAAAAGGATGCAGCATAGCGGACCTCCACACCCTCGCCCTCCTCCTCTCCTTCTGTCTTTGCCTTAGCCCCTTCCATTTCGCTCCCACCTCCCCCAGCGTTCTCTCTTCCATCTCCTCCTGAAAACCCCACTCTCACATGCTCCGCTTCTCCTGCTCTCCCGTCCTCCCTGCCTCCACTGCCCGCAATATATCCATCTTTCTCTGCCTGCCCCCCCTCGTTCTCCTGCCCGTCTTTCACTTTCTCCTCCCCTGCCTGCTTGCCTTGTTTCCCTGACCGCTCCTCTTCCATCCACGTTGTAATTCTCGCCACATCCAATGGCATGCGGTGGCCCAGAACCACGTGCAGAGCCGCGGTGGTGGGGTCTCGAGAGCCTGTCACACTGGGGATGGTGGCATGGGGGAAACATGGGGAACAGTAAGTGGCATGCGGTGGCCCAGAACCACGTGCAGCGCTGCAGTCGTGGGGTCACGGGAACCTGTCACACTGGGCCGGAAAGGAGGGTGGATTGGGAGGAGGCGCCTGGTTTGGTGGCATGCGGTGGCCCAGGACCACATGCAGGGCTGCAGTGTTGGGGTCTCGAGAGCCTGTCACACTGGGGAGGAGGGAGGTGGAGATTGGGAGGAGCCAGGTTTGGTGGCATGCGGTGGGGCAGAACCACGTGCAGAGCTGCAGTGGTAGAGTCTCGCGAGACTGTCACACTGGGGTTGGGAAGAGGGTGAAGACTGGTTTTGGAATAGGAAGAGTGAATGCAAACGCACAAAGGGAGTCTCACGCATGCACCCTAGTGACACGCTCAAGTGCAAATGACATGAAGCATGCAACCTCACCGTGCATTACACATGATAATGCAACCTCATACCTAGTGCAGTTCCTACACCATAACAGTGCGATGCCATACCTCAAGATAGTGCCATCCGCACCTCATGATGATGCAATCAGTAGACCCAGCAGGGATGATGCCAATGCGCAGAGCGTGCGGCAGGTGAAGACCCACATTCACACACTCAGCTGCCCCTGACTGTGCCCCCTCTACTTGTGCCCCTGACTGTGTTGTCGCTTCCACTGCATTTCCACACTCCCTTGCTTCTTGCCTTTCTCCATCCTCCTCACTGCTCTGCCCTCCGTCACTCCTTGCTCCCAGATTTGCGAACAGACCCTCACTTGCAGCACCAGCAGCAGCAGCAGCAGCAGCCGTCAACAGCGCCACCACAAGCAGCAGCCACATCAAGTGGCAGTGCTTCACCTGCAGACCCTTCCCACAACGCCCGTTTGACCTGGCTACTACTGATGCTGCCCTGCTGATTCCCTGCCTCTGCCCCTGCTACTGCTGATGCTGTCTCTTCCCCTGATACTGCTGCTGCTGCCTCTGTCGCTGCTGCTACTGCTGCTGCTGCAGGTGGTGCCGATGCGGGGACAGAATGTGTGGATGATGCTGCGGCGCCAGGCCTTTGGGGTGAGGACGAGGAGGAGGAGAAGGAGAGGCGCAAGGGGCGAGCGAGCAACCGGAAGGGAGACAGAGAGGTGAGAGAGTGAGAGGCAGAAGTGGGCGGAGATGACTTGACAGAGGACGGAGTAGAAGAGGAGAGAGGAGCAGGCGATCCAGTGGAGGCGAGTGGGGGTGGTGTGGAAGAGTGAAGGGAGGAGGGAGGGAGGGAGAGGCGTGCGGAGGAGAGGCGAGAGGGGTGGATGCATGGGGGGGCGTGGTGTCGTCTCTTGGCTAGCCCGTTGAGCACCTCGTTGAACAGGCCGTCCCCTCCCTGTTGGGAGAGGAGTGGTGGTGGGTGAAAAAGAATGGTAAATATTTAGACATCTATCTCTAAAGCGCCTCTTGGCTAGCCCGTTCAGCACCTCGTTGAACAGGCCGTCCCCTCACTGTTGGAAGAAGGGCAGGGCAGTAGGTGAATGGAGAATGTTTAGAGATCAAAGAGTGCGTGGGGTTGCGTTGAAGTGCATGAGACGTTATACTGAAATCCATCCATCCATCCATCCTTCCATCTGTCCATCTTCCATCGGCCCATCCACCATCCACCATCTACGGTCCACTATCCGCCCGTCCGTCCATCCATCTATCCATCCAATTACCCAACTAACCACCCAATTACACATCTACGCACTCACCACAACCAGAATGCCATCAATGGCTGAGATCTCCTCATCAGTCGCCTCATACACGGCATCAAACGCGTGGTTCTGCCGCTGCGTGACCACCTCGGTAACCGCCACTCCCGCCCGATCAAACACGGGCTTCACTGCTGCCCACGTCTTGAGCGCCTTGCGGTGGCCACCGATGGGGTTGATGAACGCCTGGGGCGCGTAAGGGGGAGCAGGGACAGCGCTCAACGCGAGGGTTAGGGATACGTGTTTTTTGGTCGATCACGGGCTTCACCGTTGCCCACGTCTTGAGCGCCTTGCGATGGCCGCCTATGGGGTTGATGAACGCCTGGGGAGCGTAAGGGGGAGCAGGGTAAGTGCTCAACGCGAGGGCTGGGGATAGGTGTGCATCGATCAAACACGGGCTTCACTGCTGCCCATGTCTTGAGCGCCTTGCAGTGACCGCCTATGGGGTTGATGAACGCCTGGAGGGTGCAAGCAAGGGGAAGCGAGCAAGACGGGGTAACAGAAAGGTGGTCAACACGAGGAGAGAACAAGGACGAGGTGCTCCAACTCTGACTGCTGGCCACGTCTTGAGCGCCTTGCGGTGGCCCCCTATGGGGTTGATGAACGCCTGGAGGGCGCGAGGGAAAGAGGGGACAACCAGATGCCGTTTCATACAAAGAAAAAGACGGGGTAGAGGCACTAAGATAATCATTCGACAACTGCTCTTGTGTTAGCGCCCTGCGGTGGTCGACTGCTGAGGTTGATGAACGCATGTCAGAAGTTGGATCGAAGGTCGGTGAACAAAGAGAGATGTCAGAACAGGAGGGAGTGAAACAGGGTACCTTGCATTCAGGCAGAGAAAGCAAAGTCGATAAAGGATAAGACAAGACAAGCACCTCAACTCATATAGCCTCACCCCAGATATCATCGCCACCCCAGCAACCATGTTCACCTCTTCAGCACACATGTTCACCTCTTCAAGACCCATTGTCACCGCACCAGCAGGTTCCGGGGGCGTTCAGGCTCCGCCCTGAGCAATGATTGGATAGAGTCGACCCACTGCTGACACACGCTGACATCAGCATGACTCAGCACAAGCTGCACGGGCGTCCACCTGTCAGCAGACTTCCGGAAAGTATGGATGGCAAGACGATGCAGCTGCATATATGATAGATAAAGGGATATGAGGGTGAGAGGGCAAAGAAAAAGGTATTTGCCTGAAATGTATGGCGGGGAAAAAGGGAGAAGGACGGTTGGCCTGTCATGGCCCAATAATAAATATCAAGCAGAAAAATACGGGGAACGATCTTGAGATCAATCTGTAACTCACTCTAGCTGTTGGACCCAGGAGGCTCCCTTTCACCACCGCCTCATCCAATGTCTCCACGGCGTAGATCTCCGCCAATGAAACGCGTTTCGCCCTTCCAGACGCCTCCCTCGGCGGGCTTCCCGCCTTGCCCTGAGCGGCCTGGCACAGACAAGCAAGGAAGAGATGGTCAAAATGGGAGATGACCCCCATACGAGATGACCATGTAACTGACGTCTGATAAGATTTCGAAAAACTCAGTTGCTATCTTTTCAAGTGACGACGTGGAACGAGATGACTATGTGATGATGCCTGAATACGATATTACGAAAAACTCAGCTGCTACCTTGTCAAATGACAGCTTGGTACGGCGCCACACGACGGCTTTATACGAGATGGCTATGAAGCTTGTGCCTGACTAGATTTGAAGTTAACTTGTCAGTCGACGGCTTTATACGTGATGGCTATGTAACTTACGCCCGACTAGATTTGAAGCTACCTTGTCAGACGACGGCTTGGTACGGCGCCAAATGACGGCTTGATACGAGATGGCAATGCAACTTACGCCTGACTACGATGTTACGATAATTTCAGCTGCTACCTTGTCAGACGACGGCTTTGTCCGGCGCCAGACAACGGCATTCTCGAGGAGCACGACACGGAAGTCGCCGGAGTTGGGAATCAGAAAGTCGCCTTCAAGCAACTTGCGATAGCTGCTACCATGGTTCTCCGCAACGCTAACTCGAGGCTCTTCGCCGCTCTCCATTCCTCGATTGCTACGGAAGGATCTGGTTCTAGTCGGGATAGGTAGGGACTCACAGAGAACAAATGTCTGGTGAACCGACTGATTGAATGCAAAATCAACAGAATTTCTAGCTCTTTCAGCCTAGTATCATATTCACTTGTTGGAAATGGTCCAGCAAGTCTCCATTGTCAAGCAGCAGAATGACAGAGCAGAAGAACGCCATTCTCTGTCATGCGTGGTGGGATGAGATGGAACGACGATCCTAAGAAATGAAATGACATTCCCAAAGCAGCTCGGATTTCTGAGTGCACAGATCGAGCAGCAGGTTTCAAGGGCGACATTTCCAGCGCAGGCGCTGTTGATTGGCCCCTCGGTCCACGAATCAAGTCCCGAGGTTTCGCGGTTCCTGGGATTTTACCGAGGTGCTGTAGTGTTCACTTCGCTAGAATAATTATGATCTCATCATCCTTATTTCGTCATCCACTATAGAATACCATAGCCATCATGGCTGGCTATATTTGGTGTATGGAGTGGTTTTGTAAGGAAAAACCCTTTTCCTTACTGGGGTTTACTCAACCGCGTACAACCCCAACTGTTAAGAAGCCATAGATGCCTAGGCAAAGAATGATGAGTTAGGTCAAGATTTGGGGTACAAGAAAGAGAGTGTCGAGAAAAATGTTTGTACCCCCTAGAGCTATCCCCAATACAACCTAGATAATAATATATGTATATATTTGACACACCCCCATAGGTGAAATGGGGGATAGCCAGAGCAAGCAACGGTCACAAGACCAGTCAAGAGACAAAACACAGCTCAGGGTGGATCACAACGTCACCACTCAAACTGAGCACAAGCAAACGGCCACAGGGCCAGTCCACATGCAGAGGTATATAAGCAACAAGAACAGTACAGTGATCTCAAGCTAGCAAGAGCAAGCATGCAGGTATATGTATATAGATCACAGTACAAGCAGAGACTACAGCAAGTGTGGAAACGTCGGCACAAGGCCCAACAAGGTACAAAAGCGCTGATGATCACCAGACGGAAGTGCCTTGGTGAATATATCAGCAGTGTTGGCCCGAGTGTCCACGTGACGGAGACGAAGCTGGCCTCGCTGCTGCAACTCTCGAGCCAGGAAGTAACGTAGAGCGATGTGCTTCGTTCTGTGCTCCAGTCTGTGCTCCTCACACAAGGCAATGGCAGCCTTGTTGTCGACGTACAGCACTGGAGGAGAACGAGGCCGCTCTCCCAGGTCGGTCAGCAGGTAGGTGAGCCAGCGCAACTCCTGTGCAGCCATGGCTGTGGCGTAGATCTCAGCCTCACAGCTAGAGCTGAGAACAGAAGACGAGCGAGTAGAACGCCAAGAAACAGAGCCGGAGCCAAGGCTGAAGGTGTAACCCTGTGACGACCGCTGCGTAGCCTGGTCGTCAACCCAAGAAGCGTCTGAGTGCCCAGTGAGGACAACGTCGCCCCGTCCTCCAAGCACGAGCCCCATGCCCGATGTACTGCACAAGTAACGCAGCACCCTCTTAGCAGCATCCATGTGCACCTTTCGGTGCCTACCAGGAGCCACGTAGCGAGCCAGAAGGCCTAGAGGGTACGCGAGGTCTGGACGAGTGCAAGTCATCAGGTACATGAGGCAGCCAACTAGCTCTGGGTAAGGACCACTCGGCTCTACGGACTCGTCCGAAGGTGGAGCTGAGAGCGAGTGACCTGTCGCCAGAGGAGTGGCCTGTGCTGAGGACCAGGTGAAGCCGAAGCGCTGAAGGACCTGCTGCACCATGTGTGACTGAGTCAGTGTGATGGTGCGGCGTGCTCTGTCCCGGGTGATCTGCAAGCCAAGGTAACTGCGCAGCTCACCCAGGTCTGTGCACGTATGTCTCTTCTGCAGCTCCGACTTCACCAGGGCAAGAGCCTCAGTGTCAGAAGTGGCAAAGACCAAGTCGTCGACGTACACGAGGATGTAGAACGGCGGCAGTGAGGTGTCGGTGCGCAGAAACAGCGACGGGTCAGCGGTCGACGGAGCAAACCCAAGAGCCGCAAGTGTCGTCCTCAGTGTGTCGTGCCACTCACGTGGCGCCTGGCGGAGACCGTAGACTGGCCGCTGGAGCCTCCACTGGGTACCAGGAGGGAACGACCCAGTGAAGCCAGGAGGGCGGCGCAGCCAGATCTCCTCGTGCAGGCTGCCCTGCAAGAAAGCTGTGCTGAAGTCCAGAGAGTGAAGCTCGTAGTCACGGTGAGCGGCAACGTGCAGCAGTACCCGAAGAGTGGTCATCTTCGGGGTGGGGGAGAAGGTCTGGAAGAAGTCAACTCCCTCTCGCTGACTGAAGCCTCGAGCAACGTAACGAGCCTTGAAGACGGGCGGAGAACCTGGCGGCCGCTTCACCCTGAAAATCCACATGCCACTGACGATGTTCGCCCCAGGAGGGGGAACCTCGTCGACGTAAGTGCCTGTGGACTTCCAGGATGCCATCTCTGCGTCCATGGCTGTCTGCCACTGAGAGGAGTACTCACCCGCGATCGCCTCAGCGTAAGAGCGCGGGGTCGGGATGTCTGGTGCATCCGGGTCTCCCTCAGGTGCAATCAGCATGGACACGAGATGAGGTACAGCAGCCGCAAAGCACTCAAACTCCTCCTGCCTGTCCTCAAGGACGTCCGTGCTAAGAGCACACTCACCCCCGACGGACGGAGGACAGACAGACTCAGACTCAGCAACAAGACTAGCGGTGTAGTCTAGACGACAGGTAGCAGCAAAGTCAACAAGCTCAGCGACTAAGGCAGACGCAGCAGTAGACTCAAACGACGGGTCAGTGACAACAGTGGCTAACAGACGCGTGACAGTGGGGTGCTCAGCGCGAAACCGGTCAGACTCAGGGTCCGGAACGACAGGCAGAGAGGACGCAGGTGGGGAAGGCAGAGGAGCAGACTGCGGAGCAGAGGAAGGACGACGGACGACAAGGTGTGCGCTGGGGACAGTCTGCTGACGCGCACGAGCGACACGACGACCGGTACGACCAGGACGAACAGGCGAGACAGGACGCGACACAGGCTCACGACGCTCAGCAAGACTGCCTGTCTGCTCAGTGTAAGGAGAAGGAGCAGGCAGCGGTGAGCCAGCCGGTAACGGAAGACCAGTGGACGACGGGAGAGTAAGAACCTGACGAAGAAGAGAGTCAGGCGGCGGCAGCGACGACGGAGACGGCGGAGCGAAGAACAGTCGTGTCGGCGCAGCTGTACCAGCTCCGGCAGCTCCAGCAGCGCCAGCAGCTCCAGCAGCGCCAGCACCTCCAGCAGCGCCAGCACCTCTAGCAGCTCCAGCGCCTCCAGCAGCTCCAGAAGCTCCAGCCTCAGAACCGGTACCTCCAGCGCCAGCAGCTCCAGAACCAGCGTCACCAGCAGCCGCACCCCCAGAACCGGCACCTGCAGTCCCAGGGTCTCCAACCGCAGTGTCTCCCGCAGCAGCACCCCCAGAACCGGCACCTCCAGTCCCAGGGTCTCCAACCGCAGCGTCTCCCGCAGCAGCACCCCCAGAACCAGCACCTCCAGTCCCAGGGTCTCCAGCCGCAGCGTCTCCCGCAGCAGCACCCCCAGAACTAGCACCTCCAGTCCCAGGGTCTCCAACCGCAGCGTCTCCCGCAGCAGCACCCCCAGACGCAGCACCCCCAGCCCCAGCAGCTCCAGTACCTCGAGCAGCAGCGTCCCGGGCTCCAGCAGCGCGACGCTGACGGCAACCGTACCAGTCGTGCAGCTGCTGAGGGGTGAGAGGCACACGCGGACGAAGGCGGCCACTCCAAGTAGGCCGCGCACCAGCAGTCCCAGTACCCTCAAGCGTCTCACCGCCAGACTCAGCACCCCCAGACTCCGCACACACAGGCTCAGCACCCACAGACTCCGAACCCCCAGACGCAGCACCTCCAGGAGCACCACCCCCAGCAGCACCAGAGTCAACAGTAACCGGCTGCAGAGGCGGTGAAGAAGGTCGCGGGGGGAACCCCGGAGGGGTCTCCAAGCGTGGTGCGCGGCGGTAGGCCGACGGGGCGCCAGCAGCAGCGTCACCCCCCTCGGGTGGGCCAGAGGTGTCGGAAGTGACCTCGAAAGGCTCAGCCAAGGGGAGTGGGGGCCTACCTGAGACACACCTGAAGGAGCAGGACCCTGAGGGGGGAGGGGGTCTACCGGGGGGGGACCTGGCGTAAGGAAGAGCGGCGGGGGGGGGAGCGGGGCAGTGCGGTAGGGGAAGAGACGGTAGTACGGAACCGACTCGTCAAACGTGACGTCCTGGGAGGACAGAACACGGCGCGAGGTGGGGTGGTAAAACTGCCAACCAGGCGCGTCAGGGGGGAAGCCAAGGAAGACGCAGGGAACAGCACGGGAGGACATCTTGTCCGCAGACAAGTCTCGGACAAAAGCCCGAGATCCCCAGACACGGAACGCAGACGCATCGCCAACCTTCCCCGTCCACAGCAGAGTGGGGGAGGTCCCCGGCATGGAGACCCGGGGCTGAAGGTTGATCTGACGCGCCGCGTACTGAACCGCAAACGGCCACAGAAAATGGGGAGCAGCCGCATGAATCATGGACGTACGAGCGACATCCATGACCATGCCAATGCGGCGCTCAGCAATCCCATTTTGCTGCGGAGAGGCCGGAAGCGTGAATGTCTGGCGGATGCCCCTCGCACGACAGTAGGCTCGCAGAGGGCCTGAGGAAAACTCCCCACCTCTGTCGGAGTGCAGACGCAAAACAGGAAAGTCAGAGCGGAAACTCGTCCGGAGCTGGAGACGAGCAGCGCGGATCCAGGGGATCAACACCTCAGTGACCTCATCCTTGCGGCGCAAGGGGAAGACTGTGGTGTAACGCGAGTAATCGTCAACCACCAGCAGGAAGTAGCGCTCGTGACCCTGTCCACGGACGCGGGCTGGGCCCCACACGTCCATGTGAAGAGTCTGCAGCGGAGCCTCTGTCGGCGGAAACTCGGAGGAGTGAGGAGCGGCGCGCTGCCGCCCCTCGACGCAGGGAACGCAGGTAGGGGCAGGCCCCGGAGGAAGGGGAGGGAGAGACCGGGGGAGACCAGAGACAAGGACACGGGAGGCCATGCCTCGGAGGCGAGGCAGGGAGGGGTGACCAAGGCGGTGGTGCCAGAGAAGAGTCTCGTGGGACAGGAGGCGACACGAACAGGGGGCAGACTCAGGGCCAGACCGAGACGCTGCAGCAAACACCTGACCTGACGCAGCTACCTGACCAGGCACAGTAACCGGAGGAGACTCGGTAGTGAGGGTGTACAGGCTCGACCCCGGCCGACGGGTAAACGTGGCCAAGTGTCGGCCCGTGTCTGCACACGTGCAGTGGGTCACCCGCTGACGAGCAGGGGTGAACTGGTCAACCCCCCCGTCCTGTAGGTCAGCACCCGCCACCAAGTTCGTAGAGAACGAGGGGAGGTAAAGACCCGACAGGGAGCCAGACGGGACCGCTGGACACGGGAGTACAGTGGAGTAGTGGGCAAGAACAGGACCCCCAGAGGGGTCTGCCAGGGAGACCGCAACCGGCCGACTGAGCGGCGTGAGAGTGGTGCGGTCTCGAAAGAAGGAGCGGGAAGCACCCGAGTCAAGGGTGAAAGTGTGCGACGTGGGGGGAGACGCTGTACCTGAGAGAGCAGACACACCAGCACCTGGGGCAGCAGACTCACTAGCACCTGGAGCAGCAGACTCACGAGCACCTGGAGCAGCAGCTGAACCACCCGGGTCGGGCGGGACACTCAGGTAACAGTCACCGTCATCACTAGTAGACATAACATACATGGCAGCAAGGATAGCATCATAGTCAAGATCAAAGATAGCTACACCCGACTTAAGTAGCTCATTCCAGCGAGGGATCTCAGTGGCGTCTGGGAACTGGAGACGCCAGGCGTCTGTCAGACGGCCGAAGCAGCGCTGAGTGGTGTGCGGGCCGCCACACTGCTCCCCAGTGCGGTCACCAGTACGGAGGACGTACGTACAGGGACCAGCACCACCAGGCCGCTGCCGCCCAGTGTACCACTGGTGAAGCTGCTGGGGTGGCGGTACCTCACGAGAGCGCTGCTGCTGCTGACGCTGGCCACCACCGGAGCCGCCACGCTGCGCGCCGCCACCCCGACCAGCACCACCGCCACCGCCGCTGCTGCCGCCACCGCCGCCGCCACCGCCGCCTCCTCCACTCCCACCACCGACGCCGCCGCTGCCTCCGCCTCCACCGCTGCCACCAGAGCCCCCACCTCCACCACCACTCCCACCTCCACCCCCACCACCACCCCTGCCAGCTCCACCGCCACCACCACCACCCCCGCTAGCTCCTCCAGCTCCCTTGCCCCCCTTACCCTTGCTGTTGCGGCGCCTCCCGCTAGGGGCAGACGCAGCGCCGACCGACTCAGTGCCAAGAAAGTTGACAGCAGCAGCAGAGGCAACAGAGGGCAAAAGGGGAACGGGGGAGCACCCCTCAAAGATAGGGGCACGGGGGTCACCGCGAGAGGCTCCTACAGCGACTATGCTCGTCTCGGCTGCAAGGAGCTCCCTCTCGAGGAGGTCAACAGTGAGAGTGGTAGGGCAGACAGCTAGGAAGTGGTCCCGGACTGAGCGAAGGGAGTCAGGGAGGCGGGTGACTAGGTAGTAGAGGGTGATATACATGGGGGGGGGGTTCTTGGCGCAGAACTCAGCAGGAAGCGCAGCGCGGTAGCGGGTGTCACTAGTGCGGAGGTGCGTAATGAGGTCAGCGACTGTAGCAAAGGTAAGCGGCTAGGTCAGGGAAAAGGTAGGGGAGCATGATGCGGCTAAGGGCAGCAGAGGCAGGGGAGGAGTAGCGCGCAACGACAGCATCGAACAGGGTCTTAGCGGTCTTAAACTGAGTGAAGTGCGCACGCTCAGCAGATGGCAAGTGACTGCGCACAGCAAGGCGGGCAGCAGCATCGCGGGTGTTCCAGCGCGAGCGAACAGTAGCATCAGCATCAGCAGCAGGGGAGGGGGAAGCACCAGACGTGAGGTCATACAGCGAAACATCATCTTTGCTGTCACACTGCAGGTACAGCTGCAAGTCGTCCAGCCAGACCTCAAAATCGATTGCACGACCCTCAGCATCGAAAGAACCGCAGGACTAGCCATGGCAGCAGGCTGAGCAGGCTAGCAGCAGCAGGAGAAGCAAGCTCAGCGATGCGCTTACCAAGGGCGGGCTGGAGAAACCCGCAAGCGGTGGGGCAGGGCCGAGGTGCCCGAGTAGGGTCAGGGCCACAGCAGGGCGGTAGAAATGGCGGCAGCTGCAGATGGGCGGCTGCACCAGGGGCGGCTGCACCAGGGGCGGCTGCTCCAGGGGCGGCTGCTCCAGGGGCGGCTGCTGCAGAGGGGCGGCTGCTCCAGGGGCGGCTGCTCCAGGGGCGGCTGCTGCAGTGGCGGCTGCTCCAGGGGCGGCTGCTGCAGAGGGGCGGCTGCACCAAGAGCGGCTGCACCAGGGGCGGCAGCTGCAGAGGGGCGGCTGCACCAGGGGCGGCAGCTGCAGAAGTAGTAGCGGCGGTCGTCACAGGGGTGGCGACGGCGGCAAGGGGCCGTGGCGGAAGCGGCAGGGGCGGCTGCGAAGAGCCGCGGGGGGAGGGGGGGGGGGCACGAACGGCCGTGTAGGAGCTGCGTAGGAGACGCGAAGGACCGCGTAGGGGGCCGCGACGGGCCGAGAAAGCGGTCGCGAAGGGTCGCGAGCCGGCGCGCGGCGCGACAGCAGTGGCGCGCGACAAAAACCGTAGCGCGCGCGCTGAAAACTGTGGCGCGCGCGCGAAAATTTGGCGATGCGCGCTGCAGCCGAAGCGCGCGCGGGCAGTAGGCAGGGTAGTGAGTTAGGTGGGCCCAAGAAATCGTAGGTCCAAGCTTTGACCTGCTCTAGTTACCATGTTAAGAAGCCATAGATGCCTAGGCAAAGAATGATGAGTTAGGTCAAGGTTTGGGGTACAAGAAAGAGAGTGTCGAGAGAAATGTTTGTACCCCCTAGAGCTATCCCCAATACAACCTAGATAATAATATATGTATATATTTGACACCAACTTTCGGAAGTGCACGTTCGGCCGCTTTGCTTGCTGCCGAAGCTGTCAGAATCCCAGTCACTAACCACTGGGATAAAAGGGCTTGTTTATGTAGCGGGTGAGTGCGCCCATAACCCCCCAGGCCAACGTGCCTGTAACCCTTCCCTAGGATCAATCGGGGATCACCAGTGGACCTCTGACACCCCCCCGCACTGGGATGCCCGAGGTGCACACACCGGGATTCGAACCCGAGACCTTCGCTCTGATACCATGTCAGAATCCCAGTCACTAACCACTGGGATAAAAGGGCTTGTTTATGTAGCGGGTGAGTGCGCCCATAACCCCCCAGGCCAACGTGCCTGTAACCCTTCCCTAGGATCAATCGGGGATCACCAGTGGACCTCTGACAGAAGCAACCTCGCGACGCCTTCGGCTTTCCTTTGCCCAACCTGCACTCAACCTCGTGTTCCCGAGGTTCCCGCCTAGTTAGGTTGCCTCGCTATATAATCGCATGTCTTTCATTGTATCGTCAATTCATTGAGTCACAGCCTCGTTATTCGTTATTCCGCGCAACTCTGTTTGACAACTCATAACATGTTTGGTTCATTGCAAGGAGGCAGTTCCAATTACGTATTATCATAACAAAAAAGGCAAATGCACATTGATTGGGTTGCATAGCAACCCTTTGTATTTGGTTTCACATTTTGGGGATATCGTTTCAAGAGTGTTTTTTTTTTTTTTTTTTTTTTTTTTTTTTTTTTTCATGCACTCTTTGGAGCACCCTTTTGAAGATTCTACAACTGTGTTCAAACGAATGCCTCAAATAGTGAATTAATGTCAAATGTTGTAGCCTATAGTGAGGTTTGTCTTAGGGGGTACAAAACTTAGGGTTAGCTATATGTACCCCAACCAACATCAATGCATCATCCATTCTTCATTCTGACAGGGTATCAGTTAGGTTAGGATCCTGTGGGATCCCGTTCCTCCGTTCTCCGTTCGAGCCTCCCGAGCCTGATCCTAGCTCTCATTCGTCCCGGTTCCGTTGTTACCGCGCGTAGTGCCGCGCCTAGCGCCACTCCTAGCGTCGCGTCCTGCCCGCCCTTTCCCCCTCGTCGCGTCCCTTTCCCCCCGTCGCGTCGCGCCCTTTCCCCCCAGTCGAGTCGCGCCCTTTCCCCCTTCGTCGCGTCGCGCTCTTTCCCCCCGTCGCGTCGCGCCCTTTCCCCCCGTCGCGTCGCGCCCTTTCCCCCCGTCGCGTCGCGCCCTTTCCCCCCGTCACGTCGCCCTGCCCCGTCCCGTCGCCCTGCCCCGTCGCGTCGCCCTTCCCCGTCCCGTCGCCCTGCCCCGTCGCGTCGCCCTGCCCCGTCGCGTCGCCCTTCCCCGTCCCGTCGCCCTGCCCCGTCGCGTCGCCCTGCCCCGTCGCGTCGCCCTGCCCCGTCGCATCGCGCCCGCCCTTTCCCCCGTCCCGTCGACCCTACGCCCTGGCCCGTCGCCCTAGCCCGTTCTTCCGCTGCGACTAAGTCCCCCCACCTGAACCCTAATTTGCCTCTTACCTCCTGCTGTTACTCGCCTGCTCGTTCGCGTTAGTTCTCGCTATGGCGACTCCGCGAGTTCTTCGTTTCGACGCTGACGGTAGACCTCTTGACTTTTCCGTCTGGCTTCTTCGCGCTCGCCGTCTGTTAGAGAGTCAAGTCCAGGGGGGCGAGACCCTCTGGTCGCACGCTACTGGTGACCTCCCCGAGCCCCCCGAGCCTGCCGCTTTAGGTCCTGCCCCTGACGATGCTGCTACGGCTCGCTTTGCCCGTCAGCGCGCTGACAGGACGGCTTGGACGTCGCGTGACGCTGCGGCCTGCATCGCACTCAGCAGCCTCCTCCCTGAGTCAGAGGAGGTCCACTTCACTCAGGTTCGCACCGCTGCTGCGTACCTCACTGCGATTAAGGCCCGCTACTCTACTCCCGCTACTGTCTCTCTTGGCCGTCTTTTCCTCCCGTTCCTGTTTCCTGATCTCGCCTCGTTTGAGCGCTCTGCTGACTTGATCGCTCACCTCCGCTCGCTCGACGCTAGTTACCGCGCTGCTTGCACTGAGGCACAGCTTGCACTGCTTCCTCCCCCTATGGCGATTACTATCTATTTCATCGCCACTAGCCTCCCTGACCGCCTTGCCTCCGTTCGCGACGCGCTTCTGCTGAAGCACCCTAGTGAGCTCACCGTCGATGTCCTTGAGTCTACACTCAAGGACGTCGAGAGCAACCTTCGCTCGGTAGCCGCTGCCTCTGGTGCTGTGCCCCCCCCACTCTTCCACGGGTGCACAGTCCCGCAGTTACCCACCTTTACTGCCTCACTTGCCACTGCCGCTACTGACGCGACTGCAGCTGCTGTTACGACTGCGTCGCGGTCCCGCGGTAGGAGTGGCAAGAAAGGCGGTTCTGGTGGTGGTAGTGGAGGTGGAGGCGGAGGTAGTGGAGGTGGCGTTGCGCCTGGCGGCGGTGGAGGTTCAGGGCCTGGAGAGGCGCCTCGTGCAGTGACTGGTGACTCCACTGCGCCTGCTGGTGGTGGCGACGCCCGAGTTCGTCAGTCGCCTCCTGTACTTCCTGCCCCGGTTGGTGGAGCAGCGGCGTGGTACCAGGCTCAGCGTCAGCAGCAGCTTCTGCAGCACCAGCAGCCCCTCTCCTCCCAGCAGCCTCAGCAGCAGCAGCGGCAGCAGCTGGCTCCAGGGTCGGGGCTGCGTCAGACCCAGCGTGGTGCTGCTTACACTCCCTGCACCTACCAGGTTCTGACAGGCACTCGTCGTGGCCACCCTTGTGGCCGGTTTCACCCCCCTGGTCAGTGCTTTGCTCAGCTCACTGACACGGTTCGTTTGGTCTACGGGGTTGGTGCTCCTGCCCCTGACTGGCTGCCTCTTGTTCAGCGCTACGGCTCCGCTCTGTGGGGCATGTCTGCTGAGCAGTTAGTTGATCTGATTGGTACTCCCCATGCTATGTATGCTGTTGTTGACTCTAGTGTTTCTGACTCTGCTTACTCTGGTGTTGTTAGCTTAGGTGCTAGCCTTGCTCAGTTGCCTGTTGCTAGTGTAGGTTCTTGTGTAGACTCTAGTCCAGCGGCTACCTCAGAGGACGGTTCGCTGTCGTTCACGCTGGACTCTGGAGCCTCTCACTGCTTCTTTCGTGACAGCACGACACTTACGCCTCTTCCTGCGCCTGTTTCTGTGGCGCTGGCTGATCCCACTTCGGGACCAGTCACCGCGCGTCACACTACCACCTTGCCGTGTCCGGCTGCTCCTTCTGGGTCTCTCACTGGGTTTCACGTCCCCTCGTTCTCCCGGAACTTGGTGGGCGTGCGACCCCTCGTGAGTCAGCACGTGGGTGTGTGGTTTGAGCCTTCTGGAGAGACTGCGGTGTGTGTTGACGGGGACTCTTACCAGCCCCTCGCCACTTTTGCTGCTGAGCCGGGCTCCGGTCTCTACACTCTTCACACTGGCCCGCGCGCTCAGCAGCGACTGCAGCAGCAGCAGCAGCCGCAGCAGCAGCAGCAGGGGCAGCAGCAGCCGCAGCCGCAGCCACAGCGGCCGCCGTCGCAGCAGCCACTCCTCCCAGTTCCTGTCCCTCCCCCTAGTCTCCTCCCTGCGTCTCACCAGGTGGTTCCGTCCCCTCAGGTTGTCGCGTCCAGTCCAGTCGCTGCGTCTTGCTCCTGTCGGTCGCTTGCCCACCCCACCGTTCTGTGGCACCACCAGATGGGACACCCTTCTCTTCCACGTCTGCGTGCTATGTCTAGTCAGCGTCTGGTCTTAGGTCTCCCGCGTGTCTTGCCGTCGCTGCCGCCGTCCCTTGCACCACCGTGCGGTCCTTGCGTCGAGGGTAGGCTGCGTGCCACCCCTCACTCCTCCTCCCTTCGTCCGGCCACCGAGCCTTTTGAGACGCTGCACTTGGACGTCTGGGGCCCCTCTCCTCGCCCTGGCCCTGAGCGTGAGCGTTTCTTTTTGGTGGTCGTTGACGACTACTCCCGCTACACCACAGTGTTCCCCCTGGCGAGGAAGTCTGAGGTGACTTCTACGCTGATCAGGTGGTTGCTTACCACCCAGGACACTCGTGGTCGTCGTGTCAGCTGTCTCCACTCCGACCGCGGGGGCGAGTTTCGCTCCGGCATTCTCGCTGGATTCTGTCGCGAACAGGGCATTCGTCAGTCCTGGACGCTTCCGGAGTCCCCACAGCAGAATGGGGTTGCTGAGCGTCGCATAGGCCTGGTCATGGAGATTGCCCGCACCTCCTTGACTCACGCCCGTGCCCCCCATTTCCTGTGGCCATACGCAGTCAGGTACGCCGCGCACCAGCTGAACCTCTGGCCACGCGTCTCTCGGCCGGAGGCTTCACCGACCAGTCTTTGGACAGGGTCCCCTGGTGTCGCGTCGAGGTTTCGTGTCTGGGGGTGCTTGGCTCTTGTCCGCGACACCTCCGCGGACAAGCTCTCGCCTCGCGCCGTTCCTTGTGTCTTCCTTGGTTTCCCTGAGGACTCCTCTGACTTCACCTTTTACCACCCTCCCTCTCACCGGTTCTTTGACTCCCGTGACGTCCGTTTCGAGGAGTCCACCCCGTACTACGTCAGGTACCCCAGTCGAGGTCTCCCGGTTCCTCCTCCTCCCCTTTTCCTGACAGCCGCTCCCCCGCCTGCTCCCCCGGTACAGCCTCCCCCCCCTGGTCCAGCCCCGTCTGGTGTGTCTCAGGCTAGCCCTCCCCCTTCGGTAGCCCCCCCTGTACAGCCTCCCTCCCCACAGTCTTCCTCACCGCCTCCTGTAGGTGCTCCCTCTCGGGAGGTTGGTCCTGCGACTGTCCCTGTACAGGTCTCTGGTTCTGGGGGTGCTGGAGTTGGAGCTGAGCCGCGGGTTGCAGAGGACTCTTCTCTTCCGGGGGCTGGTACTGGTCGTGCGGAGTCTGGGGGTGCTGGTGCGGAGTCTGGGGGTGAGGGTGTTCCTTCGGTTTCTGGAGAGCCTGGGTCTGGAGCTGGTGTTGGTGCTGCCTCTGGGGGTGGTGTGCTTGGTGCTTCGGAGGTCGACTCTGGGGCTGCCGCTGCCCCGGACACTACTCCTTCCCCCCACCCCTACCCGACCAGGTTCCAGGCTCGTGTTCGCCGTGCTCGTGAGGAGCAGCTGGAGTTGGAGAGAGAGGAGAGAGAGTTGCAGCGGCTCGAGGAGCAGGAGCGACAGCAGCAGGGGCAGCAGCCGCTGGAGCAGCAGCAGCCGCAGCAGCCGCAGCAGCCGCAGCAGCAGCAGCAGCTGCTGCCGTCTCCTCCTCCTGTCTCGGGTCTTCGGACCCTTGGTCTCCCCTCTCCCTCTCCTTCCTCCTCCCCCTCTCCTCCCGTCTCTGGTCCTCCGCTTCCTCCTCCTGACCCCTCTCCCGCTGTTTTCCCTCGTTCTCAGTCTTCGTTGTCCCCTCCTCCTTCTCAGACTTGGGCCTCTCGTCGCTCCCCTCGTGCTCGTCCCTCGTCTCCTGTTCCCTTCACTGACCTTCGTACTGCCTTACTTCGTTCTAGTCCACCTCGTCCGTCTCCGTCTGTGCTTCCGTCTCCTCCTGAGTCGGCTCTCACTGCGTCGCTCCCTACTCCTGTCACTGACTACTACCGCACGTACCGTCCTCTTCTCTCTCGTGTTCTCGCCTCGCTTGTTACTCACCCTCGTGCCTCTGTGTCCTCTGTGTCCGCTCTTACTGCCGCAGTCACTGAGTTTGCCTCTACCCGCCGCCTTGACTTCGCCACCGCTCTTGTGGCTGCTCCTCCTTCCAGTCCTCTGGCCGTCGGGGGTGTGTCTGCCCTTGGCTGTGACGCCCTAGAGGACAGGCAGTTTGAGCTAGAGTTCCTGGCGGCCGCTTCCCCTCATCTCTGTGCCATGCTCCTCGCCCCTGAGGGTGACCCCGACGCCCTTGACATTCCGACTCCTCGCACTTACGCTGAGGCAGTGTCAGGGCCTTGGGCCTCTCAGTGGAGAGCTGCCATGGACGCAGAGATGGCCTCCTACAGATCCACAGGCACCTACGTCGATGAGGTTCCCCCTCCGGGGGCGAACGTAGTCGACGGCATGTGGATCTACAGGGTGAAGCGGCCACCGGGATCTCCTCCAGTCTTCAAGGCACGCTACGTGGCTAGAGGTTTCAGTCAGCGCGAGGGAGTTGACTTCTTTCAGACCTTCGCGCCCACCCCGAAGATGACCACTCTTCGGGTGTTACTACACGTAGCAGCACAGAGAGACTACGAGTTACACTCTCTCGACTTCTCTACTGCTTTCCTTCAGGGCAGTCTTCACGAGGAGGTCTGGTTGCGTCGTCCCTCTGCCTTCACTGGCTCTTTCCCTCCTGGGACCCAGTGGAGGCTGAGGCGACCGGTTTACGGTCTTCGTCAGGCTCCTCGTGAGTGGCACGACACCCTGCGTTCTACCCTGTCTGACCTTGGGTTCCAGCCGTCTTCTGCTGACCCGTCGCTGTTCGTTCGTCGTGGCCCCACACCTTTCTTTGTTCTGGTCTACGTTGACGACCTTGTTTTCGCCACCCCTGACAGGGTTGCTTTGGCACACGTGAAGTCCGAACTGCAGAAGAGACACACCTGCACTGATCTTGGTGAGCTGCGCCACTACCTTGGCCTGCAGATCACCAGGGACAGAGCTGCTCGCACCATTACACTTTCACAGTCGCACATGGTGCAGCAGGTCCTTCAGCGGTTCGGGCTTCAGCACTCCACAGTACAGCGCACACCTCTTGCTGTTGACCACAGACTCACTGGACCCTTTCCTGACGAGCCGTTCGAGCCTAGTGGTCCCTACGCAGAGCTTGTGGGTTGCCTCATGTACCTGATGACTTGTACTCGCCCGGACCTCGCCTTCCCTCTCAGCGTTCTTGCGCGCTTTGTTGCGCCAGGGAGACACCGTCCTGTTCACTGGACAGCAGCTGTGAGGGTGGCGAAGTACCTAGCGACGACGTCAGGCGTGGGGCTAGTTCTTGGAGGGCAGCAGTCTGTCGTACTTACTGGTCACTGTGACTCCTCTTACGCTGACGACGCTGAGACTCACAGGTCTACTCAGGGGTACTGTTTCAGCCTGGGTTCTGGAGCTGTTTCCTGGCGGTCCACGCGCTCCTCTTCGGTCTCGACCTCTACAGCTGAGGCTGAGATCTACGCTGGTGCCATGGCGGCACAGGAGCTGCGTTGGTTGACCTTCTTGCTCACCGACCTTGGTGAGCGACCGAGCTCTGCACCGACCTTGTTCACTGACAACAAGGCGTCTATTCTCCTTTGTCGAGAGCCACGACTGGAGAGCAGAGTGAAGCACATTCACGTCAGGTACTTTCTTCTGCGAGAGTTGCAGAGGCGTGGACAGGCTCGCTTTGAGTTTGTGGAGTCCGAGGCCAACACTGCAGACATCTTCACCAAGGCGCTTCCGCCTTGTGACCACCAGAGGTGCTGTGTGCAGTTAGGCCTTGTTGACACTGGTTCTCGTGTTGCTTAGACTTGAGTGTACTGTTTACTTTGCTTTCTATATACCTCTGTTACTTCTTGGACTGGCCTTGTGGCCACTGTTGTTTGTGCTCAGACTGTGTGGTGACGTTGTGATCCACCCTGAGCTTCGTTTCTTGGACTGGTCTTGTGACCGTACTCGTGTGGTTCTGCTAGACACCCCTCACTTAGGCTATGGGGGTGTGTCAAATGTTGTAGCCTATAGTGAGGTTTGTCTTAGGGGGTACAAAACTTAGGGTTAGCTATATGTACCCCAACCAACATCAATGCATCATCCATTCTTCATTCTGACAATTAAAACCACTCTTGAATGAGATCCATGAATGTGAAACCAAATATTATGCACGTACGTATCATGTTGAAACCATGAACTTGCTCGACCGACCAGCTCGTCGATTAGTACGGCGGCTGGTACGGCCGAGCATAATATTCTGGCTTCAACATGAACGAATGCAATTGTACAGATGAACAACAAAGTTTGAAATGTGGGTGGTGGATGCTTTAAAGTGAATGTTAAAATGCATCATGTAACAACAGAGGTTGATGGGGTCGTTGAAACAGCGAAAACACGCTGCCCCAAAGACGATTAACAACCTCTAATTGCATACATGACACATAATAACACCACACTTTGAAACACATCCCACAAACATGAATGCAAACGCACGTAAAAACAAAAAAAAGGTACAACCCATCTAACCAAACGCATAGAAATGCAACCTCACAGTGAAACAAACACGAGAAACAAGAACACACTCTCGCAGAAACACACCCGCACAGCACACACATACACACACAAAAAGGATTGAGAGCAGACAAGCATAACAAAGAGTTGCAATAAGCTAATTATGTATCAATCACTACTACATTGTCCCCAGTTCCTCCCCCTTTCCGCCTGCCTTCCTCCCTCCGCCATCAAAACCTCCTTCCACCCTTTTCCACATTGTCTTCTCTCTCGGATTCCCCTCCCTGCTCCCCACAACGCGTCTCGCACACCTTGCAAAACAAACAGGTCAAGTAGAAAACGAATTGTAGTCGGAAAACGGAGTGAATTTCAGTGACGAGCATGCACTTGATTGTGAAATAGAACTTGAAAAGCAAGTATGGGTTGAAATATGATAAGTACAAAAGGAAACCGAATTTGACGACTCACAAGCGTGGTTTGAGGCATAGATCCCCTTGGGTCAAGCACACCATGCTGGTGGCTCCAGCGAGAAAGGTGCATTGGTGCAACGAGATGGGCATCGCCATGCTACAAGGCGCTAGAGAGTTGCAGCAAGGCACCGGCAGAGGAGCAAGCGGGCTGCCGTAGCAACGCGTGAGCTCACTGCAGCAAGGCGTGAGCTCACTGCAGCAACGCGTGAGCTCACTGCAGCAAGGCGTGAGCTCACTGCAGCAACACGTGAGCTCACTGCAGCAACGCGTGAGCTCACTGCAGCAAGGCGTGAGCTCACTGCAGCAAGGCGTGAGCTCACTGCAGCAAGGCGTGAGCTCACTGCAGCAAGGCGTGAGCTCACTGCAGCAAGGCGTGAGCTCACTGCAGCAACGCGTGAGCTCACTGCAGCAAGGCGTGAGCTCACTGCAGCAAGGCGTGAGCTCACTGCAGCAAGGCGTGAGCTCACTGCAGCAAGGCGTGAGCTCACTGCAGCAACGCGTGAGCTCACTGCAGCAAGGCGTGAGCTCACTGCAGCAACGCGTGAGCTCACTGCAGCAAGGCGTGAGCTCACTGCAGCAAGGCGTGAGCTCACTGCAGCAACGCGTGAGCTCACTGCAGCAACGCGTGAGCTCACTGCAGCAACGCGTGAGCTCACTGCAGCAACACGTGAGCTCACTGCAGCAACGCGTGAGCTCACTGCAGCAACGCGTGAGCTCACTGCAGAATGCAGCAACGCGTGAGCTCACTGCAGCAACGCGTGAGCTCACTGCAGCAATGCGTGAGCTCACTGCAGCAACGCGTGAGCTCACTGCAGCAAGGCGTGAGCTCACTGCAGCAACGCGTGAGCTCACTGCAGCAAGGCGTGAGCTCACTGCAGCAACGCGTGAGCTCACTGCAGCAACGCGTGAGCTCACTGCAGCAAGGCATGAGCTCACTGCAGCAAGGCGTGAGCTCACTGCAGCAAGGCGTGAGCTCACTGCAGCAACGCGTGAGCTCACTGCAGCAACGCGTGAGCTCACTGCAGCAAGGCGTGAGCTCACTGCAGCAACGCGTGAGCTCACTGCAGCAACGCGTGAGCTCACTGCAGCAACGCGTGAGCTCACTGCAGCAACGCGTGAGCTCACTGCAGCAACGCGTGAGCGTGCGCAACGATTTGACAGCGCACTGCCGCAACAAGGCTGCCGCAGGAATTTGCCAGCGCCGCAAAAAAGGCAGCAGCGCACAAGCCGCCAGCACGCAACAACGTGCCAGCGAGCTGCGAGGGCACCTGCAAGGCGCCAAACATAAGGCGCCAGCGTGTTTGGCGCCAACGCAGCAAACGCCAGCGCGCTAGGCGCTAGCGCGTTAGGCGCCAGCGCTCTAGGCGCCTGCGGATTAGGCGCCAGCGCGCTAGACGCCAGCGCGCTATGCGCCAGCGCGCTAGGCGCTAGCGCGTTAGGCGCTAGCGCGTTAGGCGCTAGCGCGTTAGGCACAAGCGCGTTAGGTGCCAGCGCGTTTGGCGCCAGCCCGTTAGGCGCTAGCGCGCTATGCGCCAGCGCGCTATGCGCCTGCGTGCTCGCTCCCGTGCGCACACACTCCCTCACACACCCTCTCTCCCCTTCTTAAAATGGAGGCACAATGCTAAGAGGAGACCAATTGGCATTGAGAACTTACGAGGAAAGTGGAAAAAATAGGACATTTCGGAGAGAGAAGGAAAAACGCACCTGACACAACCGTGCCTAAGAAAACAACGCGTGGTCGTGCAGCAAGCCACCAAACGCGACGGCGGGAACGGAGGGAAAGACGAGGGAGGTGAGGAGATGCGACGGCGGGGAGTGAGGGAGAGGTGACGGGAAGGTGGTTCTAAAAACGCTATAGGTAGGAAATGGCGACGGGTTGTGAAGGTACAGCATTTGGGGTGGGAAGGAAAGGGGAGATGAGAGTCGAGCAGGTGGTTGAATTCAAGAAACGGGAATCGCAAGGGAGTAGACAGTGCGGTAGGTTTCTTGGGTTTGGTTGGGTTTGTGTAGCGCTGGCAAGAAATTCTATGCCAACGAGGCACGAACCAGTTTTTACAACCGAAATACACCAGTTCCGTTATACTCGCCAAAATCAAGAAAGTTGTAGATGGATATTTTTAGCTGTTTGTGACACATAGAAAACAATATACACAAACTCACTAGAAAACAATATTGCTTAGTCAAACAAATATAGTTATATTCGCTAATATTTTCCCATCAACAACACTCAATGTTAAGACAGATTTACCATGAGGAATAACAAATAAAAAAACTTAAAAGCATGTTATAAAGAGACATACTTCATCGTTTTCTCTGTATACCATAGGTATAATATCAAGCTAGCACGATAGTGGAAGTCCTACGCAACCCTTACGACGTTAACGTCGAATCTTGTTTTCCATTTGCAACTCGCCAAGCAAGCTCCGTAATGAGGGGAAGATGCAAAGCAAAATTCGCAAGACATGACGTGATTCGTAAACCAGCAACAGTGACTGCAAGGACGGCACTGAATGTCCCACATGCAGAAAACAACCCCTGGCTTGGCAATATGAGCAATCCCCTCCCCCCTCCCCCCCTCCCTCCCCATTAGTTTACATGGGCACCACACCACTACCATTTGTCACGGGCGAAAACATATACGGTATTCGCCATTGTATGTACAGTACAAACGCAGCACCAATAAAGAACGGCTATCTTTTCATATGATGAGCTCCTTCGTATGTATGTACAAACGAAGCAAGCCATCTGCAACAGCATCTGAAATCTCCCCCTGAAAACACACAAAAGAGCAAAGGAACGAGGAATCTGTCTGGATGAGGAGGGAGAATGGACCGGTATGCAACCATTTAGCCCAAGACCAATGGTGGACAAACGAAGGATGGTTAACTACGTGATAGAAGAGTGTTTTTGAGACGTCTCAAAAACTAATAGTGGACAACAAAGGCTGGGTAACCAACATCTCGATCTTCTCTCTTCCCTCCCTTTCACACTTCATACATATTGTGCTGCAAGTGACACGTACCGTGCTGCAAGTGACACGTACTGTGCTGCAAGTGACACGTACCGTGCTGCAAGTGACACGTACCGTGCTGCAAGTGATACTCAAAGGACCCAATAGCAGCTTCCAGTCACTAGAAGCAGCAGACTGGCCTTCCCTTACAGACACGCCACCCCTCTCACTCCAAGCTGCTGCACCACCACCCACCTCCTCCTCTTGCTCCTCCTCCTTCCTCCTTTTCCCCCTCCTACGCTGCCTCCTCTTTCTCTTCCTCTTCTGCACCCTGTGAGACTCCCCGCTGCTGCTTGACCCCTCCTCGTCACTCTCCCTCCCACTATCACTCTCAATCTCCCTCTCACTCCTACTCTCACTCTCAGTTGAGAATCTGTCCCCGTCAAAGGACGCTTCACTATCACTAAAAGCAGGGGCAGAGGACGAGGAGGAAGAAGCGGAGGAGGAAGAGGAGGTATCATCACTGCTACTCTCGCTCCTCCGTCTCCTCTTCCTCTTCTTCCTCTCTCTTCTCTCCTTCCTCTTGCTCCTCCTCTTCCTTCTCTTGCTACTCGCCTTGCCCCCTCCGTGCCTCACCTTGCCACGCCCACCCTTCTTCTCTTTCTTCCTCTCCCTCTTCCTCCTTCTCTTCTCACCACCTTCCCCATACCCCACCCTCTCAACCCCACCTTCCCTGTCCACCTCACCCAACCTCCCCTCACCTCCTACCCTCTCCACAGCAACACCCAGACGCCTCAACAGCACCCTCACAGCCTCATGTCCCCCTGCCATACATCCCATCCCTGCTGATTCACCATCATCCATCCCCATGTGCCCTCCATCCTGCCCCATGCTCGCCATAAGATGTGCTCTGACCATCCACGTGCCAATTACCACCTCCATCCCTGCCATGCTGCCTTGCTCTCGGGCCCTCTCCCTCTCCCTCTCCCTCTCCCTCTCCCTCTCCCTCTCCCTCTCCCTCTCCCTCTCATTATAACTCTGGCTTCCTTCCCTCTCCTCACCCCTCCAGCTCCCCTCTCTCTTCTTCCCCTCACATCCCCCCCCACCACCTTTCAGAACATAATCCAATAGCTGCTTGCCAGGTGGCTCTCCCACAGAGCCAGAGAAGCAACCGCTCAGCGCCGCAGTCAACTCCTCCCGCTCGTCCGCCCACTCCGATTCACGGAGCAGCAACAGTGCTGTCTGCCTGCCATGGCACGCGCATGCGACGAGGAGGAGCAGGCGCTCGAACGAAGAGAGCGAATCCAGAGAAGGGAGTGATGCGAAGTGGTCTGCCTTCACTTCCCTTGCCCTCCTGCTGTTCCTCTCATTGTCCCCTTCTCTCCTCTCCCTTCTGCTCCTCTCCTCGTCCTTCTCCCTCCTCCCTCCTCTGCTCCTCTCCTCGCCTCCATCCCAGCACACACCAATAAGAACCTCTTCCATCATCCCTTGTGCCTCCACCATCCCTGCTCCCACTCCCATCTCACTCTCCCATCCCTCTCTCCCTCTCCCTTCCCTTGCCCCAGCCCACCCATCTCCGCCCCCCTCCTTCAATCTTCCCCTCTCCCTTTTAATCCCCCTCTCCCTCTCTCGATCATCCTCTCTCCTCCTCCCATCCGCCCTCCTGTCCGCCCCCCCTCCTTCCTCCCCTCTCCACCCCTGCACCCATCCCCACACACCCCGAGCCACACCCTCCAGGCCCTCTTCCCCTGCACCAGCCAGCACCCGAGAGCACAGCACACCCCAGTCAACCGAGTCAACAAAGTCTTGTACCACCTCATACACCATCTCTCTTCCTTGTCTCCCTCTCCTTCCCTCATGCATTTGCATTCCCGTTGGTACTCCCTCCTCCCTTCTCCAACCCTCCCTTGCTCTCCTGTCCCTCCCCTCGCCCTCCCTCCTCTCCATCCTTCTAACACTCACAGTGCGTAACACTTCCTCTACTCCTTCCTCCCACTCTTTCCTCCTCCTCTCATCTTCCATCTCCCTTATAAGCCGGCTCATCAACTCCTCTACAAAGAAACCGATATCCAGTGACAAGAATGCTCCGTCTTGTAAAGTTTTCCGAAGCTCGTGAGACGACCAAAACTCGGGCACCTCGCGCAAAAAGTTTTTCATGGTGCCCGAGATGTCCAGCTCACAGAAATAATGCGGCCGGGCAGCCACAGTAACAGGGGTCTGCGCATGCTTCCCTGCCCACACCAACCGATGCCAATGCTCCTCCCGATGCGCAAACGCAAACTCGGCCAAGGCTTGCGCGCCGAACCTGTGGTTCCGAACCAGACCGCGGGTCGGCAAGACCAGCCGGCCCGAACCTGGACTGTCCCGGTGCAGAGCGTCCCCAGCTGCTGCCGAGCCTGCCAGCTTCGTTTGGACCAAACCAGAACCAGAACCAGCAGCGGCAAAAGAGCTTGGTCTCTGTTGCTCCCTGCCCCAGTCCCCTTCCCCCCCTGTGCTCCCTTGACCGCTTGGGCTAGGTCCCATGCTGAAATGATCGAACCACAGGAGAATGCGGCGAGGATTGGCTGGAGGATGGGGGACGTGGGAGTGGTACGATGAAACGAGATATGTGAGAGGAGAGGAAGAGATATGTGGGATGATAGGGCCTAAGTGAGGAGGAAGATACGGTTTGCTGAAGTAGTGGAATCACAGGAGAAAGCGATAAGGATTGGCTGTTGGGGAAGAGAGGCTTGGCCCACGTTGACTCTCATTGGATTCTGTTGACTCGCGTTGACTCGCGTTGACTGTTCTCACCAGCAAAGAACGAGCGGATGAGGGCAGGGTCGTGCATCAGCAGCTGGGCAGCATCTCTCGGCCTTTCCTCGCACAGCAGCTGCAGCAGCTGCCGCAGCAGCGAGCGGTCAGACACGCCTGGGGAACACTTGGGGGGGGTTGGGGGGGAGGGGGGAAGGGGGGAAGGGGGGGAAGAGGGGTTGGGGGAAGGGGGAAGGGGAGGGGGCATGGGAGAAGGGAGAAGAGCGGGGGTGCGGGGGAGTAAAGTGGGGAAGGAGAAGCATGAGCGGATAGAGAGAGTGGTCAGAGGCACCTGGGGAAGCCTGGGAGGGGTCTGGGAATGGGGAGGGGGAGGAGGTGAGGGGGGGAGCGGGAGGGGGAATGCGCTGGAAGAGTGGGGGTGTGGGGGAGTAGGAAGTGGAGATGGGGAGGCATGCGCAGATTGAGAGAGCTCCAGACATAGCTCAGTCAAAGCGGATCTCGCGGGGAGGCATGCGCGGAGTGAGGGAGCAGTTAGAAGCGCCTGGGGTTGGGGAGGGTGTTGGTATGCTGGGAGTTCAAGAGGGCGGGAGAAGGGGAGCGGAAACAGGGATGGGGTCTGGGAGTTGTGGGAGGGGGAAAGGAGGATGGGGGACGACGGAGGGGGGTTGGAGTTTCGAGAAAAGGCACACCTTCCCCACAGCCTTACCAGGAACCAGCAGCAGCGATCCGCTGCGCGCCACCAGCCGGCGGAAGAAAGCGCCGATGGGGGATGGGGGTGACCGGGGGGAAAGGCGCACTATTTCCGCCCGGCCTTACCAGGGTCGAGCGATCCGCTGCGCGCCACGAGCAGACGAGCGCGCGCCGCAGCGCGGGCGGGAGGTGCACGCGACCGATTAGCGCCGCGAGCCACGTGCACGCCTCGCGGCGGTTGCTCGGATCGCGCAGCAGCACGCGGCGCAAGATCGCCGCGACCGCGTCCACAGCGCCGCGGAATCCGTCCATCGGCGCGCTTTGCTTGCGAAACGGTAATCTCTGCTTGCGACGATTCAAAATTTCATCGGTGAACTCTTTGGTAACGAGACGCTGCCAGTGACGGGGAGGCGCCGCGAGCGGCGCGAGCGAAGGGCGCTTGGAGGAGCCTCACGGCATGTGCAAGGTGTGCCCGTGTGACTGGCCAGAAAAATAGCCCCGATTTATTGCGAACCTTCGAAATACTCAATGCTAACAGAAATTGGGTACAAATGGTTATTTATTCCAACACATGCATAAATATAACTAATGAAAAAAAATTGATACGCTCAAAGCACTTTCAATAATGCCAGCTGCCACGAGCAGCTGCACTTTCAATATCAATATTAATAGTACTAAAAGGTTTCTCAGCATTTTTTACGCACGGTTGTCTGGGAGACAGCGTCCTGAATGCGTAGTTGATGCAGGTGCACATTGGCTGGGAAAAAAGAACACTCCAATATAATTATAAATTGCTAATAAAGGGGTATAGGGAACAAAGAACAGCAACATATTTTCTCTAAGCATGCATCGCAGCACACGCAAAAAGGGATCCCAGGATCCCCCTCGCAACCACCAGACCACACACCCATCCAACTTCCATTCTCTAGCCCACACAGCACCCACCCCAGGGTACCGCTGCAGGAAAGCTCTGTAACGTTTTGAACCGCGCAATAAATAGCAGAACCCCGCGCTAGCAGCAGCACGGAGAGCTTTACAGGACGGGGCCAGCGTTGAGCACATCGTCGGGGATGCGCTGTGTGGTGCCGCCCATCTCGAACTCGATGAATTTGGTGAAGTTCTTTTGGAACAGCCCGCCCAGCTTCTCCAACGTCTCGCGGTACTTTGCCTTGTCCGCCCACTGCGGGAGAGCAACAGAAGGGGAAACAAAGAAGGATCGAGAGATATGGAGAAGGGAGAGAGATGAACGTGTGGGGGACAGCTTCAGAACCAGCTGGAGGATAAATGGAGGACAGGCAGTGAGAGGGAGCCGTAACTAGGATCACCGATCAGAAGATGAAAAACGCTAAAAGAGGAGAAGCGCGACTTTCATGGATGGAAAGCTAGACGTACCAGGGTCTCGGGCTGCAGGCACTCGTTGGGGACATTGGCGCACGTGGTGGGCACGAGCAGGTTGAACACGGGCGTGGTCACCGTCTCCGCCTTGGCCAGCGAGCCGTCATGGATCGCGTCAATGATGGCGCGCGTGTGCTTGATGCTCATGCGGTGCCCCACGCCGTATCCGCCGCCGGTCCAGCCCGTGTTGACGAGCCACGCCGTGCTGCCGTGCTTCTTGATGCGCTCCGCCAGGAGGGTGGCGTACTTGTAGGGGTGCCACATCATGAACGCCGCGCCGAAGCACGCTGAGAAGGTGGCCTCGGGCTCCGTGACGCCCATCTCAGTGCCGGCCACCTGGAGGAGAGGGACGTTTAGACAATTGAGAAGAGTTGTAAGGACATGTAAACTACGAAAGAGAGTCGAGAAAGAGGAAAATGTATGGTTCAGAAGCAGGTGTGTTCCATGCATGGTTGATTTGCGCATTGGTTGGAGTGAGTCATTGCATTCGAGTGCATTCCCAGAATGCACCGCTCTTAACCCCTCCCCAAACCACTCTTAACCCATCAACCAATACCACGCATCACCCCATAGCCCCCGTGCCGCCCATCAGGTTCCGTGCAAGTGCAGATCCCCCACTCGTTGCTCACCTTAGCGGTGTAACCGGAGATGAAGTGGTACATGGTCTGCTCCAGCGTCAGCCGGGAGACGGGCGGCAGCACGCCGAACGCGTCGCACGTCAGCAGAATCACGTTGGTCGCATGGCCGGCGACGCACGGGATCTTGGCGTTCGAGATGTACTCGATCGGGTACGACGCGCGCGTGTTCTCCGTGATGCTGCCGTCGTTGTAATCCACCACGCGCGTGTGCGGATCGAACACCACGTTCTCCACAACCGATCCGAACCGGATTGCGTTGTAGATATCCGGCTCGTTCTCCTTGCTCAGGTTAATACACTTGGCGTAGCACCCGCCCTCGATGTTCGCCACGCCATCGTCGCTCCACGTGTGCTCATCATCACCGATCAAATACCGGTTCGGATCGGTGGAGAGGGTGGTCTTGCCAGTTCCAGACAGCCCGAAGAAGAGGGACACCTGGCCGTCCTTGGACATGTTGGCACCCGAGTGGAGCGACAGCACGCCCTGCTTGGGCATGAGGTAGTTCATGAGCGAAAAGAGCCCCTTCTTCATCTCTCCCGCGTACTCGGTACCGAGAATCACCATCTCGTTGCGGTTGAGATCGATGTCGACCGAGGTGCCGGACGACATGTACTTGGACAGGCGGTTCACGGGGAAGTGGCCCGCGTTGTAGATGGTGAAGGCCGGCTCGCCAAAGTTCTTGAGCTCCTCCTCCGTCGGGCGGATGCACCTGGAGAGGCGAGAGACAAAGGAATTCCATGCAGAGGGAGAGTAGAATCCAATGAGAACCATGCAGGACCACAATTGAAGATAATCGAGCATCGTGCACGAAGTAAATAAGACGAAATCGAGAGACTCCGAATTTGCAATCGGGGTGCTTTTAGGGTGAGGGGACTCACATGTTGTGCATGAAGAGCGCGTGGTAGGCGCGCGCGCAGACGATGCGGACCTTGATGCGCAGCTTGGGGTCCCAGCTGAGGAACATGTCCTGCACGTACACCTTGCCAATCGTGTTCAGGTAGTCGATGGCGCGCTCGCGGTTCACCATGAACGTGTACTCGTCCATCTCGTAGTTGGGCGACCCTCTGAAAACAGCCAAGAATAAGAAAAAAAAGATGAGAATTTGAGAAATTGAAGAGAATTGGAGCTGTACTCGATGTAGAATAAAAGGGCAAGGCGGAAGCATAAATGTGTGAAATTGCGTTTGAATGCGTGGATCTGAGTGGGACTGCGAGGGATTGCGGTACTTACTCGCCCCACCAGATGTCGTCAGCGTGGTCCCTCTCCTTCACGACACGCTTGTCCTTGGGGGAGCGGCCGGTCTTCTGGCCGGAGATGGCGCACAGCGCGCCGGTGGAGACGATGAAGTTGCCCTCCTCATGGGCGATGGCTTGCTCGTACAGCTCTGCATCGCATCACCGCCGCTGGAATGTCTGTTAGAAACCTTCAACTAATCTATCAACATCCTAGTCAATAAGCTGCCTAAAATTGTCGTGAAACGCCGAGGGTGTGCAGCGCTAGTGTGAGTCGGCTGAAAGCAGGTGCTTACCAGCGACAGAGAGGTTGTGGAGAACCTCCTTAGGCTCAAGCTTGGCGACGTAAATGTCCGGGGGAGCGAAGTCCGGAATCTCCTTCACCTTCTGAATGTGCTCTCCCGCACGCGTGGTCTTCCTTGACTGGGCCGCTGGGTCGAACACCTGAAAAAGACGGTCGGACGTAAGGCAGTTGTAATACCGCGCAATTGAATTGGAAGGACAACGCTCGGCTTGACCAAATACATTGCATGTGGCTGCGTAAAGAAAGAATGTGCGCTCAAGCGTACCACTTTATCGTCCTTGGGAGCTTCGGCAGCCATGGCGGATTAAGGGGTACAGGAAGTTAATTAGAGAGCTTAGATCTGAACTGGTAACTCTAGGTAACTTATGGGAGTGACAATGAACAATGGCAGTTCTGACGCTGCTTTGTACTCGCAGATTCTCCTAATGCAGCAGGGCCGATCAAGCAGGCTACGCATTTTCGCTTGGCTGCGCCAGACATTTCCTCCACCTAATTCCGCTTCCCTCCCCCAATCCCAAGGCGCGACCTGGAGCTTCCGCACAGCTGTTCCGCCACGTGAGCTACTGTTCCAGCATTAAAGGCACACCAACCGCGTCAGCAAGGGCGGGGTAAGTCCATGTGGCTGATTCCTCCTGAGCAAACGCTGCGCTGATTGGTGCTATCTGTGTACGTGGAGGGGATCTGGCGATCGGCGCCGTGATGTTGGTGTTTTTCGCGTAAGCTGTGCGACAGCGCATGGCGATGTCCTGTCCAGCACAGTACCTGTATGGTGTCTTCACAGCCGTCGATATGCAGAAAGTTGTTCGCATAATCTTGCTGTGCTGTCCCGTAACTCTCGTCAAGATTGCCACCTGTTCCGAGGCATTTTCCCCATCTCGCAAGCCAACCACCAGAGCCCCGTCAGCGAAACGTGATGGCCAAGCTTGCTGGAGATGGTGCTCGGTGGTTGGTGCACTTGCCACGGTGGGAATCTGGGCGACCTGTGATGCGATGCGCCAAACCCCTCCAATCCGCATCAAGCGAAAGCGGGGGAAAATGTGTGCGTGGCCCCCACACAACCAAGTGGGGGGGAAACCAAGTGGCCCCCACAACATCCGGGCAGGCTTGCGCCAAAAGCGTATGGGCGGAAAATACACCCCGCTTCACCACCGATTCCAATTCGCTCCGCTCGGGTTCCCCTTTCATTTGGCCTGTTCCTTTTCTAGGGCCTCGCCCTGCAGTTGGTGCTGGTCGGTCAAATTCGGTTGAATGCATCTTTTTGTAGCTTCCCTCCCACCCACCATCCCGTTTGCCCCTTTCCGTCCACCACCCAACCCAACCCATCAGATCGCAACAGTTCTTCAGCACGCGTCGAGACTCAAGATCTTTTTGCTGCGCTGGATAAACAGATTTCTCCCCTGGCCTTGAATCATGTCCAAAAGAGTTGTACCTGTCTCCGGTGATCGTGGGAAATGTGATGATCGTTTCCAACTTTCACGGAACCAAGTTCCTAAATTTGAAAGTTTTCCCGCCAACGAGCAAACCTCCCACGTTCTGTTGCATTACTGATGCATGAAGCGAGTGCGAGGAATGGTTGGGTGGGATGTGTGCAATTGGTTTCACGATCAGCAACAAGCAAATTCACTTGCAAGGGGTATCCAGAGTAGCGTCCATTTTTTTCAGGAGTAGCTTTCTCGATTGTAGAAATCTGATGGAAGGTTCCTCAGTAATATGTAAGGTTCGGAAGCGCGACCCGCAAATATCGGTGTGATCAGTCCTCGACAGTCATTTTACGAAATGCTACGTGTCTGACGATCGATTTTTATTGTGGTGTCAGGATCAGTGGTCTTTATGAGTCGGAATCGTGAAGGACTTAGAGGCGACGGTTGGTTGCCGCATTACATACTTCTTCAGTAAGAGCTGCTCCTGATCAGGCCTGTCGAAGTTTCTGGGGCTCGTACTTGCGCTCCCCAGCTCCTCCCCATCTGACCCTTGGTTGGGTGTAGGTGAGCGTTTTGGCGCCCTTAACGGGCACGGGCGCACCCCAAAGTGAAAACTTGAAATCCGGGCAGTGAGGAGTTTGCACTACACTTACACTTAGCCAGATTCACCCAAGCTAATCCTATGTGTCACAGCTGTAACCTGCGGCCAGCTCGTATTGGACGCTAAGGGAATGTTCGGGTGCTCCAAGGCTGACTGAGACACACTACACACACGAGATTGGCTAGAAAACGCTAAGGGAAAAATCCCCTCGTGTAGGCTAAGGAGAAAGGGAGGGGGGGGGGTCCTCTGACACCCTGGGGGGGGGGGGGGGGGGTCCTACGATCGGAAACCAAAACTTAGATAAAGGGGAAGGCCTGGTTTCGTCCCTTAACGCATCCGGGGAAGGGTCGAACGAAGCACTTAGTGGCACGGGTGGGGTGCGAATCTAAAACTTGACGCATTGGAGCTGGATCAAAACTAGCCCTTAATGTCAGGACATTAAGGGCATATGCCCGTCAATCGACAGGCCTGCTCCTGATCTACACAGTTGGCTTAGTAGGCTTAGAATCACATCGACTGAGGAAGTTCAGATTCTCGAAATGCGTCACTTGAAGCGTACCTTTCACTTCTTGAGCTGACAGGCTTCGACGAGAGTGAGCCAATGCGATTCGTCGTTCACCCATGTTGACGCGAGAATTATCATTGCTAAGGGGACACGTTTGAACAAGGTAGGCAGTGTAAACTCGAAGCAGCGACGTGTCTGAGCTTGAATACGATGGGATGCTCTCCGCATGCGAGTGGATGGCTTCGTCAATGCACACAGTGTGATGTTTGCGGTAATGGTGAGAGACCAGCTTTTCACAAATCGGGCTTGTGAATCGTGATGTGATACCGTTTCTGCTTCAGACGAAATAACAGGTGTGTACAAAAGAGCGTGCGTAGAGGATGAACACCATCATCAGTAAGGTCGTTCCAACTGCAGGAGCACAAGAACGCAAGGTTCTTGAACAGATTCTCAATGTTGAGGTTGGGCAATCTTACTGCCAACGTTTCCCCTCATTTTTACAGGTTGCCAATTGTCATCTCTGAATGAATGAATGGAATATGCTTCTCAGCCATGACGCTGAGATATGGTATTGCATTGTAATGCGTACACATGTTGCTTCCTGTGTTTCCTCGTCATCAGCAAATCGCTCTGCGCTGGGTGGAAGTTATGCATGTGTGTGAAGAGTGAATTTGTGGTATCCCATTATATCATTCGAACTACACGACTTCCTTCCACGTTTCCTCAACATAGCACTTAACTTTGTAGTGGGTAAAAGTCATCGCGGTACATTTAGCTAACAGAACGATGGGGTTGGGTTGAACATGGCCGACGTCGCCACAATTAGTTTCTGGGAGTGCTTTCGAAGTGCACTGAGTCCATAATCGTTGACTCCATAAGGTGCTTCGTTGACGCGTTGGACGTATGCGAGTGTTGCTACATAAGATTGCAATAAATGTCTCAGGAGCAGCAAGAAATTTGAATTCTGCTCCAAAATCAATCATTTGTTTTAGTGGTGTTACGTTTCATATCCTGATACTTCATTCCTCTGCAGATTGGTGAAATAACTGAACCTATAACCACAAAGAGAAATGAGAGCTGATCCACACGGCTCGTGCGCGAACCAAAGAAACAGCATGCCATGCTTCCTGTAGCTGTCCCTGCCAGTGCTCCAGGCAGCAAATAAATTCCTGTTTCCTGGATACAAACCCACAGTCACCCATTGATTTCGCCTGCTTTAGCAGCAGCAGCTGCTGCTGCAGGTGCAGACGGCGATGCTGCTTTCTGCACCGCATCAGGCACAGCTTCCTTCTCATTGCCTATCGCACCACCCCTGCCCTCAACCTTAGCTTCAGCAGCAGGAGGAGCAGCGCCAGCAGCAGCAGCTGCAACACCAGCAGCAGCATCAACACCACCAGCAGCAGCAGCAGCAGCAGCAGCAGCAGCAGCAGCAGCAGCAGCAGCAGCAGCAGCAGCAGCAGGAGCAGCAGCAGAAACCTCAGGCTGTCTCCTCCACTGCAGGCTACCTCTGGCAGAGGGCCGGCGGGCACCTTGCGCTTTCACACCCACACCCTGGGCCTTTGCAGGCAGGGCACGTGCAGAGGGGGAGGCGAGGGCTGTGGGGCTGGAGCCCGCAGCAGGGGAGGGGAGCTTGGTGGGCGTGAGGAGCGGGCGAGCAGGGTGCGTGGGAGTAGTGATAGCTGGTGCGGTGGCCGAGGGGAGTGCCTCGACCGCCGCATGTGGCTTGTGGATGATCTGCGGGTCAGAGGGGAAGACGGGGAGATGGGGGGAGAAGGGAGGAAGGGGATGTGAAGAGAGGGGCGGAGAGTGGGAGTTATGGCTGGTGTGGGTGCTGCTGCAGAGGGCAGTGCCTCCACTGGGTCAGAGGAGGGGGTGCGGGGAATGACGGGTGGAAGGAAGAATGTGGTTCAGGAACGAAAATTGGGAGAATTGCATCGTTGCCATGCGGAACTGATGAAGGCCTCACAACCAAACACGTACGCCTATATTTAAAAGAGACTTAATGAAGTCGAATCTCTACCTTCTGGGGCCAAAAGAAGCCAAAAGAAGTGCCTCAATCTGCAATGTAGCGCTTGTTGTATCACTGTGATTGTCCATGCCTTGAGACGTGTTGCGCACCCCACGTGGATTGCTTACCAGAAGGCAGAAGGTGTTGAGGGGGGCAAAGGGTACCAAGGAGGTGGGAGTACCTTAAGCGGGCGTGACATAAACGAAGTGCCTATTTTTGAGGCGCCTCAGTAGAGTGGCGAAGAGGTGGGAGTACCTTAAGCGGACGTGACATAAACGAAGCATCGTTGAGTGCCAGCGCCTTGTCAACAGCTTCCCTAGTGGCGAACTCGATATAAGCACATCTGCGGAAAGCCGGCGAGGGTGGAGGAGCGGAAAGTAGGCAAGGCAACATTGTATGATTTCAGGGGCAAGGAAGGGGAAGAGAATGGGAAGGAGGGATGCAAGAGTGTAGACTTGACACGTGGCAGAACAGGCTTGTTACAGATTTAGAAGCAACAAGCCTGACGTTGACCTTCACAGTGATACAGCAGCAAGTAGCTGCTATAACATATTTTTTAGTCGAGTCAAAAATAGGTTCTGTGTCGACTCAACAAGTAGCTGCTACAGCATCATAGCATGATAGCAGGTTGCATGAAAGGGGCCCGGTGCAAGCAAGTATGAGGTGAGAGGCAGCAGGCAGCAATAATTACCCTCTAGGGCGGCCGGTGAGGGGATGAGTGAGGATGGTGACTCGGCGAATCTCCCCACACGCTGCGAAGTGCAGCGTGAGTGCCGCCACCGTTGCTGCGAAATGCACCTGCGGGGAGGAATGGCAGGGCGCGGGGCGGAAGGAGGGCAGAGGGCAGAGGGCGAAGGGCAGTGGGCGGACGGGAGAGGGGAGAGGGGAGGGGGGGGAAGGGAGATGTGAGAGGGGAGATGGGAGATGAGAGAGTGGAGAAGGGAGAGGGAGAGGGGCTAGGGGAGGGGAAAGGAGAGAGGAGAGAGAGCAGAAGGGAGAGGGGAGAGGGAAAAGCGGGAGATGGGGGACGGGGGACGAGAGAGGGGGGAGAAAGAGGGCAAGGGGAGAGAGAAGAGGGGAAAGCGGAGACGGGAGAGGGGAGGTGGGAGAGGGGAGATGGGAGATGGGAGAGGAGATACATCAGAAAATGCAAAAGCCATGCGCCCAGGCACATGTGCAAGAAGCATGCACCAAGGGACTGAGAAGGGAAGTGTTATGGCATACATGTGGTGAGGTGTGATGTGGAGCGAGGTGCAATGAAGTGCGGTGGAGTGGAGTGCGGTGGTGGAGTGCGGTGGTGGAGTGTGGTGCAGTGTATGACGGTGCAGAGCAGCAGGGGAGCTCACATTGGAGACGAGCACAGAACGGCCGTCACGTGGAGAGAGACTTGGTGGTTGGACAGGTGTGGTTGAGTGCGGTGGAGTGCGGTGTTGAGGAGCAGAAAAAGGGGCTCACATTTGAGACGAGCACGGAGCGGTCGTCAGCGTCCCCTGAGGACTTGCGCACGAGGGAGAAGGGCGGGGGTGCATGGCCGTGCAGTGCGGTGGAGTGCGGTGAGGTTGACAACGTGCCGTTGGGGTGAGCAGCTGGTGTGAATGATGCGTAGAAACGAGTCGGAGCGAGAAGGGAACGGGGAGGAGAGGAGAGGGGGAGGGTTAGGAGGAAAAGAAGAGGAGGGAAGAACAAGGGATAATGGGTTGCGAGAAGGGAGGAGAGGGGAATGAAAGAGGGAGAGGGATACGGACAGGAAAGCAGGGAATTAGACACACGTGGTAACAGGAAAAGGGGGAATGTGAGGGGTGAACAAAGAGATCAAATTTGAAAGCAGCATGGGTAAGGAGGTTATTGGTAGTGAGTCGGCATGAGGTGAATACCTGCGGGCTTAGCAGGTGCAGCATCAGCACTGCTCGTTGCTATACTAGCTTTAGCAGCAGCCTTATCACCACCAGCAGCACCACCAGCAGCACCAGCAGCAGCAGCAGCAGCTTTCTCCTGCAGCGCCTTCATCCGCCTCATCTCCTCCTGCATCTGCTGCAGCCGCTGCCTCATTGCCTCCACACTCTCCTGCCACACAGTACAGAGCGTGTGAATCGGTTGAAAGGTTGTGAGGACATCAGTGATTGGGCGAGGAAATGAGCAAGAGGGGGGGATTTACCTACTTACCACAAATGCACGAGCAGAAATACACACCTGCTTTTGACCCGCTGGGCTGACTTTACTCCCCTTCCCCTTCTCTTTCTCCTTCTCCTTCTCCTTCTCCTTCTCCTTCTCCTTCTCCTTCTCTGTCTCTTTATCTTCCCTCTTTGCCACCCAAGTCATGCTTCCCCTCCTCCGCCCCAGGCTGCCCTGCAACCCCCTCCCCTGCCCGCCACCCAAGCCAGCACCAGCACCAGGCCAAGACCGCCGCACTCCGCCATCCTCCTGCCCCCTCCCCACTCCTCCTGCCCCTTGCGCAACGACTGGCCGACCTACACCCTGCTGCTGCTTCTCTAGCGCCTGCTGCCCCTGTGTGCCGTCCTGCTGTGCCTGATGCTGCTGAGGAGGCACTCTGAGCCACTGCCGCTGCTGCAGCTGCGGCCTCTGCTGCTGCTGCGGCCTCTGCTGTTGCTGCTGCTGCTGCTGCTGCTGTTGAGCCGGCTGAGGTGTCTGCTGCTGCAACTGAGACTGCTCTATCATCTGCTGCTGCCCATACACCGGCTGGTTCTGCACGGCAGGGACTATCACCAGACCTACATTTTGCCCGGCCAAGCCCATTCCCATCCCCATCCCCATTCCCGCACCCAGACCCATTCCCATTCCCGCACCCATACCCATGCCCATGCCATTCACAAGCACGCCCCTTTGAATCAAATCCTCCCGCACGAATATCCTCCTCACGCCTCTCTCCCTGCTTCCTCCTCCTCTCTTCACCCCTCCCTTCGCCCCTGCTTGCATCTCTCCCCCCACGCCCTCAGCCCCCTCCTCGTCTTCCTCCTCGTCCTCCTCCTCGTCTTCCTCCCCCTCTCCTCCAAACCTCACTCGCATCCCCCCTCCCTCTCCTCCTCTCCCATCGCCCCACCCCTCTACTCCCTCACTCCACATACCCTGCTCAACTCCTCTCAACCCCTCCATATACTCTCCCCCGTATCCTTCCCCATATTCTCCCCCATACCCTCCTGCATACCCTCCCATAAACCCTTCCTCATACCCTCCCCCATACCCTTCCCCATAATCTTCCCCAAGCTCCGCTTGTCTCTGCACCACTATCCGCCCATCTCCACCCCTCTGCACACATCGTTTTCCCAGCCTCGCCCACACACTCCCTCTACCACCCTCCTTCTCCGCCCCCTCTTTCCCCTCCTCATCGTCCTCTCTTCTCCCCCCTCCCTCTGCTCTTGAATCCACTCTCGCTCTGTCCTCTGCCTCCTCTCCCCCACTCCCCTCCCTCCCCTGCCTCCTCACTGCCTTGATTCGACGAGGGGCTTCAGCAGGACGAGACACCACAACTGATCGCAACCGCTTCCGCGCCCCACGCCCCTCCTCCTCCTCCTCCAGTTCCTCCTCTTCTCCCCCCTCCTCTTCTCTCTCCTCCCCTATATCCTTTTCCCTCTTCTCTCCTCTCTCCATTCCTCTTTCGTCTCCTCTGTCGGCATGTCTTCTCTCCTCTGCCCTTGCCACCTGCTCCTCCTCACTAGCTGCCCTTGCAACAGCCTTCACCGCACCAGGGGAAGCAGCAGAGGGAGCGACGGGAGCAGACACGACCACTCGCCCCACTCTTACTGCGACTGCCCTTGCCGCCTCCTCGTGCCGCTCACCCGCAGCACCACCATCAGCACCACCAGTGTCATCAGAACCATCGGAAGCACCAGCAGGCACACCAGCGGCAGTAACAGCGGCGGCAGCAGCATGGGCGTGGGCAGGGACCCGCACCTCCCGCACCTCCCGCACCTCCCGCACCCCCTGAGCAGGCTTCACAGCATCTCTCACCGCAAACTGCCACAGCCTGCCGCCCAATCCCCTGGCTCCCCCGCCCACTCGCCGCCCTCTCTTCCCCACCACCACCCCTCCTGCCGCCCCCCCCTGTGCCCCATCCGCGCCCCTCCCATCCCTTCTCTCAACACCGTCCCCTCCCTCTTGCTCCTCCTCCCCCCCTACTTCCACCCCCTCCTCGCCCTGCCATCTCTCCTCCTCGCCTTCTACCCGTCTCTCACTCGCGGCCACCAGAGCAAACGACCCACGCGCTTTCCTCCTCACAACCTCCTCGCTGCCCTCCAGTGCTGCTCTCGCTGCTTGCTCTGCCCTCGTTACCCTCACTGCTCCCTCCGCCCCCTCCGCCTCCTCCGCTCCCTCTGTCCGTCTCCGCACCACCGCTCTCTCTCCCCCATCCGCCCTCCCTCCCTCCACAGTTGCCCGCCTGCGCGCCCCCTCCCCCAGGCTGCTGCCAAACAGCCGCCTCATGCGCGCCCGCTCCTCCTCCCCATGCCTCTCCGCGCGCACCCTCTCCCGCCCCCCCTCCTCCCCCTGCTTCTCCCCCTCATACCTCTCCCCAAACTCCTCACCGCCCCCTTCCCCTGTTGCCCGCCTTTTCAAAGCCCTTCCCAGGTCCCCACCCCTTGCCTCCTCCATCCTTTTACCGCTCTCCTCTCCCCTCTCCTCCCGCTTTCTTGGAGGAGACCACGATCTAGACCCACCCCGACGCGCCCACACGTCCCCCTCAGCTCCCCTCCCCGTCCCCCTCACCGTCCCCCTCTCCGTTCTTCTCTCGGTCTTTCTCTCATCTTCCCTTTCCTCCCCGCCCTCCGTCCCTCGTACTTCGTCCATATAAAGCCGCCCTCTCTTCTCATATCCCCTCCCTCTCTCTTCATACCCCCTCCCTTTCTCCTCATATCCCCTCCCCCTCTCCTCATACCCTCTCCCTCTCTCCTCATACCCCCTCCCCCTTTCCTCCTCACGCCCACCAACAACCCCATCCCTTCCTCTCTTGCCCTTCCACGAGTCTATTCTTTCAACCAGGTTTCTCCCGTCTCTGTCCCTTTCTCTCTCGCGCTCCTTGCTCCGCCCTCTCTCCCCCTCTCTCTCCCTGCCTCTCTCACCACTCCTCTCCCTGCTCCGCCCTGTCACTTCTCGCCCCCTCTCTTCCCTCCCTCTCTCCTCTCTCCCCCTCTCATCTCTCTCTCTCCCATCTCGGCCCCTCTCCTCCCTCCCCTTCTCCTCCCACACCCCTCCGCCATCCTCCCTCCCTTCACCAGCCCCTCTCCCTCGTCCCTCGTTTCGTGTCACCTCGCCCCGTTTCCCCTCCTCCTTTGAAGGCACTTCCCTCACATCCTTGCCAGCGCCATCGGTGTCTGAAGCAACGGCCGCATTGTATTTCCCAATGCTGGCCGACAGATGAACCCACAGCCTGGCACGGGGGGAACAGATGGTCCAACATTAATTCAGAGACATGATGCAAGGAGACATTGCGCAAAACGGCGAGAGACACACATTCAACAACGTGATACCGGAAGCTTACTGTACCGCACAGCACCACGACACATCCAGCAGCAATGACATATCCGTTTAACCAACAGCACCCACCAGTCAACAAAGGCGGCGGTTTGGTCGCCCAGAAAGGCCTCGAGATCCTCTGCTGCATGGCTCTTGGGCTTGCCGTGCGCCACCAGCACCACCACGTACTCCTGGAAGGCGAATGGGAGGGATGTCCAGATTCAATGAATTTGGAAAATGAGGAGCAGAGAGATCTTCGGCTGCGTAGGTCTTGGGCTTGCTGTGCGCCACCACGTACTCCTGCACGGCGAATGGGAGGGATGTCCAGATTCAATGAACTTCGAAGATTAAGAATTGAGATCATCGAGGGCGGATTAAGGCTAGGGCGACGAGGGCGGATCTTAGTCAGAGTCCTGGCAGGGTATAGTCAAGCATAGGATAGAGAAACAAAGGGAAGATTTAGTATTCCCTAGTCTTCAAAATGTTATCAAACATCCAAGCACAGCTCTTCTGACAAGAAGAAGAGAGTGCTTGGTTTTTACTCGCCGCTGCTCAGAAACGCTATCTTTAAGGCGTCACAAAAACAGAAACGCTAGGTTCAACAATGAGCGGCGAAGTCGAGAGCGACTGTGGATACGACACAAAGATCGTCTTTGTTCAGTAGGGTGTGGTTCAATAACGAGCAGCCAAGCCCAGCAGTTGTTCATACGACCGTATGGGTCACTGAATAACAGAGGCAATAAACATTAAAGAACATCTCATGCCAAGGTCCGTGAATATCCTGTCGAAACTTAGCGAAATTCCGGACGGATCCGATTGGCGGAGGATCTTTTGGCGACGTGGAGATCGCGAAAGGCGAACATTCGCGAACGACGAGCGTAAATCGGGGGGCAAGTGGATGCTTACGATCACTCCGCGCCGCCAACACGGCGTCAATCTTGCAAAAAAATTAGTTCTCGTACGACGTATCGACGCATGGCTAAATTAATTCACGCACTACTGCTATTCGAATTCTATACGTACAGCCGCTATGAATGCGAGTTGCCTTTTGAGTCGAGTCAACAGTCAACTCATCAGTGGACGTACTGCTGCTATCCTATCCCCACAGCCGCCATGAATGCGTATTACAGCGCTGCGGGATCGGACGTTTCCCCATGAAACAGCACGTAACGCCACGAAACCGTACCTAACGTTTCGAAACCGTATCTAACCTCTCGGAAACGCGTACCGCGAGCACGTCGTCGGTGAAGCTCTCGGAGAAATCGGCGAGCTTGTCGCGCACGACGGCGCGCAGCGTGGCGGCGCCCGGCCCGTGCAGGTCGAGCGAAAACGGCTCGCCTGAATCCCCCATGGCGCGCGACTACGCCTTGATCTCTCGCCTCTCGGCGACACCAGGCTTCGCTCAGCTGTCCTTACGCAGAACTAGCGCTTCGCGCGTTGACCTCCGCTACGAACTGCGATTCCCATGGCCCATAATTCTCGCTGACTGGGCCAGCCAGCGTTATCACAAGGGAATGAGAGGAAACTGAATATGTTTCTCACTGCCTGTTTCTAGTTCGACTGTCTCAGCCAGGCTGTGTGTGACAGAATTGAGCGGGAAAAGGCCGTTTCGGGTGGCCTAGCAGCTAGTGCAGGCATATTGCAAAAGAGTCGAAAGTGTAGCAGATCATAATTAAACAACGAACGATCATATTTATGGATCCTTAACATTTTAGGAAAGTGTGCCTTCCAGAACCTTGAGAGATCAAGCCTGCTTAAGAGATGTTTGAAAAATACAAGTCCAAATGGGATCATGCGTAGGTGACTGGTTTGGCAGCTGCAAATGCAGTCACAGGCCATCTAGTGCGTAATTTGAATTCACAAAACTATTGGTTGGACCCACCCACTCACTGCCAGTGTATAGTTGCCCTGTTGAATTTTGAGGCCAGGATGCAAGGATCTGGGATAGGCTGTTTGACTAAAGTGTTGGTTTAGGGTTTGCCGGGGGGGAAGCAGGCTGGTTAGCTGATTGGCTGGTAGGCTGGAGTCACTCCAGTGTAGTGTTAGTTGACTGCTTGGCTGCTTTGCTACATGGCTGCTTTCGGATTGGCTGTTTGACTGAAGGCCGTGGCATCTGAACATTCCTGCACCATCTGTGACAACCCTGCTTCCTGCCAGTCCCTCCCATCAGCACTTCTGTGTGAGAAGGGTTTTGCCTGTCTCCTCGTGACATGCCTTTCTGGTGGCCTGTTCTGCATGTGCATGCATGCTGCATGCAGCACATGCTTCGGTTCAGTGCCCTGCGTTTCCACGTTCTGATCACCACTGTGTGGCTGCCTGGCACCGCACAGCACCTGCTTGGGTGTTTGTGCCCACGCACCCTTCGAGGCTGCCCACCCCACCCACGTATGCCACAATATGCAGGCCCATCCCAGCCTGGCACAGCACAACACAGCTACGCAAACCTAAGCACACCTAAGCAAACCTTGGCAGGCACAGCTAAGGACAGACAAGCAAAGCAAAGCACAACAGCGGTCTATTTTGAGCTCTTGGTGGGGTGGTCCACCTCGTCCACCTCGTCCACATGTCCTCTCAGCGGCAGCAGCAAGCGGCACCCCACCCCACATGCCCTCCACCTCACACTTCACTTGAGCATAGAAGAGAAATTTGCAAGGAGAAGCTGCCAACGGGGCAGCAGTGGGGCACAGGAGGAAAAAAAGATGAAGGAGGAGCCACTTAGAAGCCGCAGAAGTGAAGACGATCAGACGGCAGAGATTAGTTGTGTGTTGCGTTCACGCCAAATCGCCAATGAAAGGCGCGCACCAAGTGAGAAATGTACGATAGCAAGGTCAGCAACATACCATTGCCGAATCCCCCATCACACGTACCATGTAGATACGCAGCTCTGCTGTTGCTGCCACTGCTTCCCCACGGATGCTGCCAGAGAGAGCAATGGGACATGGAGAAGGGAGGAAAACAGGGTCGCAACAATGATAGGATACAAGGGCATGGATGAAGGGATAGGGGGGGGAGGTGAGGGCACCATAAATTTACGATACAGAAAGATAGGAGGGAGGGCTGGGGACGGGAAACGAGTAAGGTACTGGAGTCTAGAGAAGAACACAAGTGATGTAAAGCCAACAAACATATAGACAAGACGCTCACCTGCTGCTGCATGGTCACTCTTGTCTTGCACAAGGAGTAAGAAATGTTGTCCCCATCCCATCCCACCGATGCACAACGCACTCCACGGCTTGGAACCTAGGAGGCACACTCGCAGGCACGCATGCACACGCACACATGCACACCCCCACCCCCACCCCTCTTCCCCCTTCCCCACACACGCACATGCACAGTCCCCGTCCACTCGCTGCCATTCCCCTCCACCTCACAGGACGTGAGGCACACACACGCATGGGGAGAGAGAGAGAGAGCCACACACACGAGACACAACAAGGGAGGGTCAGAAGCAGCAAAAGGCGAGTGGCGGAAGCAAGGGCAACAGACACGACACATGCCTCTGCGCGGCTACACCCTAAGACTCAATTCACGCCCCCCCCGCAAGCATCCCCAGGCACGTACCACGCTCTGTGCGCTGCTCTCCCAGTTTTGCACCACGCCTTCACTTGAGGCGTCCACGTGCTGCCATTTCTCTCCGTCTCGCAGGCCACGAGGCAATGGGGGGACACACAGGGGGAGAGAGACACACACACACAGGGGGAGAGAGAGACACACACACAGGGGGGGAGAGAGAGACACACATATGGGGAGGGTTAGAAGCAGAAGGTGGCGAGTGGTGGACCCGCAAGCAACAGACACGACTGTTGCCTCTGCGCGGCGACACCCTATGACAGTTCACGGCCCCCCTGCAAGCACCCCCTGGCACGTACCACGCTCCTCCGTCTGCCAATTAGCCACTCGGCCGCTCTGCCTGCTGCACCACGCCTCTGTGCTCCGTGCTGCTCCGTGCTGCTCCACGTTGCTCCGTTGCTCCTGCGCCAAGCCTTCGCCTCAAGCTGCTGCTTGTGCTCCTGCTCCAGGTTGCTCGTAGTCCTCTGGTGCTGCTGCTGCAGTTGTTGCAGTTTTTTCTCTTGCTGCGTTGATGCAGAGAAGCGGAGAGGACAGGAAAGGAGAGGTTTGGGAGCTGAGAGAGTGGCATGGACACATGGCAGCATGGCAGCATGGCAGCATGGCAGCATGGCAGCATGGCAGCATGGCAGCAGCAAAGACTCTAAGACCCGTGGGAAAATAGTAGACAAGACGGAACGGAACACAGAAAGCAGTAAGGCGGTGAATAGAGGAGTGGTAAAGTGCGTGAGCTGGTCTGCTTCACTCATGAGTCATTGTGTGCTTGCTTTACATCATGCTGCGGTTTCTGGAGCCATTGCCTTCCGTGAGTGCTGGAGGTGAGGGGAGAAGGGATGGTAAGGAAGAGGAAGAAGGCATGAGGATGCGAAAGAGCAGATGCTAGCTTGTGAAGGGGCTAAGACAGATGCGAGCTTGGAAAGGGACCAAGACAGATGCTAGCTTGGAAAGGGACTGAGACAGATGCTAGTTTGGAAAGGGACTAAGACAAAATGTAGCGCACAGTGCATTTGCCCTGCTGCTGCATCTTCATTCCAAGTTACCTCTTGTCTTAAAAGAGATTGAGTCTTGCTGTCCCCACCGAAGGGCAGGCCGGTTCACAAAGAGCAATCCGCCACACTCCAGAGCTTGAAGGCTGAGAGCAGGCATGCAAACACGCACACGCACACATGCACACCCCCACCCCCCCCCCTCTTTCCCCCACACGCACACGCACAGTCTCTGTCCACTCGCTGCCATCCCCGCCCGCCCCTCAGGACGTGAGGCACACACACGCATGGGGAGAGAAAACACGCACACAGAAGTGGCGCAACAAGGGAGGGTTAGGAGCAGCAGGAGAGGAGGCGAGTGGCAAAGACAAGAACATGAGACACGACTCTTGCCTCTGCGCGGCGACACCCTACGACTCACTTCACGGCCCCCCCCCAAGCGACCCCGGCCACGTACCATGCTCCGTGTGCCACCCTGCCGCTCTGCCTGCACCACGCCTTGTCTGCCAGCGTGCTACTCCAGGCTGCTCTGTTGCTGCTGCGCCAAGCCTTCACTCCAAGCAGCGCCCTGCCGCTGCCTGTGCTCACGGTTGCTCCGTTGCTGCTTCTGCCTGCACCGCTCTGCCCTGCTCTGCCTGCACCACCCTTTGCCACGGTTGCTCCGTTGCTGCTGCTGCCTGCACCGCTCTGCCCTGCTCTGCCTGCACCACCCTTTGCCACGGTTGCTCCGTTGCTGCTTCTGCTGCTGCAGTCGTTGCTGTCGTCGCAACAACCGGCCGCTGCAGAGAGGAGGAGAGGACACGAGAGAAGGGGTTAGGGAGGTGAGAAGAGAGGCACGATCAGCTGACAGCAGCGCTGCAAAGACTCATGGCCCCGTGGACACATGGTAGACAAGAGAGAACGGGACAGAGAAAGCAGGAAGATGGTGAGAAGTGAAGCGGTGAACTGGTTGACCTCATCCATTCACAACCTCTAGTGCGCTCGCCATCATCCTGCAGTCGCTGCCATCCCCGTCCGCCTTGCAGGCCATGAGGCACACACACGCATGGGGAGAGAGAGAGACAGGCACACACGGGAGAGACAGCCACGGAAGCGGAGCAGCAGAAGGGTTAGGAGCAGCAGAAGAGGAGGCGAGTGGTGTAGGCAAGGGCAACAGACACGACTTTTGCCTCTGCAAGCACCCCCTGGCACGTACCACTTCTCCTTGGAGAGCCTGCCGCTCCTGCGCCACACATTCGCTTCGCCCCAAGCAGCACGTGCTGCTGCCCGTGCTCCACGTGTCAGGCGTGCTGCTCCAGGCTGCGTGTTGTCTGCTGCTGATACATGCAATAACAAGGGACTGAGGCTTGTGAGTCAGGCCAAATCCAACCAGTGGCGAGATTTCAAAGGAGAAAGCAGTGAAGCACATGCACGACAAGTGATGAGCGCTTGGCATCACAAAAGGCAAAAGCGTTCAGAGGACAACACACTTGGCTGAGAAGACAAGGCGCTGTTGCTACTGCTGCTTCAAGTCACCAGCGCTGCTGCACTCACCAGCGCTGCTGCTGTGTGTCGGGCTGCTGCTGCACTCACCAGGCTGGAACTAAGCCCCCAAGCTTAACACCCCCGCTCCACTCCCCGCCATTCCCCTCCGTCTCACAGGCCATGAAGCACACACACACGAGGGGAGAGAGGCACGCAGACAGAGCAGCGCAATAAGGGAGGGTTAGAAGCAGTAGGAAAGGAGGCGAGTGGTGGAGGCAAGGGAAAGGACTCTTGCCTCTGCGCGGCGACGCCCTACGACTCACTTCACGGCCCCCCTACCAGCACCCCCTGGCACGTACCATGCTAAGTCCGCCGCTGTCCCACTCCTGTCCCACTCCTGCGCCACGCCTTCTCTTCAGGCGTGCTGACACTCGAGATGACTCTCGGGATGACTCTCAAGCGAGGCAGCAGTGCAAGTCCTGTCCGTTCCGTGCCCACTCCATGCCATTCCGCGCCCACTGCATGCCATTCCGCGTCTACGCTGTGCCATTCCCCTCCACCTCGGAGGCCGTCAGGCACACGCACGCATGGGGGGAGAGAGACAGCCAAACAGAAGCAGCGAAATAAGGGAGGGTTAGAAGCAGCGGGAAGCCAGTGGTGGAGCAGGAAGCAGCAGAAACGACTCTTGCCTCTGCGCCTACGACTCACTTCACGGCCCCCCTGTACCAAGCTCGGTTCGCCCCTCGCCGCGCCTCACTTGTGGCGTGCTGCTCGGTTGCTGCTACGGCTGGAGTCGTTGCTCTCGTCGCGTCCACCACCGCGCCTCTGCCGTTGACACATTCCTGCGTCGCGAAACACATCGATGCATCACACGGCCACGCACACGCGTGCATGCCAGGACAGAACCAGAGACCAGAAGAAATTGCTGGTTAGTTACGGTAGGAACGGGGAGGCGATTAAGGCACGAAGAATCAGACTGAGACTCTGGCTGACGGCGCTTACCCCTCAAGTTCTACTTGCCCCAGATGAAAGGTCTTCCCATCGCACTTACAAGGTCAAGCCCCGTCCGTAATCTCCGTGCGACGGCGGAAACAGCAGCAACGGAGCTTTAATGGCGGGATCTGCAGCTCCGTCGCTTTGATGGCGGAAACGGCAATAACGTTGCTATTGCGGTAACGGTGCTGTTTCGATGGCGGAAGCAGCAGCGACGTCGCTTTGACCACGAAAATCGCTGTGTCGTTTTATTGATGACGAAAACGGAAGTAGCGTTGTTTTGTCGGCGGAAACAGCAGCGCCTTCTTTGGAGACGAAAACGACGGAAACGGCAGTAACTTTGTGTCTAGAGCGGAAGCAGCAGAGATGTCACTTTCACCGGTCAGCAACGTTACATTGACGACGAAAGCATGAACGCTGTTGCTTCGACGAAGATAACGTCGGCAATGTTTCTTGGATGTCAGCGAAGGGAACGGCAGCGAAACTGATTTGACGGAAGCACCAACAGCGACTTCGCTTTGTCGGCGGAAGCATCTGGTAGGCTTCGACGCGTAAAGAAGCAAAGAGGTTGGCTTTATGGCGGAGCAAGCAGCTAGGCCTTGACGGCTATACCAGCGACGATGTTGCTCTCGGGCGGAATAGCGGCTTCCTCGCTTTGATGATAAGAAAAGCAGCGGCGTTGCATTCACGGCGAAACACAGCAATGTTGCTACGACGGTGGAAGCAGCAGCGGCGTTGTTTTAGCTGTCCGTCTTAGCTGGAATGACGTCGCTCGACGGCTTGCTATCCGTCTTAGCTGGAACGCCTTCCTGCTGTCCAACTCAACTGGAGCGCCGTCCGAACTAACATCTTAACGTATCCGCCGTCCGTATCCACCTTAACTTAAGAACAGATCCTTGGTTACTGACATTGGTACCTTCTTAACTTGGAATTCCAAGCCGAGACAACTTGACAACATCCTAACTACATTCGGTGGCTAAGATGATTGACACCCATGGTTATCGATTGCCAGACAGAGCCGCGTCGCGGCTAATAAAATACGACTAATCAAAGTTACTGCAGGCACGCGGGTGAACTAGGGGGCTAATGCGACGGCAGCTCACTTAGCAGGCCATGGAGCTCAGAATGGAGATAAGAAAACGGCAGGCCAGTAAAGGAAGTGGAGCCAAGCAGAGTGGAGCCAAGGGAGGGAAGAATGGAGGCGGAGAAACCAAGGAAGTGCCTTTGCCTGTCAAGGGAATCGATGGCGGCTGCCAACTTCCGTGCCAAGCGAATTTGGTTCCCCGCCAACGAAACCGAAGCCATGCAAAACAGAGCGAGCAGGAGGTGAGGTTCGGATTATCAGAGAAAGTGGGTTTGGCTGGCTGAGGCGGTTGCCAGATCAGTCTGTGAGCGTTTTTAAAGGGCCAACATCATAGACATGCAAATTAGTCTGGTAACCCTATTCGATGGTATGCAAAACCGTCGATACCCCAGTTCTGCTGCGCAAAATTGTCTGGTAGCGCCACTCAAAACACTGTGTAACAGCTGACGCAGCACAGAAAAGGAAGAAAATATGGGATTGAATCAGTTGCGTTTTCGATTTCGTATCGTCGTGGTTCTTACCGCGTCTTGTTCGGCGCCTAACAAATATTCCTGCCGGCTACTATTTTCCGCTAAATGTGACGAAAAATCCACTGGAATGAAAGGCTACGGGGTCCATTTCGATAACATTAATTTGGACCAATATATTGCTACCGGGAAATGTAGGGGCAGGGCAGAAAAACAATAAAACCCCTAGGGACCTGGACGCATTTCTGGGAGGGATCAACCCTAAACACGGGAAAGGACATTGTTTTTAGGGTTGATGCCTCCCTGACGCATCCCTTTCCGATCGGGTTTTATTTTTTTCTTGGCCCGAAGAAATCACGTCTTAGCGCGAAGGCAAGCGCGGTAAAGATCAAATTTGAATTAAAAACGAACGTGCTTTCAGGGCAGCATGTCAATAACTTGCAAACAGAGGTAAGACGGTTTTGCATACCATTGGATAGGGTTACCACACTAATTTGCATGTCTATGATGTTGGCCCGTTTTTTTAACTTTGGCGGGAAACTGAAGCCTCGGTTCGAGCTCGACAGGTTCGGATGGAAGTTGTGCTGAAGTGCACCGAACGGATTCAGCCGCAGCGTGAAGAGTTGTACGCGTTTGTGACCTCTGTGAGAGCTTTCCGAAATACATTATGCTATCCCACTGCTGCAAGTTGATTGAGCGAAGGTTGATACCAAAAAAGCAGTCTTGACTGCCAGTGATCAGATCATGCTGAAGCTTGAAGTCAGGATGCAAGGATCTGGGATAGGCTGTTTGACTGGACTGTTGGTTGTCTGGATGGGTCTGGATAGCTGGCTGATTGGGTGGTTGGTTGGTTGACTGGTTGGCTACTTGGCTGCTTGTCTGATTGGCTAATTGTCTGGTGGCAGCGGCTTCCGACCATTCCTGCTTTGCAGTTCCTGTGCAAACCATAGCAACCCTGCTTCCTGTCAGTCCCTGCTTCTTGTCTTTTTGTGTGAGAGGATGTTGCATGTCTCACGGCTTCTTGGTGGTGGGCTTTTCTGAACTGTGCATGCATGCTGCATGCAGCGCATTGTTCAGTGCCCTGCATTCCCACGTTCTCCTCACCACTGTGTGGGTGCCTGCCATGGCACAGCACCTGCAGGAGGATACTCCATCGTGCTTGGGAGTTTGTGCCCACCCACCTATTCCACAACATGCAGACCCATCGCACCACAGCACAGCACAACCACCTAAGCAAACCTAAGCACACCTAAGCAAACCTTGGCACACCTAAGCACGGATAAGCAAAACAATTCACAGCTAGAAACAGGAGTGGTCCATCTTGAGCTCTTGGCAGTCCAGCACCTCTCCACCATCCACCAGCAAGCGGCACCCCACCCACGTGTCCCCTCCCTCGCCCTGCACTTCACCATAGAAGAGCCACTTACGAGGAGAAGCTGCCAACAGGACAGCAATGGGACAAGGACGGAAGAAACAGAAAGAGGAGCCACTTAGAAGCTGCAGAAGTGAAGATCAGGTGGCAAAGATTAGTTGTTTGTTGTCTTCAGGTCAGATGGCCTTTGAAAGGCGAGCACTACGTGAGAAATGTGCGACTCCCCCTACAGAATCTCCCATCACACCTACCATGTGGAATTCGCTGCACTGCTGTTGCTGCCACTGCTTCCCCCACGGATGCTGCCAGAAGCAGCAATGGGGCATGGAGAGGGGAGAAAAATAAGGCCACAAGTTGTTGCAAGTCGGAAACAGCAACAGGATACAAGGACATGGATGAAGGATTAGGCGCGGGAGGCAAGGGAACCATAATAATTTTACACAGAAAGATGGGAGGGAGGGCTGTGAGAAGAATGGCAGGAAATGAGTAAAAGGTGCTGGAGTCTAGACAAGAACACAAGCGATGCTAAAGAACAAACAGCATAGGGTAGACTGTACTCACCCCTCCATTGCTGCAGCTGCAACCACTGCATTGGCTGTTGATGCTGCAACTACTGCTGCACCACTGCTGCTGCTGCTGCTGCTGCTGCAACTGCTGCTGTCCATGCTGCTGATGCAGGACATTAGGTGGTGCCGTACGGGTGATGGAAGAGGGGAAAGTAGAGGGGAGGAGATGGCAGGAGAGGAGGGATATGAGAGCCGAGAAGAGGGGCATGAACATCTGGCAACAGAGTAGCAGAGACGTATGGGTACTGTAAAAATATGGCAGACAAGACAGACGGGCACAACAGAAAGGATGAGAAGGGCGAAGTGGCTTACCAGTTGATATGGTCACCATCATCCTGCAGTTGCTGCATCCACTTCCCCTTTGAGTGCTGGAGAGAGGGGAGGAAGGATGGCATGCAGGAGGAAGAGAGGCGTGAGAGCAAGGAGAGGAGACGCGTGTGGATGGGGGGCTCAGGATATGAAAGGCCATTGACATTCCAGAAGAGACCGCAGATGAGAGCTGAAAAAGGGACTGAGACAAGAAGAAATGGGGGATGCATTCGCCCTGCTGCTGCTGCATCCTAACTCTTTGAACTCGGAGAAGCAAGCAACGGATGTTGTCCCCATCCCACCGACGCACAGGCAAGCTCTCAAAGCACAACGCACTCCACGGCCTGGAGCCTGAGAGACACACTCACATGCATGCACACACAAGGACAGGCGCCTCCCTGCTCTCCCCAACCCCCTCCCTCATCTCCCCCTCCCATCCCCCCACCCCACCCCCCCTTTCCACCCCTCCCACCCCCCGCTCCTTGCAATCACGTGGAGAGAAAACACACACACAGAAGCGGCACAACAAGGGAGGGTTAGGAGCAGCAGGAGAGGATGCGAGCGGCAGAAACAAGAACATGAGACACGACTCTTGCCTCTGCGCGGCGACTCACTTCACGGCCCCCCTGCAAGCACCCCCTGGCACGTACCATGCTCTCCCGCGCCTGCGCCACAAGCAATCCGCCACACTCCGGAGCTTGAAGGCTGAGAGGCACACTCAAAGGCATGCACACACGCACATGCACACGTCCACATGCACACCCCACTGCCTTCCACCTCCCCCCACACGCACATGCACAGGACGTGAGGCACACACACGCAAGGGGATAGAGAGACAGCCACACAGACAAAGCACAACAAGGGAGGATTAGGAGCAGCATGAGAGGAGGCAACTGGCAAAGACAAGAACAAGAGACACGACTTTTGCCTCTGCGCGGCTACTCCCTACGACTCAATTCACGGCCCCCCTGCAAGCACCCCCTGGCACGTACCACGCTCCGTGCGCTGCTCTCCCAGTTTTGCGCCACGCCTTCACTTGAGGCGTCCACGTGCTGCCATTGCTCTCCGTCTCGCAGGCCACGAGGCACACACACACCAGGGGAGAGAGAGACACACAGAAGCAGCACAGTAAGGGAGGGTTAGAAGCCGCAGGTGGCGAGTGGTGGACCCGACACCCTATGACAGACACGACTCTTGCCTCTGCGCGGCGACACCCTATGACAGTTCACGGCCCCCCTGCAAACACCCCCTGGCACGTACCAATTTTGCGCCACGCCTTCACTGCAGGCGTGCTGCTCCAGCTGTGCTGCTGCTGCCAATGCGGCTGCCCACGGCGCGTGCTCTGGATAAAGGCTGCTGATGAATGGGCGCAGAGTTGTGAAAAGCAGACAGCAGGAGTGGAGAGGTTGGGAGCTGAGAAGAGTTTCTGGCAACACACCAGTATGTGGGCACCGTGGGGAGATGGTAGGCATGACCCAACTGCACACGAGAACTGGCAAGGGAACGGCGAATGGAGAAGTTGGTCTGATGGACTCACAACTCCCTGATCATACCGCAGCTGTTGCAGCCACTGGTGATCCCTGCGTTGCTGCATCCCCTCGAGTGCTGGAGGTGAGGGGACGAAGAAAGTCATTGAGTGTTGGAGGTGAGGCGAGGAAGGAAGGCAAGGAAGAGGAAGCAAGGCCTGAGCAGGAAGAGGACAAGTGAGAGGCCGAGCAGGAGCGAGTGGATGAGATGGCAGACGAAAGCTGGAGAAGGGACAGAGATAAAACGCCATGCATGGTGCATCTCAACTCCCGGTTACCTCTTGACGTGAAGAACTTGGCAGGAGAATCAAACATCCCCGCAAGGTGCTGTTTCTCCTCGCTACATGATTGCCTCTCGTCCATTCCCCGTCCGCTCCCTCCCCCTCCATCTTGCAGGCCGTGAGGAACACACACGCATGAGGAGAGAGACAGCCACAGAAGCGATGCAACAGGGGACGGTTAGAAGCAGCAGGAGAGGAGGCGAGCGGTGGAGGCAAAAGCAACAGACACGACTCTTGCCTCTGCGCGGCGACTCACTTCACGGCCCCCCCCCAAGCACCCCCGGGCACGTACCATGCTCCGTGTGCCACCCTGCCGATCTGCCTGCACCACGCCTTGTCTGCCAGCGTGCTACTCCAGGCTGCTCTGTTGCTGCTGCGCCAAGCCTTCGTTCCAAGGAGCGCCCTGCCGCTTCTCGTGCTCCCTGTTGCTCCGTTGCTTCTGCTGCTGGAGCCGTTGCTGTCGTTGCAACCACCGGTCGCTGCAGAGAGGAGAAGGGGACAGGAGAGGAGGGGCTAGAGTGGCATGATCAGCTGAGAGCACCGCTGCAAAGACTCATGGCACCGCTGAAAAATGGTAGACAAGCAAGAGAGAACTGAACACGGAAAGCAGGAAGAAGGTGAAAAGTGAAAAGTGAAATGGTGAAGTGCTGGACCTGATTTACTCGCAACAACTTGTGTGCTCGCCATCATCCTGCAGCCACCGGTGAGTCCCCCGTCCACTCACTGCCATCCCCCTCCACTCACTGCCATCCCCCTCCACTCACTGCCATCCCCGTCCGTCTCGCAGGACATGAGGCACACACACGCATGGGGAGAGAGAGACACACACAGAAGCGCACAACACGGGAGAGTTAGGAGCAGCAGGAGAGGAGGCGAGTGGTGCGAAAGCAAGGGCAACAGACACGACACTTGCCTCTGCGCGGCGACACCCTATGACTCTCTTCACGGCCCCCCTGCAAGCACCCCCTGGCACGTACTGCTTCTCCTCCTTGCAGAGCCTGCCGCTCCTGCGCCACACATCCGCCCCAAGCACCACCTGGTGCTGCCCGTGCTCCAGGGGTCAGGGGTGCTGTTCCAGATTGCTCGTGGAGTGCTGTTGATACCTGCAACAACATGAGCAATCTGCAACAACAAGAGGGATCGGTGGCTTCAGAGTTGAGCCAAAACCAACCAGTGGCGAGATTTCAGAGGAGCAAGCAGTGAAGAACATGCACGACAGGCGATTTCAGAGGAGACAATACTTGGCCGACAAATAATCGCCGTTGCTACTGCTACTGCTGCTACGACTCACCAGCGCTGCTGCTGTGTCTCGGGCCGAGCCCGCAAGCTTGTCACCTCCTGTGCACTCCCTGCCATTCCCTTCCGTCTCGCAAACCGTGAGGCACACAAACGCGGGGGGAGAGACGCACTCACACAGAAGCAGCGCAACAAGGAAGGTTTAGACGCAGCAGGAGAGGAGGCGAATGGTGGAGGCAAGGACGAAAGACACGACTCTTGCCTCTGCGCGGCGACGCTCTAATACTCACTACACTGGCCCCCTGCAAGCACCCCCTGGTACGTACCCCGCTCCGACCAGTGCTCTCCCATTACTGCACCAGGTAGTCTCTCGTGCGAGCCAGCAAAGCAAGCCCGTCCATTCCCCGTCAACTCGCTGCCACTCCCGTCCGTCTCGCAGGCCGTAAGGAAAACACACGCATGGGGAAAGAGGAAGCAACACAGAAGCGGCGAAGAAAGGGATGGTTAGAAGCAGCAAGAGAGGAGAGTGGCGGAAGCAAGGGCAGCAGACACGACTCTTGCCTCTGCACGGCGACGCCTACGACTCACTTCACAGCCCCCCCGCAAGCACCCCTCCGTGCACGTACCACGCTCCATCTGCCGCTGCTGCGCCACGCCTCCACTTGAGGCGTGCTGCTCCAAAGGTTGACTCAAAAGGTTGTCTCTCGTGCGAGCCAGCGTCGATTCCCCGTCCGCTCGCTGCCATTCCGCGTCCACCTCGCAGGCCGTGAGGCACACACACGCACGGAGAGAGGGACACGCACACAGAAGCGGCACCAACAAGGGAGGGTTAGAAACAGCAGGAGAGGAGTGGCGGAGGCAAAAGCAAGAGACACGACTCTTGCCTCTGCGCGGCGACGCTCTACGACTCACTACACTCCCCCCTGCAAGCACCCCCTGGCGCGTACCACACTGTGTCCGCTGCTCTGCCACTCCTGCACCACGCCTTCCCTTCACGCCTGCTGCTCCAAGTTGCTCCAGGTTGCTCCGTTGCTCCGGCTGCCCATGCTCGCAGGCCGTGAGGCACACACACAAACACACGCATGGGGAGAGAGAGAGACGCACACAGAAGCGGCACCAACAAGGGAGGGTAAGAAACAGGAGGAGGCGTGGCGGAAGCAAAAGCAAGAGACACGACTCTTGCCTCTGCGCGGCGACGCTCTACGACTCACTACACCACCCCCCCCCACAGCCGTCTTGTTCTTACGTACCGTTGATCTTTCCGTGATTGTCAACGATCTCCAAGCAAATGCTTTGAATGAACGCTTGCAATTTTCAGAATGTCTGCAGCAACCCCGTTTGTACGCTGCAGCAATGGCACAGGGAGCGGGGGGAGAACAGGTAAGGACAGGGAGGGAGGGAGAACACAACCGTTAGTGGATGGGTAATATCACATACGAAGGGAAGAAGGGAAGCGACGAGACTCTCTAGGCGTTTCTATCCTAGATGCTTACAGGAATCCACCCTCACAGCCTTCAATCTTACGTACCATTAATCGCCAACGATCTCCAAAGGAACGCGTGGCGAACTTCAAAGGACGCGTGGCGACTACAGCGACGGCGACGACCCGAAATCCGTTCCTCGGAGTTCGTCGCACACATGCAGAGAGGGGAAAGAGGAGGACAGGGGGCGAAGTAGGGGACAGGAGTTAGTGGGAGGGTAGTCTCACGGATGACGCGAAGGAGGAAAGCGACGAGACTCTCTACGCGTTCCTATCCTAGACGCCTACATGCTCCCTCCCACCAAGCTTCGCTCTTACGTACCGCTGATCTTTCCCTGATCGCCAACGATTTCCCAAAAGAACGGTTGCGAACTTGGAGCGACGTCAGGAGATTCTGCGAATGTGTGAAGCAGCCTTCAAGTTGGTCCGATACTGCGGCAGCGATGGCGACCGTCCGTGACAGTGCTTCCAATGCTTCCAACACACACGCAGAGGGGAGAATGTCGGGGGACAGCAAGAGAGGTAAGGCACACGCGTTAGTGGGAAGCTTGATTCAAACGCGACCCGAAGAAGGAGAGCGACGAGACTCTCTAGGCGGTGCTGATTCCAGACGCCTACATGATTCCCCCCACCAGCCTTCGCTTCTACGTACCGTTGATCATTCATTGATCGCACGGTGCGAAAAAATAAGGGAACGGCGAGGAACTCGATGCGATTGTCATGCCGTACGGCCCAGGGCGATCTCCCGCCGTGACATGCGTCACGCTGCGTCCTGTTGACCGTTTCGACGCATCGGAACGTCCACTTCTTGACTCTTGCGATGCCGGTCCGCGAACACTACTGCTGCCATTTGCGAACAGCCGCTTTCCGCCGCGCCGCTGATTCGTACTTCGAAAAACGATGCGTTGTTCCCGGCCGGCAATCTCGGGAATCGTTTATTTCAGACTGCCAGTTTCGACGGCTGATATTCCGTCACTCGGACTGAAGGATGCTGCTCTCGGCACTAAGCCAAGACTCAGTGGAGCAACCGCTTCCGTCGCACGAGATTCTCATGATTCGAAAGACCATTTCCGGGTAATATACATGTCGGCTGTTGCGTCATGTCGTCTTTGTCGCCGCGTCACTTCTCGAGTTGCTCAGGTCGCTGGAGGGCAAGCAGAGACAGTCAGGAACCTGAGAAGCGGTTCGCTGCTGTGAGACGCCGCCGTCGCGAAGATTTTCGCTAAGAGTCGCAACCGTCGTACAGCAACGTGCGACGGTGCATCAGTAAGAAATCATTCTCAGCGTCAGCTGTATCAACGCTGAGCCTAGCTGAATCTACATTAGCACGAGAAGCAGATTCTTCTGGAAGTTACCCCTCGCTAAACGAAACGAAGACGACAATAGGACCTTTGTTCTAAGGAGCTTAATGTATAACATTGTCGGAACCCAGCACCGCCAGGCAGCTGATTAATGCGAAGCTGAGCCGTGGACTAGTACCAGATAGAACCAGGACAGGAACCGCAGGCTATAGACAAGTTAAAAAATAGGCTACTATCCAATAGTAACTCATAGGTCTAATCAGCTCGAACCGCCTTAGCCGTACTGTTGCATAAGCTAAGAGAGAGGACTAATCTTCATAGGAGAACTACCAGGTCTAGGAGAAGTACCAGGTCTAGTGATTCGCATTCTACCAGGTCTAGTGATTCGCATTCTACTAGGTCTAGTGATTCGCATTCTACTAGGTCTAGTGATTCGCATTCTACTAGGTCTAGTGATTCGCATTCTACTAGGTCTAGTGATTCGCATTCTACTAGGTCTAGTGATTCGCATTCTACTAGGTCTAGTGATTCGCATTCATGGATGACACCCGAGAGGAAAGCCTTGGGGCTGCCTTGGGGTTTCCTTGACTCGAGGAGGGCTAAGCAGCAGTCCTCCCTCTACAAGGGGATGCCATGGAATGGTATGGCGAGAGTTCGGCTCGAACCCATTGTTGGCGCCAAAGCTTTCTGACATGCTCTTGGGCTGATTGGGCCGAATTTTGGCGCCAAAGCCTCCCAGTTTGAAAGCTTTCGGGGAAGTCTCGCTGTAACGTGTTTCAGTACGGTTTCGTACGCGATGCCTTCACAAAACCATCTACTAGCCTTATTAGCCTTGTGAAACCGTCTACTTGTTTATCAAAGGCACCTTCTGAAAATCTCTGAAGGCCACATTAAACCCCAAAATGGTAAGACAGTACGGGAAATTTTATGGTGTTTCTTTACTTGTCATCCAACATACACATAAATATGCAAGCAAATATCTATTGATTTTTTTTCATAACGTTATGAGGGCCGTGAAACGTTTACACAACAATCACTTGGATTTCCAATGAAGCTCATAAAGGTGACAACAGCACCAAAAGCGCATTGAGCCAAGATGGTCGGCGCACTAGCAGTCTCTTTGGCTGCGGCATCAGCTTCCCACAATGCTGGAGAGGTACCCTTGCACCCAAGCACAGACATCTTCTTGTGTGCAGACGCGTAGTCTCTGAAAAAAGCCTCCTCATCCTGCAAGTAGCAAAAGAAAGCAACATGCACCCATTATGAAGTCATACATCCGACAACAACAACCCCCTCACAGTAAAATCATAACTGCCAACTCCTTTACTGCTTACCTTTGCAGACAACTCAACAAACCGGTGAAGCTTAGGGTCTTCTACGAGGCACTTGGGAAGCTTGAGCAGTCCTGCTGCGTCTCCGTTCAAGAGCTCAATGGTGTGGTAACATCGATGTAGAGGCACAAAGGAAGTTATGGTTATACATACTGCCTGAGTGGTGTAGCTTCCACTCCCCAAGTGTACCTGGTAGCTGTGGTTACCGCTCGTCACTGCTCCAGCGCTAGAATTTGGGGTGTGTGAACATATCCCCATGACCATTCCTGTACTTAAGGGGACGTGAGCATTTGCTGCTTCCTGTCAGTCCTCATCTGTGGCCTTCACCCACTCTCACCACTCACACTCACCTGTGTCTATCACCCACTATCACCACTCACACTCACCTTAGTCTATCACCCACTATCACCACTCACACTCACCTTAGTCTATCACCCACTATCACCACTCACACTCACCTGTGTCTATCACCCACTCTCACCACTCACACTCACCTGTGCCTCTCACCCACTATCACCACTCACACTCACCTGTGTCTATCACCCACTATCACCACTCACACTCACTACTTAGTCTCACCCACCCCACCACACGAACCGCTCGCCCTCGCCACCCTCTCTGCTCTCACTGTCACCGCGCACACAACTCTGAAATCTGAGATCCCAAGCTTGCGGCTCTCTCACATCCCACTCTCACAGCTCCACACCACCACTCACTCAATCTCACCACTGCCACCTCCTACTCTCACCACTCAACCACACCACTCTCACCACCACTCATGCACTCATGCACTCATGCTCACTGTCACCACTTACCCTCTCACTAACCAGCCTCACCACCACTCACTCATTCACTCACACTCACAAACCAGTTGCGCGCTCAGTTTCACCACTCACACTCACCACCGTGACCTCACACTCACTCACTCACACTCAGTTGCAACAGGTGGCATCAGTGCCATACAGCCCATCATGTGCCACCCAAGGGGACTCAGCCCCTATCACTTGCACTCACCCAACCAAGGGGACTCACCCCCTTTCACTTACAATCACCCACCCAAGGGGACTCAGCCCCTTTCACTTGCTCTCACCCACCCAAGGGGACTCAGCCCCTTTCACCCACTCACGAGCATCAGGCTTCCATGCTTAAGGGTGGCATCAGTGCAACTCATCATGTGCCCCCAACCAGCCAAGCATGAGCATCATGCTTCCATGCTTAAGGGTGGCATCAGTGCAACTCATCATGTGCCCCCAACCAGCCAAGCATGAGCATCATGCTTCCATGCTTAAGGGTGGCATCAGTGCAACTCATCATGTGCCCCCAACCAGCCAAGCATGAGCATCATGCTTCCATGCTTAAGGGTGGCATCAGTGCCATATGGCTCATCATATGCCACCGCCAACCCCACTGCCTCTCACCACCATCACCCCATCACCACCATCACCACCCAGCCCACCCATCCCCTCCCCACCTTACCTGCCAGCAGTAGGAGCAGCAGACAGCCCACTCCCCTTCGGAAACAGCACCCCCAGGGGCTGTGCCTTGAAGGGCGAGGTGTGGTAGTGGAAAATTGCTTCCAGCCCAAGACTCAAATCCTGCCCCTGACGTAGCTAGAGCTGACGCGAACCAGAGTCGCCGGCCGGTCGACTCTGACGGTGCCCATTAAGCCTTAACGTCAGGTTAGTTACTTGAGCACCGAGTGCCGTGCCGCGCAGATTCCACCCACCACACCCCGACCCGCAAGGCACATACCTAGAGGATGCTGCCCCTGAGAGAGTGACCTGCCCACTTGCTCCCATGCTTCCCACCGCCTCCCCACTCTCCCCTTCACCCCATGCCTCTTACCTCTACCTACCACAGCCATGTGGAGCGCCATGTTGCCTCAGGGTGTTGGGAAGTGGGGAGGGAGGAGGAGGGAGGGGGGGGGGTTAGTGCGATGGCTCTGGCCCGCCCTTGCTCCCTCTCTCCCTCAGGCTGCATCGACCGTGCTGGGAAGTGGGGAGGGGGGCAGCGGGAGGGAGAAGGGGAGGGGAAGGTGAGGATGAAAAGAGAGATGCCTCTGTCCCGCCCTTGCTCCAGTGCTCCCTCCATACTCAGGCTGCAAAGAGAGGTGGGGAGGAAGAAAGAGAGGAAGGCATCAGATCTCCATACCAAACCTGTTACCATACCTTACCTGATACCATACCACACCTCGCTCACGACTCGACCTAACCTAGCCCGCCACTACCCCCCCCCTTCCCCCCCACTGCTTCTGCTGCTGCTGCTGCTGCTGCTGCTGCTGCTGCCGCCGCTGCTGCTGCTGCAACTGCTGCTGCCGGTCTGCTACTCAGCTTCTCTGCTACAGTCTTCTCTCGATGCCCAGTGGCCTGCAGGGGTGGGGCAGAAGAATAGGGGGAAAGTAAAAGAAAGTGAATAAGCTGGTCTAGAGAAACCAATGAACTGAAGTTGACGAGAAAGAGAAGGCGGAACTACAGAGCAGAAATAGAGAGGGTTGAAGGCAAAAGGGGAGATGGCGTACCTTGAGAGGCCAAGCCCAACCCGATACTCTCTCTTGTGGCAGCGACTGGCAGAGCTGCCCCCCTCCCATCCCCACAGACAGGCACCTGCACGGCCACAGGCGAGGGGGGTGGAGGCAGACGAAAGGGGGGAAGTAAAAGCAAGTGAGTTGGCTGGACCAGAGAAGGAAAAACAAAACTGAAGTTGACAAAATCGAGATGGCAAAACTGAAGAACAGAAAGAGAGAGAGACGAGGGCAAGAGGGCAGGTGACGTACCTTGAGAGGCCAAGCCCACCCCGATACTCTCCCTTGTGGCAGCGACTGGCAGTGCTGCCTCCCTCCCATCCCCACAGGTACCTGCACGGCCACAGGGGAGGGGCGTGAGGGAGCGTCGGTGTTGACCCCCGCCCCTCCCCTCCACCTGCAAGGCACACACGCAGAGCTGGTCAGTGGGCAGCGAGGGGAGGAAGGGTGAGAGTGCAAGAGCGAGAAGAGAGTTTGCAAGGCGAGAGCAGGGAGGGGCCACTGGTGGAGGCCAAGCCACAAAGCACAGACCCCAAGGGGTGAACCTGAGAGCGTACCTGCACCTGAAGGGGTTACCTGCACCTGATCTACACCTGAGGGGTTACCTGGAATTGGGGGGTCTGTGGCATGTGAGGCGGACCTAACCAGTGGCACTGGTTTAAGAGGAAGGGTGCGATAGCAGATGCGACAACCGAAATGGCAGCAGCAAGGGCGAGGGCATGGAGGAAGGGAGACTTAGCTGATTGTGTGAGAGCGAGCAGAGGGCAGCTGAAGCACCACTGCAGTCTTCACTCGATGCCAGTGACCTGGTAAGGGGGGAAGAGAGGGGGGAAGTACGAGCTAGTGAGTTGGCATGACTAGCAAGAAATCAAACTAAAGCTGATGAAAAAGAGAAGGCGGAATTGAAGAGCAGAAAGGGGGAGACGGATGAGGGCAAGAGAGAGGCTCACGTACCTTGAGAGGCCAAGCCCACCCCGATACTCTCCCTTGTGGCAGCGACTGGCAGTGCTGCCTCCCTCCCATCCCCACGGGTACTGCACAGCCACAGGGGAGGGGCGTGAGGTAGCGTCGGTGTTGACCCCCGCCCCTCCCCTCCACCTGCAAGGCACACACGCAGAGCTGGTCAGTGGGCAGCGAGGGGATGAATGGTGAAAGTGCAAGAGCGAGAAGAGAGTTTGCAAGGCGAGAGCAGGGAGGGGCCACTGTTGGAGGCCAAGCCACAAAGCACAGACCCCAAGGGGTGAACCTGAGAGCGTACCTGCACCTGAAGGGGTTACCTGCACCTGAAGGTGTTACCTGCACCTGATCTACACCTGAGGGGTTACCTGGAGTTGGGGGGTCTGTGGCATGGGAGGCGGACCTAACCAGTGGCACTGCTTCAAGAGGAAGGGTGCGAAAGCAGATGCGAAAAATGGAATGGCAGGAGCAAGGACGAGGGCATGGAGGAAGGGACACTTAGCTGATTCTGTGAGAGCGAGCAGAGGGCAGCTGAAGATGAAGCAGCACCAGATTACTCCCTTGCACGATCTGGTAAGGAGGGAAGAAAGGGGGGAAGTACGAGAAAGTGAGTTGCCAAGAAAACAACCAAAGCTCAGGAAAACGAGAAGGCGGAATTGAAGAGCAGAAAGGGAGAGGGATGAGGGCGAGAGAGAGGCTCACGTACCTTGAGAGGCCAAGCCCACCCCGATACTCTCCCTTGTGGCAGCGACTGGCAGTGCTGCCTCCCTCCCATCCCCACGGGTACCTGCACGGCCACAGGGGAGGGGCGTGAGGGAGCGTCGGTGTTGACCCCCGCCCCTCCCCTCCACCTGCAAGGCACACACGCAGAGCTGGTCAGTGGGCAGTCTAGACAGCCAGCAGAGTTGACAAGTGCGAGTCACACAGGCAGGGCGAGAGAGGGGAAATGGCCACTGAATGGGGCAGGAGCACAAGGCACAGCCTGCAAGGGGACCTAAGGAGGTAACCTGAACCTGAACCTGAACCTGAACCTGAACCTGAGCGGCCCTTAGGCAAACCTGAACCTGAGCGGGAGAGCTTACCTGAAGTCAGGGGGAGAGTCTGTGGCTTGTGAGGCTGGCCCCAACCAGTGGCGAAAGTTAAAGAGCCAAAGAGAAAGCAAGGAGAATGTGCAGCAAGCAAAGGTGAGGGACGGACATGAGGAGGAGTGACTTAACTGGCAGATGAAGAGTCGCCAACAGGGCTGTTGCCTCATCCCTCCCCCCCATTCCCTTCTCCTCCACTGCTCCCTCTGCTGCCTTCCCCGCCTCTGCTGCCTTCCCCGCCTCTGCTGCCGCACTCCAGCTAGGTAACCCTCCCACAGCCTTTGAGCACTCCGCTCCCTCCTCTGCTGCATCCTGCATGGGGAGGGCAGAGGAGTGGGGGGTGGCAATGAGGAAAGAAGCAAATACAAGCGGATAGAGCGAGAAGGCAGAGTGGAGATTGCATGAATGATGCGTGCATGAATGGACTCCTGCAGTGGCACACGTAAGAGAGCTCATACCAGCTGAACCACACTAAACCAAATACCTGAGCACGTACCTGCTACCTTGCTACCTTGGGGGAGGGAGGTCTCTTGAGTGCGACAGACAGAAGTAAAGAAGAGAGTTTGATGTATCATGCAAGCAAGACATGAAAGCCAACACAAGTACAAGGGTTGAGAGGAGATAGGCAGGGCGGGGTACTTAGCTTAGCTGCGGGTGGGTTGGGTGGAGAGCAGCTGCTGCCTGTGCACTCCATGTCCCCCGCCACTGCCACTCCCGTGTGAGCGACCTGCTGGGACGAGAGGGTTGGAGCAGAGAGAGGAAGGGAGGGAAGAGAGGACGGGGATGTGAGAAAAGAGTGAATGAAAATTAGGGAGCATCAAGGGAATTGAGAATGAGCAGAAAACCAAGCAGCAGCATGAGCGAAGGAACAACAGACATTCAAGCATGTGCGGCAGGAACAGGAAATAAGGCTCACCTTGTTTCAGACAACCCATCCCGATACTCTCCCTTCTCATCCCAGCGGAGTGGAGTGCTGTCCCCTCCCCTCCCACCACTGCCACCTGCACGGCCACAGGGGAGGAGCATGAGGGAGTGGCGGTGTTGACCCCCACGCCCCTCCCCTCAACCGGAAAGGAGAGAACCGAAGAGAAGTGAGTAAGCGGTTAGGGGTAGAAATATGAGAGGAGTGCATGAGATGGCATGTGGGAGCAGAGAAGGGGGCCACTGGTGCAGCCTCAGCTACAAGCCACAGACCCAAGAGAGATACACACCTAGGGAGGCTTACCTGCAGACCTGAGAGAATACCTGCAGTACCTGGGGGGAATTTACCCAAAAAAGGGGTCTGTGGCTTGAAGCTTTGGCTCAACCAGCGGCTTGCGTTTGAATCCACAAGCGGTAGGAGATGCAGCAAGGACTGAAACGGAACGAAAATGAACGCAAGAGGCAGCGCGGGTACTTAGCTGCTTGTGGGTGGGTTGGGTGGAGAGCAGCTGCTGCCTGTGCACTCCATGTCCCCCGCCACTGCCACTCCCGTGTGAGCGACCTGCTGGGACGAGAGGGAGAAGATCAGGACAGGGACAGGAAGACAGGAGGGGGGGGAGAAAACGGGGAAGTGAAGGGGGCGCAGAGGAGTGGGGAGAGGAGTGAGGAAAGAAGCCAAGACAAGTGAAAGTGAAGAGTGCAGTAAGCCCAAGCATGATGCGTGCATGAATGGACTGCTGCAGTGGCACACCCAAGAGACCTCATACCAGCTGAACCAAACTAGAATTATACCTGAGGCTGTACCAAAAAAAAGATACCTACTACCTTGGGGGAGGGTGGTCTAATGGGTGTGACAAAGAGCAGTGAAAAAGAGAGTGTAATGAATGGTGCAAGCATGAGAAGCAAAGCAACACAAGGCGAGAGGAGGGGCGGGGTACTTAGCTGTAGTTGAGTTGGGTGGAGAGCAGCTGCTGCCTGTGCACTCCATGTCCCCCGCCACTGCCACTCCCAGTCTGCTACTCTGCTTCCCCTGCTGCTGCCGCTGCCCCTCCCCTCCCCTCCGCTGCTGCCCTGCTGCTGCCCCCCCGTGCTGCCCTGCTACAGCCTTCATTGTACTGGGAGGGAGGGAGCAAGGCAGGGGTAGGCAGGGGATCAAGGGACAGCAGAGAGAATGGGAAGAAGAGTGGGCAGAAGCTACAAGGAAGCAAGGGAGCAAAAACAGGAAGTGAGCATGGGGAGAAGAACAAGCAGCAGCATGAGTGCACGAGGAAAAAGAGGCTCACCTTGTTTCAGACAACCCAGCCCGATACTCTCCCTTCCCGCCCCAGCCCAGTGAAGTGCTGCCCCCTCCCCTCCCACCGTTGCACCTGCACAGCCACAGGGGAGGAGCGTGAGGGAGTGGCGGTGTTGACCCCCACGCCCCTCCCGTCAACCGGCAAGGAGAGAACCGAAAAGAAGTGAGTAAGCGGCTACGGGTAGAAATGTGAGAGGAGTGCATGAGATGGCACGTGGGAGCAGAGAAGGGGGCCACTGGTGCAGCCTCAGCTAGGCACGTGGGGGCAGAGAAGGGGGCCACTGGTGCAGCCTCAGCTACAAGCCACAGACCCAAGAGAGGTACACACCTAGGGAGGCTTACCTGCATACCTGAGAGAAAACCTGCGGTACCTGGGGAAATTTACACAAGAAAATGGGTCTGTGGCTTGAAGCTTTGGCTCAACCATAGGCTTGCGTTTGAATGCACAAGCGGCAGGAGATGCAGCAAGGGCTGAAACGGAACGAAAATGAACGCAGGAGGCAGCGCGGGTACTTAGCTGCATGTGGGTGGGTTGGGTGGAGAGCAGCTGCTGCCTGTGCACTCCATGTCCCCCGCCACTGCTGCTCCCATGAGAGCGACCTGCTGGGACGAGAGGGGAAGATCAGGACAGAGAGAAGAGAGAAGAGGACGGAAATTGAGGAGTTGGGAGGGCAGTGAGGAAAGAACCAAGGACAAGTGAGTGAAGTGAGAGCATGAAATATGCGAGCATGAATGGACTGCTGCAGTGGCACACCCAAGAGACCTCATACCAGCTGAACCATACTAAACCTGATACCTGAGCACATACCTGATACCTTGCTACCTTGGGGGAGGGAGGTCTCTTGAGTGTGACAAAGGGCAGTGAGGGAGGGAGTTTGATATATGATGCAAGTGCGGCATGTAAAGCAACACAAGTATGAGCGTTGGGAGGAGAGAGGCAGGGCGAGGTACTTAGCTTAGCTGCGGGTGGGTTGGGTGGAGAGCAGCTGCTGCCTGTGCACTCCATGTCCCCCGCCACTGCCACTCCAGTGTAAGCGACCTGCTGGGACGAGAGGGGGCAGATCAGGACAGAGAGAAGGGAGGAGAGGACGGGAACTGAGGAGTCGGGAGGGCAGTGAGGAAAGAAGCAAGGACAAGTGAGTGAAGTGAGAGCATGAATGGACTGCTGCAGTGGCACACCCAAGAGACCTCATACCAGCTGAACCATACTAAACCTAATACCTGAGCACGTACCTGATACCTTGCTACCTTGGGGGAGGGAGGTCTCTTGAGTGTGACAAAGGGCAGTGAGGGAGGGAGTGTGCAGTATAGTGCAATCGAGGCATGAAAGCCAACACAAGTACAAGGGTTGAGAGGAGAGAGGCAGCGAGGTGTACTTAGCTTAGCTGTGGGTGGAGAGCAGCCGCGTAGAGAGTGGCCCGAAATCGCAGGTCGCGAGAGTGGTCCAACGCGGTACCCACCAGTGTGGCATCCGTTCGGGGGGGTGGGCAACGGCGTGACGCACGGCGGCCTGCAGTGGGTGGAAAGACGAAGCGACAACCATTTGCGAAATCGATTGGGAAACGTACGCCAGGGAAGCAGCTCGCGAAACGACATACTGTGATACGAAATTGATCTGCGAAATTAGATCGCGAAATTGAAATTCGAGATGTATTATCGCAGAATTGAAACGGGAAACTGAAACGCGACAACTTTGAACGAAATCGATCGGCGAAATTGCTCGTCAAGATTGAAACGCGAAGCCGAAAAGCAACTATGTGCGTGCGACATGCAGGAAATCGATTCGCGAAATTGACTTTATGAGTGGGTGTGGGTTCGCGAAATACCTGAGCTGCAAGTTGCACGCACTCCCCGAAATCGCACGCACTCTACGATAATCGTAAATGTTGTTGGAGATGGTGTTGGTGGTTCATGTGACATGTCGCCTCTCCAACAAACCTGCGACATGCAATCAGGATGCAGTCATACGTCAGACGCGCCACTCAACAATCTTGCGTGTGCTAAAACGAAAGCGTACTACACCACTAAATAAGACTTGGAAACGTGGAAAAACGCTCTCACCCAGACATACCTTTCATACGAAAATCGCCATCCTCGCGCTTGTTCTTTCGTAGTCAAAGTTTCCAGGCTTCCACACACCATTTCCTCTTCCTGACACGCCATTTCCTCTCCTGACATGCGATCCCCTCTTTCCGACACGCCATTTCCTCTTCCCAGCACGCGATTTCCTCAGGAAAGAGGCTCTTTCCGTTAACGCAGCTTCTACATCAAGCCAGGCCTGAATAGAAAACGATATTCCTAGCGGCTCGCCTTTCCGCAGTCGCAGCAGCTCTAAGAAAACGAGCAGACGAAGCTGAGCGTGAAAAAAATGAGAGCAAGAGGCGAAAGCGGTGTGAAATCCGAGGCTCAGGCGAGAATGAGGCGAGAGACGACGGTGACGCTGGAATGAGGCGGAGGGGTCACCAACTGCATCTCCTTTCCTTTCCTCACAACAACACTCTTCAGATCTACCGTCCAGAATCACTGGATTGACTGAAACTCTCTTGGTAACTCAGATCGCAGCCGTAGGTTCGGACCTTCTGCGTGTTTCGTCACGGCAACCCTAGCAAGTTTCGCATTGGTCCACAGGCTAACCGACTGCGTTGGGTCGCGAGGAAAAGCGATGGTGGCTGCGAATGGTTGGTTCGGTCAGGCTTATTTTTTGTCCATGACAGGGAGAGTCGAGAGTCCATTTCGGTGGCTGGTTGAGAATCGTCCGCGTGGCACATGAATCTGCCGAACAGGGAAGGGAAACAAAATTTGCCAAGTTTACGCCGTTTGCTTGTCCCCTCATTTCGCCTCAGCGACTACGCGAGACAAACGACACCGACTTTTTTCAGCGAGATTCCGTTGACAAAGGCGGGAGCTGCGGGATTTCGCTGGTGAACGTTGGACTCCGTGATCTAGGAACCGTCGATTGTCCTCTCATCTGGAGCCGCAGAGTCGTCGTGTCAGTTTGGAACGCGGCAAGCCCAATGGTTTGAATTCGAAGCCGTTGTTCCGACCACTAGGAACTAAGTGAATCCCAGCTGTGGATAAAGAATCTAGGCAAGCAGCTGCGGTTGGGATCTGGGGGTTGAGCTGATCCACTCCCTGACGCTGCTCTGCAGATGTGAAAGGCCTAGGCAAAATGGGCGAAGATGGCGAAAAGCCTTCGCATCGCATATTTGTTGTTACTCGTCGTTGATTTGGCCGAGGAACTGATCTTCTGACACCTGCTGGGTCCAACTGATCAACCCATTCATATCTAGAATAACCGGAAGCGGTGCTGAGAAGATACACTAAGCATTGGTATAATAATATAGAACGATCCGGAAAAGGCATTCTACCCAACTAGTGATTACACGTGATTCTGATTCTTATCAGCCTGATTCTCATAACCTCGTGAGACTTGCAAATATTCCAAAAAATACAATATTTAAACATTCCATGTTTTCTTATGTATGGTGATGGATGAGTGCATCGCTAAATTGTGTTTGACTGGTTGAAAACTTCATTTTGAATCGCCTAATAGTTTTCATGACTAGAAATTAAGATATGGGAATACATATATAAGATACAGACTAAGACTGCGTTACAAGCCCAGCGGTTTTACCTGCGATGGATCACCACGACCCAACAATCGCGGCCGTCCGATCTGTGTGTAGTGACGGTGCGAGCCCGTTTCGCGGCTCACCGGACCCTCACGAAACTCGCATGGGAAACAGTGAAACCCGATTGGTCCATTTCTTTAGAGTAACCGTTGACGGAAACGGAGGGAAGGAAATCCAGGGAGCAGATTCGCTGAGCATAGGGGAGGTGAAAGTAGGAAGCGGCAAGCTCTAGGCATCGGGAAGATGACAGACACAGGCACGCACGCTCACGCAGGCAACCATAGGCAAGGCAGGCAAACGGATACAGTCAGAAGACTTTGAGGAAAGGACCAAGCATTTGAGATTCGTCCGTGTTGTGCTGTGTGGAGCAGGGAGTTACGGTTGGCTAGAGTCTGGAGAAGAGTTTCAACAGGGCAAGGCCAGTGATTCTTGAGCTTGCCTTATATCAGGACTAAGCTGGCCTGATCAGTTCTCCCTATCGAATCAGGTTGTACAAACTTATATTTAAGAGTCATTAGGTCGGAATGGAAGAAGTAGCGGTTATTGCTGATGCGGCAGGACCTTCCAAATTCTCCCTCCTACTCCCCTCTCACCAAGGATTCATGATGATCTTCCAAAACCGGCCGTTGATTGTCGCGTTTATCTCGCTCTGGGTCGCCCAATTCCTCAAGCCCTTTACATTATGGTAGGTATCGTCTGAGCATCTCTCGTCGCAATCGCGTCGACGATCAGTTAAAACTACAGTTTTTTGTCTCCTCGTCACTGCTCCATCAATTGGTTCTCGTCGCCGTTCAACGGCGTACACTGGCTCACTTATCCAGTAAAAAAAGGGCACGAATGCGTCAACCAGCGTTCGTTGCTGGCATTCCTACGCCAAGTGTGGATCCGCTCGTTTTCGTTCGTAACTTTAGAGAAATCTGGTTATGACGTACACCCAATAGGATTGAGGCACAGTTTTCCGCAAATTCGTCTACGCTCTCTACTCCATTTCAACCGTGAGCAGGCACTGGGAGAAGAGATGGGATTTTAAGCGAATCTTAGGGTCCGGCGGCATGCCGTCGTCGCATTCGTCGTCCGTCATGGGTCTGGCGTGCGCTGTCGCCTTCCAAGAAGGCACGGCGAGCCCGCTGTTCGCCGCGTGCCTCGTCTTCGCCGTCGTTGTAAGTCCCCTGGAACCTTCCTTTTTCCTGCCACTTCCTTTCGCTGAACGTGAACGTTACTGGTCGTTAAAGCTACTTGTTACCCCATCGCTCGTACGGGACCCTTATGCTGAACGTGAATCTGGTTCAAGACGAAATTGCTTGCTGACTGCCATTCTCGGATGTTTCTTCGCGCATTGCAGGTCATGTATGACGCCTCGGGGGTTCGGCTTCAGGCAGGCCGGCAAGCAGAGGTACGTGAAATTCCTGAATGACTTCTGAATGATTGTAAGCAGCTCGTAAGAAGGAAAAACTGTCTGTGCGAAGTAAAACAGAGAAAATTGTGAAGTATGCGGATGCTGGGGCACACGTGAACTGTGGCTTCGACCAAGTCTTGTGAGGTCATGTCGCTGTGCATGATCCTGCAAGATCATTGCTTCCATACGCACTGCAGTTGTCTGGGATGAGATGATCGTCATCCTACATCACATCGGCCCCTTCACTTACTGCTACCCATTCCACATTGTCTCACACTCTTCTCGTCTTACCCACGCGATTGCTCATCCATGGTCAAGCCATTCGTGTATCAAACAGCATCGCTGGTGAAACCACTAAAATCTCGCCTTTCATTGTGCTGTCTGCCCACCTCACAGGTCCTAAACCAGATCGTGTATGAGCTGCCTCCAGACCATCCCTTGGCTGAGTCTCGGCCTCTCAAGGAGCCCATTGGACACACACAACCTCAGGTAGGCACTCTCTACCACAGCCGTAAGTGCTGTTACCACACTCTACCACAGCCAGAAGTGCTGTTACCACACTCCGCCACAGGGTTATGCGCAGTCTACAAACTTTATCACAGGTGTGACTGCAATATGGTAGACACACAAATAATAAAGGCTACAGCATTACACAATCATTGAATCATTAGCATCAACGGTATGAATTGCATAGCAGCACCAGGCATGTGCACAGTACAAGCCTCCAGGTACCACGTGCTCATACTGTACCGTCAGGTTGTTACATTGTAACAAGCCACTGTGTTTTTTAAAACCTCTGTCATCCCTTGCACAATGTTGTGGCAGGTGGTGGCAGGAGCGCTTGTGGGGGTTTTCGTGGCATACTTTATGCACCATTTCTATCCAACAGCCACTGCAGTAATGCATCCTTGAATTAGTCGCACATTGTACTGGAGGTACTTGTAGTGATTGTAGTTATTGTCAAACACCTTGGTCCAAACCAAACTGTAGAGCTCTTCACAGATCCATGGTCCTGCAATGCCCCCCATGAAACGTCCTGAACTGGGTCACTGGATCGAGACTTGGTGCATCTCTCTCTTGAAAAGAGGGTATGTACTAGTACAGAGGGACAGAAGGGGATGCAAATGCCAAAACTGTCCCAGGTCAAGGAATGGCAGAAAAGGCCACAGAGTTTTTGTCTAGAGTGGAATTTGCATATAGCGCCTTAGTGACTTTATTTACAAAGTTCGTAGGTACATAGACTTATGATTTTTACACTATGTACATGAAGTCCTTCACGAAACAAGAAAGTGGGAACATGTCAAGAACGGGTGAACATTGATGCCGTGCAATTCTCGGCCAATTATCAACTAGCTAGCTCCATTCCGATTCGCTACAGTCAATCTCCGATGTGGAAGCGCCTGGCAGAAGCCGCATCTACGGCATCGCGACGAGGTACGCCGCAATCCCGCGCCTCACTCGCCGTTTTCCGCGCTTGACATTCACGCCCCTCAGAGATCCCAATCCCCCAAATAAGAGTCCCTCTTCATCGCTCTCCACCCCTCTCCACCCTGCCGTCCCTGCCGGCGCGCAGCGGTGGCATGGCGGGTGGAGGAGCTGCAGCCGCCAAGCGAGCGCGTGCTGTTTCACTTCGCGAGGGCGGACGCGCGGGGCGAGCGGGGCGCGCGGGGCGAGCACGGCGCGCAGGGAGAGGAGGGTGCGCGGGGCGAGCAGGGCGCGGAGGGCGCGATGGACGCGTGGCGCGTGTATTCCGACGCCATCTACGGCGGTGAGACGGTGTGCGCCTGGGTACTGCGAGGCTCTGGAAGGTGCTGTGAGGTGGTGCGAGGTGCGTTGCTATGTGTATACCTTTCCTCCCCACCCTCACCTTCTTACCAGCCCCAGACCCCCAAGTCCCTCTGTCCTTCTCTCCCCCGCCCCTCAACTTCCCAACCTGCCGCCCCTCAGGTTCGTCAACCGCCACCCTCGCCCATGCCACGTCCGGTAGCGCCGAGCCTGCAGGGTCGGGCACAGAGCTTTCAGGCATGGGCGGGGACCAGGGGCGTGGAGACATGATGGGCAGAGATAGAATGGATGGCAGCGCAGGAATAGTGCACCCACCCCACCCACCTTCCCAGCTTGGCTGGGAAGCACGTGCTATGCGCCGGCAGCAGCACCATCACTTCGAACCTCCGTCCTCATTTGGTGAGATCCTTTCCCCGTCACCCGCCTTCTTCCCTCTCTCCTCTCCCTCTCTTCTCTCTCACTCCCTTCTCACCTCGCTGCCTTGCCCAACTTTCTCCTTCCGCGCACACCTTTTCCTCCCTCTCCCTGGCAGCAGCAATGTTGGCATGCTTACACAAAACCTCTTTCCTCACCCACCGGATTCTCGGGTTTCCAGGTTGTGAACGGGGGCCAGTTCACATCCCAAGGCTCTTGGGTTCCCAAGGCTGTCGGGGTTCCAATGTGCTCATCTGCCCCGTGTGTCCCGTGTGCCCCGTGTGCCCCGTGTGCCCCGTGTGCCCCGTGTGCCCCGTGTGCCCCGTGTGTCTCTCCCCTGCCTCCACAGCCGTGTTCGCAGGCAGCTTGTCCAGACGCGTGCAGGGGGAGGGCGTGGAAGGCGGAGGGCCGGAAGCGCGGGGAGGGCGGCTGCTCAAGGGAGGCTTCGCTGGCATTCGAACGGTCGAGGTGAGCCATTTGGTTCAGATTCGTGCATTTGAAGAGTCTGTTCTTGAGTCGACTCAAATATTGAACCGAAAGAGAGACGTAAAAAGGTTTGCCAGCAACCCACCGCCGTGTGTTCGCCACTTCCCCGCTCCCTTAGGGGCATGCATCCTGCCGTCTTGACCTGGACGCCTTCTCCTCCCTGCACCTGCTCTCTTCTCCACATATCTGAACACCCGTCCCCTCCACCCGCCGCCGTGTGCCACCTCCTCACCCTCTCCCCCAGGCGCATGCATCCTGCCGTCTTGACCTGGACGCCTTCTCCTCGCTGCACCTGCTCTCTTCTCCACATATCTGAACACCCGTCCCCTCCACCCGCCGCCGTGTGCCACCTCCTCACCCTCTCCCCCAGGCGCATGCATCCTGCCGTCTTGACCTGGACGCCTTCTCCTCGCTGCACCTGCTCTCTTCTCCACATATCTGAACACCCGTCCCCTCCACCCGCCGCCGTGTGCCACCTCCTCACCCTCTCCCCCAGGCGCATGCATCCTGCCGTCTTGACCTGGACGCCTTCTCCTCGCTGCACCTGCTCGTGCGGGGGGACGGCCGCACCTACCTCTCCACCGTACGCCCTCCCTCTCCCCCTCCCCCTTCCCCCAACCTACCCCTTTTCCTCCCGCACCCCCTCCCCCTCCCCTTGCCGCGCTCCCTTCTTACCCTGTAGCTCCTACGTCCCCCAGTATGCCCTCCCCTCTCTCATCCTTATACTGAACTGCACCACTCTGCATCCCTCTGCCCTGCTGTCCTCTTCTGTATGGTACCGATGACTCCCCCCTTCCCGCGTTACTCACTCTCTCACACATCCCACTCTCGTCTCTCCTCCGTTTTCTTTCCTCCCTGTCAACTGCACACAGAGGGGTGGGGAGGGGTGGGGTTGGGTGGGGTGGATGCGACCTTGCAGCTCTCTCTGTTTCTCCTCCCACTTGCTCTCTGTTCCCCTCCCATCTCTCCTGCCCCCTTTCCCCCTTCTTTCCTCTCTGTCAGCTTTTCTCGCCGTTCCTCTCCTCCCTTCTCCCCCCGTGCTTCTCCCTAATCTCTCAGCTGCGCACAGAGGGGTGGGTGGGGGGGCCAGCAGGCAGTGAGGAGAACACATGGCAGGGTGAGGGTGTTGCGACCTTACATCTCTCTCTCCCCGCTCCTCTCCGCCCCTCCCCGCCCCTCTCCGCCCCTCTCCTCCCCGCTCCTCCCTTCTCCTGCCCTACTTCTCCTCTCTCTCCCTATCAGCTGCGCACAGAGGGGTGGGTGGGCGGGCCAGCAGGCAGTGAGGAGAACACATGGCAGGCGTTCCTGCCCTCGCCACGAGGGTGGTGGGGAGTGGTGCAGGTGAGAATAAAGAGGTGAAGAGTGGTGCAAATGAGAGGCTGTAGTCTCCTCTCCCCACTCCACACATCTCAGCCAGCAGGCAGTGAGGAGAACACATGGCAGGCGTTCCTGCCCTTGCCTCGAGGGCAGTGGGGAGTGATGCAGGTGAGAGGAGAAGGGGTGAAGAGTGGTGTAGGTGATAGTCAGGATCCCATCGCTCCCTGCGCAGAGGGCTAAAGTTTTTTTACACGCATCTCAGAGGGCAGGCAGTGAGGAGAGCACTTGACGTGGAAGGTCAGGGTGGTGAGGAGAAGCGTCAAGGGGGCTGCTCAATCAACCTCTTCTCTCTCTCCCGCCTTCCTCCCCTAATTCATGATGTTTCGTTTCCCCCTCCCCCTCCCCCCCCCCTCCTCCCCTCTCTTCCTGACCTGGAAAGGCGGGGTGATGGGGTAGGGTGTCAGGTAATTCTATCCATCCCCCTCTTCCCTTCTCCTCCCACTCACAGATTCCCCTTGCCAGTTACCACCTTACAGGAAGGGCAGGGTGGTGGGGTAGTGAGTGCATAAAACATTTCTCTTCTTCCCCCTCTTTCCATCCTTGCCTCTCCCCTCTCCCTCCCTTCCCACAGATTCCCCTGGCCAGCTACCGCTTTACATGGAAAGGCAGGGTGGTGGGCGGCGGTTGGGGAGGAAGAGAGGGGGAAGGGGGCAGTGGTGGTGGAGGGATGGAGATGAATGCGCGGAGAGTGGTGGGCATGGGGTTATCAGTCAACGTCAGCACCCCTCCCATGCACTCTCCACATCTCAGTGTCACTGCCCCAATCACACACCCTCCTCACATTGCTGAAGCCACATCCGGAGATAATACTGCTGCTGCGGGCGGTGATTTTTGTTCTGATGCTGCTGACGTGGAGTCTGACGCGTTTCCAGTGCATGGCGAGGGCCCGTTTAGACTGGAGGTTGCGTGGGTCAAGGCTGTCAGGGATGGTGATTGATGCGATTGGGATGGTGATTGATGGTGCTTGGCGCGTACGTACCGTACACAACGTTTTCTAGCACTGTGGATGGAACACTGCAAGATGGCAAAGGCAGCTAGGCAAGGCAATCTTTGGAATGATAATAGCAGAGTTGCTACTGATGTACTACGGTATTGAAACTTCTGGAAACATGCTACGGTATCGTGCAGCTTATAGTTAAAGAGCAGATCGCAATTGTTGGGAAACTGGACTCCACCACAATTAATGTGTGCTCCACCTCAACAACTGCGAGGTATGCCAATCTGACTGCTGTGCTTATATCCGTACAGTATCTATTCCCCATTTTGACCCAATGTACCAAACCTATAGAACGTGTCCTCCCCAACTGCTCTTACCTCTGCGGCAGCAACCAGGGTACGTTGAATAAAGGGCTTGGATCAAACGATGGTATCCCTGACAGAAACATGCGGCTGAGATGGATGCTGGTGATTGAGAGCAAGATACGGATCTAAACCCCATGCCAACTAGAGCAGCACGGAAGGTGAACAGCTCGGATGTTGCGGTGGAGGTGAACATTTATGTGGGCCGTTGATCTAGAGTCACATGGGCAATTACGTGAATGTTGAGGGATTGCCGGGCAAGATCTCGCCCCGCGCACTTGATGCGCTGGCTTGACCAGGAGACCGCGGCCCCTCCGAAGACGAATATGTAGCTGAAACTACCTGCAAGGCGGGAGGGGTGTGGCGAGCACGAGCGAAACCGCCGGCTGATTCGCAAATTTTCTACACCGGTCCGGACGCATTTGCGTTTTGCCCTAGAAATGGTCCGGGATGCCCACTATGGGCCCGTTCATAGGGGTGGGGGCGGCGTGTTTGCGCGCATTTGGAGCCAAAACCACATAAAAGGTGGGAGAGGGCGTGGAGAGCACGAGCGCGCGCAAAAACCGTCGGCTAATTCGCAACTTTTTTACATCGGTCCAGGAAATTTATTCGCATTCTAAGCATTTGTCGGAAAAAAAAGCCGGAATCATAGGCGTCGAACGTTTCTTGGCGCAACAACCAAGCCGAAAAGGATCTAATGAGTGCATTTGAATATGAGCTACTCGAATATGCAATAACATTCAGGTTGTTGAATGCTTTTCCCTACGCTTATAGGGATTCATGCGCAATCTAAGCATTTGTCGGCAAAAACAACCGAAATCATAGGCGCCAAACTTATCTTTGCGCAAGATACAAGCCGAAAATGTTTCAATCGGTGTATTTGAACATGAGCCACTCGAATATGCAATAACATTCAGATGGTTGAATGCTTTTCCCAACGCCTCTAGCAATTCATGCGCTTTCTAAGCATTTGGCGGCAAAAACAGCCGAAACCTTAGGCGCAGAACTTTTCTTTGCGCAAGAACCGAGCAAAAATGGCTCTAATATGTATATTTGAGCATGGGCCACATGAATATGCAATAACATTCAGGTTGTTGAATGCATTTCTATACGCCTATAGGGATTTATGCTCTTTCTAAGCATTTATCGGCAAAAACCGCCGAAATCATAGGCACCGAACTTCTCTTTGCACAAGAACCAAGCCAAAAAGGCTCTAATAGGTGTATTTGAATAGGAGCCACTCAAATATGCAATAATATTCAGGTTGTTATATGCATTTCCTTACACCTATAGGGATTCATTCGCTTTCAGCATTTGTCGGAAAAAACAGCTGAAATTATATGCGCCGAACTTTTCTTTGCGCACGAAGCAAGCTAAAAAGGCTCTAATGAGTGTATTTGAATATGAGCCACTCAAATATGCATTGGCATTCAGGCTGTTGAATGATTTTCCCTACGCCTTTATGGATTCATGCGCTTTCTAGGCATTTGTCGGCATTTGTCGAAATCATAGGCACCAAACTTTTCATTGCGCAAGAACCAAGCCAAAAAGATTTGAAAGGGTGTATCTGAATATGAGCCACTCGAATACACAATAACATTCAGGTTGATGAATCCTTTTCCCGACGCCTATAGGGATTATGTATTAACAGGACTAGGCAAGAATGAATGAAAGGAGAGGGGTTGAACTAGCAGGCAGTTGAGTACAAATAGCAAACCCTAGATTGGGCTGTACTCGCTATAGAGTACCCCACTGCAGGCTAGACAATAATAGCATTCTGACACACCCCCATAGCCAAAGTGGGGTGTAATCAGCAGAGCAAGCAAAGCAGTACAAGCTCAGGGTGGATCACAATGTCACCACACATTCTGAGCACAAGTTCAAGAAGCAATAGTTTAAAGTTCACAGTTATGAGCAAAGCTAGAGGCAGTCACAGAGGGCAAGCGAGGAGGAGGAGGGCTGGCGAGAGGAGAGAAGATGAAAGGCGCCGACTGAAGCTGCAGACACACGGGCAACAGGAGCGGCGCGCACAGTGGCTACCGAGCGCACGAGGGCACCGGACTACGGGAGTATCTGGCTCCGCGGCTACGACGAGCACACACAGGAGCAACGGACCCACAGGCGACTGGCGAAGCAGGCTCGCTGGGCTACCGAAACGCGCGAGGGCATCCGGACTACTGGCGCTGCTGGCGTCACGACGGCTACCTCCACGCAATCTCCCCCGACCGTCCCACGCCCCTCTCACACACCCCCTGCTGACACCCTAGCTCCACTCCGACGGTACCCCCCTTAAACCCCAAACCCTAGGCTCCCACACACCACCCCCCTCAGCGGCAGCTGTAGCAGAGGGAGACGAGGGAGGAGGAGGAGCAGGGGGAGGAACTCACAACCGACACCCCCATAGCCGCCACCCCCACACTCTTCACCCCCAAACCCTAATTTAGGAGAACGGGCTGTAGGAGGGGTGAGGCGCCGGTAGAAGCACGGGGGACAGTGGAGAGGGCAGGAGCAGCGAGGAACGGGCCGCCCACGGGCCTGGTAGAGCCGCCCGAACCGCGCGCAGGCGGCCCGAGCCGCGCGCGGGCCTGGCGCTTCCCGTACGGGCCGCGCGCGGGCCTGGCGCAGCCCGTACGGGCCGCGCGCGGGCCTGGCGCAGCCCGTACGGGCCGCGCGCGGGCCTGGCGCAGCCCGTACGGGCCGCGTGCCGGGTGTACGGGCCGCGTGCAGGCCACGACGGGCGACGGGGGGCGACGCGCGGGTCCCCGTCGCCCGTCGCAGCGCCTCCCGGGGGCGACGTGCCGAGTGACGGGGCAGGAACCCGCCGCGCGCCTCGGGGCACACGGCGGGCAGAGAACCGCCGCGCGCCTCGGGGCGCACGGCGGGCAGAAAACCGCCGCGTGCCTCGGGGCGCACGGCGGGCTGAAAACCCTAGTTTCGACGCCGCGCGCCACGGGGCGCGCGGCGGACAGGGAGTAGCAGTAGCAGTAGCAGTAGCAGCGGAAGGCTTAGGTGGTGGGCCCACCCACAGGATCGACCCAGGAGGGTCGACCTGCTCTGATAGCATATTAACAGGACTAGGCAAGAATGAATGAAAGGAGAGGGGTTGAACTAGCAGGCAGTTGAGTACAAATAGCAAACCCTAGATTGGGCTGTACTCGCTATAGAGTACCCCACTGCAGGCTAGACAATAATAACATTCTGACATTATGCGTAGACTAAGCATTTATCGGCAAAAACAGCCAAAATCAAAGCCGCCGAACTCTCTTTGCGCAAGAACCAAGCCGAAATGGCTTAAAAAGGTGGTTTTGAAAGTTGCATTTCAATATGAGCCACACGAATATGAGTGTCGTTCCCTGTCGCACCAGACTCTTCTCTGGCACCACCGCCTGGGTCACCCCTCCTTGCCACGCCTCCGTGGCATGCACCGTCGCCGCCTTGTGTCTGGTCTTCCCAGGTCCCTCCCTCCCCTCCCTGCCTCGCCTGCGCCGCCTTGCCTTCCTTGCGTCGAGGGGCGGCAGCGCGCCGCTCCTCACTCCTCCTCGTTCCCCCCGACAGAGGCTCCTCTGCAGACCCTCCACCTGGACGTGTGGGGCCCAGCCCGCGTTCGTGGCCAGGGCGGTGAGCGGTACTTTTTGCTGGTTGTCGACGACTACTCGCGTTACACCACGGTCTTCCCCTTGCGCACCAAGGGTGAGGTCCCTGCTGTTCTGATCCCTTGGATCCGCACAGTTCGTCTCCAGCTCCGCCGCCGTTTCCGGACGGATCTTCCTGTCCTGCGTCTGCACTCTGACAGAGGTGGTGAGTTTTCCTCCGATCTCTTGAGGACCTTCTGTCAGGCGGAGGGCATCGAGCAGACCTTCACGCTTCCGGACTCCCCACAGCAGAATGGGGTTGCTGAGCGCCGCATTGGCCTGGTCATGGAGGTCGCTCATACCTCCTTGGTCCACGCGGCGGCTCCCCATTTTCTGTGGCCGTTTGCTGTCCGGTACGCCGCGCATCAGCTCAACCTCTGGCCCCGTGTCTCCTTGCCGGAGACCTCGCCCACACTGCGTTGGACGGGGGAGGTTGGCGATGCGTCGCGCTTCCGGGTGTGGGGTGCTCGTGCCCTTGTCCGCGATACGTCCGCGGACAAGCTCTCCTCCCGCACACTTCCCTGTGTCTTCCTTGGCTTTGTCCCTGACGCGCCGGGCTGGCAGTTTTACCACCCCACCTCGCGCCGGGTCTTCGCCTCTCAGGACGTCACCTTTGACGAGTCGGTCCCTTTTTACCGTCTCTTCCCCTACCGCACTGCCCCCCTCCCTCCCCCGCCGCTTTTCCTTGCTCCTGGTCCCCCTCCGGTAGACCCCCTTCCCCCTCAGGGTCCTGCTCCTTCAGGTGTCTCTCAGGTAGACCCTCCTCCCGTCACTGAGCCTGTCGAGGTCACAGGTGACTCAGGTGCTGCTGCAGGTGGTGCTGCTGGGAGTGCTGAGCCTGGGGGTGCTGAGCCTGCGGGTGCTGGGCCTGGAAGTACTGGGATTGCGGGTGCTGGAGCTGAGGGTACTGTGCCTGGGAGTTCGGCGCCTGGGGGTGCTGAGCCTGGGGGTGCTGCGACTGGGGGTGCTGAGCCTGCGTGTGCGGAGTCTGGGGGTGCTGCGCCTGCGGGTACTGAGCCTGGGGGTGCTGCTACTGAGCCTACGGAGCCTCGGGTTGCTGCGTCTGGGGGTGCTCCGGTTCGGGGTGCTGAGCAGTCTCTCACACCGCAGCAGCTTCGTGACTGGTACGTCCGGCGCTTTCGCCGTCCTAGTGGCTCGGCTGGAGCTGGGGGTACTGGAGCTGCCGGGACTGGTTGTTCTGGGAGCACTACGACTGGAGCTGCTGGAGCTGGGGACTCTGGAGCTGGCGGCGCTAGCGGAGTTGTAGCTGCCGACTCTGGGGGTGCTCTTCCTGCTGGTGCTGCGGACCCACCTGGTGGAGCTGCTGCTGGAGCTGAGGACCCGAGCGGTGGCGCTGCTGCTGGTGCTGGGGACCCGGACGCTGGAGTCTCTTCTGCTTCTGGAGACGCTGCGCGGCCGCGGCCGTACTTCGTACCGCTCCTTCAGCAGGTTCTTGGGCAGGCTCCTCCTCCTTGTCCTCCTCCCTCCGTAGAGTGTCCTCCGACTGTCCAGCCGCAGTCACAGTTACCGCCTGCCTCGCCTCTCCCTGCTCCCTCTCCTTACACTGGTCCCACAGGAGGTCTTACAGAGCGTCGTGAGCCTGAGTCTCGTCCTGCGTCGCCTGTCCGTACTGCTCGCACTGGTCGTCGTGTCCGTCGTGAGCGTCCTCCTGCTGTCCCAGGCACTCACTACATGACTCTGCGTCCCTCTACTGCTCCTCGGCGTGTCCCTCTACCGTCTCCTCCTGCGTCCTCTTTGCCTGCCGTTCCGGACCCTGAGTCTGACCGGTATCGTGCTGAGCACCCTACTGTCACGCGTCTCCTAGCTACTGTTGTCACTGACCCTACCTTTGAGTCCTCGGCTGCGTCTGCTCTGGTCGCTGAGTTGGTTGACTTTGCTGCTGCCTGTCGTCTAGACTACGCTGCTCGCCTTGTTGCTGAGTCTGAGTCTGCGTCTGTCTGTCCTCCGTCCGTCGGGGGTGAGTGTGCTCTTGGCACGGACGTCCTTGAGGACAGGCAGGAGGACTTTGACTCTCTCGCGGCTGCTGTACCTCATCTCGTGGCCTGGTTGCTTGCCCCTGAGGGAGACCCGGATGCACTAGACATCCCCACTCCGCGCACTTACGCAGAGGCGATCTCGGGTCCCTACTCCTCTCAGTGGCAGACACCCATGGACGCAGAGATGGCATCCTGGAAGTCCACAGGCACCTACGTCGACGAGGTTCCCCCTCCTGGGGCGAACATCGTCGATGACATGTGGATTTTCAGGGTGAAGCGGCCGCCAGGTTCTCCGCCTGTCTTCAAGGCTCGTTACGTTGCTAGAGGCTTCAGTCAGCGTCAGGGGGTCGACTTCTTCCAGACCTTCTCCCCCACCCCGAAGATGACCACTCTTCGGGTTCTGCTGCACGTTGCTGCTCAGCGTGACTACGAGCTTCACTCTCTTGACTTCAGCACAGCGTTCCTGCAGGGCAGCCTGCACAAGGAGATCTGGCTGCGCTGCCCACCTGGCTTTACTGGGTCGTTTCCTCCTGGTACCCAGTGGAGCCTCCGCCGGCCAGTCTACGGTCTCCGCCAGGCGCCACGCGAGTGGCACGACACACTGAGGACTACACTTGCGGCTCTTGGGTTCGCGCCGTCTACTGCTGACCCGTCGCTGTTTCTGCGCACAGACACGTCGCTGCCGCCGTTCTACATTCTCGTGTACGTCGACGACTTGGTCTTTGCTACTGCTGACACTGAGGCACTCGCTCGTGTGAAGTCGGAGCTGCAGAAGAGACACACCTGCACTGACCTGGGTGAACTGCGTAGCTACCTTGGCTTGCAGATCACCCGGGACAGAGCTCGCCGCACCATCACCCTGACTCAGTCACACATGGTGCAGCAGGTCCTTCAGCGCTTCGGCTTCTAGTTCTCCTCACCACAGGCCACACCTCTGGCTACCAGCCACTCGCTCTCAGCTCCACCTCCGGACGAGTCCGTAGAGCCGAGTGGCCCGTACCCAGAGCTTGTGGGCTGCCTCATGTACCTGATGACTTAGCATCCTTGCTCGTTACGTTGCGCCTGGGAGACACAGGCGAGAGCACTGGGAGGTTGCTAAGAGGGTGCTGCGCTACTTGTGCAGTACATCAGGCATGGGGCTGGTGCTTGGAGGACGCGACAGAGTTGTCCTCACTGGCCACTCGGACGCTTCTTGGGTGGACGACCTGGCTACGCAGCGGTCGTCACAGGGTTACACCTTCAGCCTTGGCTCTGGTTCTGTCTCGTGGCGGTCCACCCGCTCTTCTTCTGTTCTCGGCTCTAGTTGTGAGGCTGAGATCTACGCCACAGCCATGGCTGCACAGGAGTTACGCTGGCTCACCTACCTGCTGACTGACTTGGGAGAGCGGCCTAGTTCTCCTCCAGTTCTGTACGGTGACAACAAGGCGGCCCTTGCCTTGTGTCAGGAGCACAGACTGGAGCACAGGACGAAGCACATTGCTCTTCGCTACTTTCTTGCTCGAGAGCTTCAGCAGCGCGGTCAGCTTCGGCTTGTGTACGTGGACTCGAAGGCCAACACTGCTGATATCTTCACCAAGGCGCTCCCGCCTAGTGATCATCAGCGACACTGTACTTCTTTAGGCCTTGTGTCCACATTCCCTCATTTGCTTACTGCTTGACTTTCTTTGTACTGTACTTTATATATATCTTGTTGCTTGCTTGCTAGGTTTTGATCACTGTGTTGCTTGTCTTGTACTATATCTAGCACTGCATGTGAACTGGCCTTGTGGCCTTTGCTTGTGCTCGGAGTGTGGTGACGTTGTGATCCACCCTGGGCTTGCGTTGCTTTGCTGGACTGGTCTTGTGACCCTTTGTTCTCCCCCACTTTGCCTATGGGGGTGTGTTAAATTGTAATGTGTTATATGTTGGTAGGCTGTAGTGGGGTAGCCAATATGGGGTACAACCCCAACTAGGGTTTGCTACTTGTACCCAACTGTTTCATTCAATGCACCATTCTTGCCTAGTTCTTCTAACAGAATATGCAATAACATTCAGGTTGTTGAATGCCTTTCCCTACGCCGATTGAGATTTACCCGCTTTCTAGGCACTTGGCGGCAAAAACGGCCGAAATCGTAGGCGCTGAACTTTTCTTCGCGCAAGAACCAAGCAAAAAAGGCTTTAGTATGTATATCTGAACATGGCCTACTCGACTATGCAACAAAATTCAGGTTGTTGAATGCTTTTCCCTATGCCTATAGGGATTCACGCGCTTTCTAGGCACTTGGCGGAAAAAACGACCGAAATCGTAGGCGCCGAACTTTTCTTCACGCAAGAACCAAGCCGAAAAGGCTCTATTATGTGTATTTGTACATGTCCTACTTGAATATGCAATAAAATTCAGGTTGTTGAATGCTTTTCCCTACGCCTATAAGGATTCACGCGCTTTCTAGGCACTTGGCGGAAAAAACGACCGAAATCGTAGGCGCCGAACTTTTCTTCGCGCATTAACCAAGCCGAAAAGGCTCTAGCATGTTCAATTGAGCATGGTCTACTTGAATATTCAATAAAATTCAGGTTGTTGAATGCTTTTCCCTACGCCTATAGGGATTTACGCGCTTTCTAGGCACTTGGCGGAAAAAACGATCAAAATTGTAGGCGCCGAACTATTCTTCGCGCAAGAACCAAGCCGAAAAGGCTCTAGTATGTGTATTTGAACATGGCCTACTCGAATATGCAATAAAATTCAGGTTGCTGAATGCTTTTCCTTACGCCGATAAGGATTCACGCGCTTTCTAGGCACTTGGCGGAAAAAACGACCGAAATCGTAGGCGCCGAACTTTTCTTCGCGCATTAACTAAGCGAAAAGGCTCTAGTATGTATAATTGAACAAGGTCTACTCGAATATGCAATAAAATTCAGATAGTTGAATGCGTTTCCCTACGCCTATAAAGATTCACGCGCTTTACAGGCACTTGGCGGCAAAAACGTCCGGAATCATAGGCGCCAAACTTTTCTTCGTGCATTAACTTAGCCAAAAAGGCTCTAGTATGTATTTTGAACATGGTCTACTCGAATATGAAATAAAATTCATGTTGTTGAATGCTTTTCCCTACGCCTATTAAGATTTACGCGCTTTCTCGGCACTTGGCGGCAAAAACTACCGAAATCGTAGGCGCCAAAGTTTTCTTCGCGCAAGAACCAACTAAAAAAGGCTGTAGTATGTGTATTTGAACATGGGCTACTCGAATATGCAATAAAATTCAGGTTGTTGAATGCGTTTCCCTACGCCTATATGGATTCACGCGCTTTCTAGGCACTTGGCGGAAAAAACGGCCGAAATCGTAGGCGCCGAACTTTTCTGATATGTGTATTTGAACATGGCCTACTCGAATATGCAATAAAATTCATGTTGTTGAATGCTTTTCCCTACGCCTATAGGGATTCACGCGCTTTCTAGGCACTTGGTGGCATAAACGGTCAAAATTGTAGGCGCCGAACTTTTCTTCGCGCAAGAACCAAGCCGAAAAGGCTCTAGTATGTGTATTTGAACATGACCTACTCGAATATGCAATAAAATTCAGGTTGCTGAATGCTTTTCCCTACGCCTATAGGGATTCACGCGCTTTTTAGGCACTTGGCGGCAAAAACGACCGAAATCGTAGGCGCCGAACTTTTTTTCGAGCAACAACCAAGTCGAAAAGGCTCTAGTATGTATAATTGAACATGGTCTACTTGAATATGCAATAAAAATTTCGGTTGTTGAATGCGTTTCCCTACGCCTATAGGGATTCATGCTCTTTTTAGGCACTTTGCTGCAAAAACGGCCGAAATAGTAGGCGCCAAATTTTTCTTCGCGCATTAACCAAGCCGAAAAGGCTCTAGTATGTGTATTTAAACATGGCCTACTCGAATATGCAATAAAATTCAGGTTGTTGAATGCGTTTCCCTACGCCTATAAGAATTCACGCGCTTTCTAGGCACTTGGCGGAAAAAAACGGCCGAAATCGTAAGCGCCGAACTTTTCTTCGCGCAAGAACCAAGCCGAAAAGGCTCTAGTATGTGTATTTGAACATGGCCTACTCGAATATGCAATAAAATTCAGGTTGTTGAATGCTTTTCTCTACGCCTATAAGGACTAACGCGCTTTATAGGCACTTGGCGGCAAAAACGGCTGAAATCGTAGGCGCCGAACTTTTCTTCGCGCAAGAACCAAGCCGAAAAGGCTTTAGTATGTGTATTTGAACATGGGCTACTCGAATATGCAATAAAATTCAGGTTGTTGTGTCAGAATCACTAGGCAAGAATGATTGAACTAGCAGAAGTTTGGGTACAAATATGAAACCCTAGTTGGGGTTGTACCCCATATTGGCTACCCCACTACAGCCTACAAGCATAATACAGTTTAACACACCCCCATAGGCAAAGTGGGGGAGAACAAAGGGTCACAAGACTAGTCCAGCAAAGCAAAGCAAAGCCCAGGGTGGATCACAACGTCACCACACTCCGAGCACAAGTAAAGGCCACAAGGCCAGTTCACATGCAGTGCTAGATATAGTACAAGACAAGCAACACAGTGATCAAAACCTAGCAAGCAAGCAACAAGATATATATAAAGTACAGTACAAAGAATGTCAAGCAGTGAGCAAGTGAGGAAACGTGGACACAAGGCCTAAAGAAGTACAGTGCCGCTGATGATCACTAGGCGGGAGCGCCTTGGTGAAGATATCAGCAGTGTTGGCCTTCGAGTCCACGTACACAAGTCGAAGCTGACCGCGCTGCTGAAGCTCTCGAGCAAGAAAGTAGCGAAGAGCAATGTGCTTCGTCCTGTGCTCCAGTCTGTGCTCCTGACACAAGGCAAGAGCCGCCTTGTTGTCACCGTACAGAACTGGCGGAGAACTAGGCCGCTCTCCCAAGTCAGTCAGCAGGTAGGTGAGCCAGCGTAACTCCTGTGCAGCCATGGCTGTGGCGTAGATCTCAGCCTCACAACTAGAGCCGAGAACAGAGGAAGAGCGGGTGGACCGCCACGAGACAGAACCAGAGCCAAGGCTGAAGGTGTAACCCTGTGACGACCGCTGCGTAGCCAGGTCGTCCACCCAAGAGGCGTCCGAGTGACCAGTGAGGACAACTCTGTCGCGTCCTCCAAGCACCAGCCCCATGCCTGATGTACTGCACAGGTACCGCAGCACCCTCTTAGCAGCCTCCCAGTGCTCTCGCCTGTGTCTCCCAGGCGCAACGTAACGAGCAAGGATACTAAGAGGGTACGCAAGGTCAGGTCGCGTGCAAGTCATCAGGTACATGAGGCAGCCTACAAGCTCTGGGTACGGGCCACTCGGCTCTACGGACTCGTCCGAAGGTGGAGCTGAGAGTGAGTGGCTGGTAGCCAGAGGTGTGGCCTGTGGTGAGGAGAACTGGAAGCCGAAGCGCTGAAGGACCTGCTGCACCATGTGTGACTGAGTCAGGGTGATGGTGCGACGGGCTCTGTCCCGGGTGATCTGCAAGCCAAGGTAGCTACGCAGTTCACCCAGGTCAGTGCAGGTGTGTCTCTTCTGCAGCTCCGACTTCACACGAGCGAGTGCCTCAGTGTCAGCAGTAGCAAAGACCAAGTCGTCGACGTACACGAGGATGTAGAACGGCGGCAGCGACGTGTCAGTGCGCAGAAACAGCGACGGGTCAGCAGTAGACGGCGCGAACCCAAGAGCCGCAAGAGTAGTCCTCAGTGTGTCGTGCCACTCACGTGGCGCCTGGCGGAGACCGTAGACTGGCCGGCGGAGACTCCACTGGGTACCAGGGGGAAACGACCCAGTAAAGCCAGGTGGGCGGCGCAGCCAGATCTCCTCGTGCAGGCTGCCCTGCAGGAACGCTGTGCTGAAGTCAAGAGAGTGAAGCTCGTAGTCACGCTGAGCAGCAACGTGCAGCAAAACCCGAAGAGTGGTCATCTTCGGGGTGGGGGAGAAGGTCTGGAAGAAGTCTACTCCCTGACGCTGACTGAAGCCTCGAGCCACGTAACGCGCCTTGAAGACAGGCGGAGAACCCGGCGGCCGCTTCACCCTGAAAATCCACATGCCATCGACGATGTTCGCCCCAGGAGGGGGAACCTCGTCGACGTAGGTGCCTGTGGACTTCCAGGATGCCATCTCTGCGTCCATGGCTGTCTGCCACTGAGAGGAGTAGGGACCCGAGATCGCCTCTGCGTAAGTGCGCGGAGTGGGGATGTCTAGTGCATCCGGGTCTCCCTCAGGGGCAAGCAACCAGGCCACGAGATGAGGTACAGCAGCCGCAAGAGAGTCAAAGTCCTCCTGCCTGTCCTCAAGGACGTCCGTGCCAAGAGCACACTCACCCCCGACGGACGGAGGACAGACAGACGCAGACTCTGACTCAGCGACAAGGCTAGCAGCGTAGTCTAGACGACAGGCAGCAGCAAAGTCAACTAACTCAGCGACCAGAGCAGACGCAGCCGAGGACTCAAAGGTAGGGTCAGTGACAACAGTAGCAAGGAGACGCGTGACTGTAGGGTGCTCAGCGCGATACCGGTCAGACTCAGGGTCCGGAACGGCAGGCAAAGAGGACGCAGGAGGAGACGGTAGAGGGACACGCCGAGGAGCAGTAGAGGGACGCAGAGTCATGTAGTGAGTGCCTGGGACAGGAGGAGGACGCTCACGACGGACACGACTACCAGTGCGAGCAGGACGAACAGGCGACGCAGGACGAGACTCAGGCTCACGACGCTCTGTAAGACCTCCTGTGGGACCAGTATAAGGAGAGGGAGCAGGGAGAGGCGAGGCAGGCGGTAACTGTGACTGCGGCTGGACAGGCGGAGGACACTCTACGGAGGGAGGAGGACAAGGAGGAGGAGCCTGCCCAAGAACCTGCTGAAGGAGCGGTACGAAGTACGGTCGCGGCCGCGCAGCGTCTCCAGAAGCAGAAGGGACTCCAGCGGCCGGGTCCACAGCACCAGCAGCAGCTCCACCGGCCGGGTCCCCAGCTCCAGCAGCAGCTCCACCGTCCGACTCCTCAGCACCAGCAGCCGCGCCACCCCCAGAGTCGGCAGCTCCAACTCCGCTAGCACCGCCAGCGCCAGAGTCCCCAGCTCCAGCAGCTCCAGTACCCCCAGTACGAGCACCCCCAGGACGAGCAGCTCCAGCACCCCAAACTCCAGTCGAGCCACTAGGACGGCGAAAGCGTCGGACGTACCAGTCGCGAAGCTGCTGCGGTGTGAGAGACTGCTCAGCACCCCGAACCGGAGCACCCCCAGACGCAGTAACCCGAGGCTCCGTAGGCTCAGTAGCAGCACCCCCAGGCTCAGTACCCGCAGGCTCAGTACCCGCAGGCTCAGCACCCCCAGTCGCAGCACCCCCAGGCTCAGCACCCCCAGGCGGCAAACTCTCAGGCACAGTACCCTCAGCTCCAGCACCCGTAGTCCCAGCACTCCCAGGCCCCGCACCCGCAGGCTCAGCACCCCCAGGCGCAGCACCCCCAGGCTCCGTACTCTCAGGCACCGTACCCTCAGCTCCAGCACCCTCAGTCCCAGCACCTGCAGCCCCAGCACCCCCAGGCCCAGCACCCCCAGGCTCAGTACTCCCAGCAGCACCACCCGCAGCAGCACCTGAGTCACCTGTGACCTCGACAGGCTCAGCGACGGGAGGAGGGTCTACCTGAGAGACACCTGAAGGAGCAGGACCCTGAGGGGGAAGGGGGTCTACCGGAGGGGGACCAGGAGCAAGGAAAAGCGGCGGGGGAGGGAGGGGGGCAGTGCGGTAGGGGAAGAGACGGTAAAAAGGGACCGACTCGTCAAAGGTGACATCCTGAGAGGCGAAGACCCGGCGCGAGGTGGGGTGGTAAAACTGCCAGCCAGGCGCGTCAGGGACAAAGCCAAGGAAGACACAGGGAAGCGTGCGGGAGGAGAGCTTGTCCGCGGACGTATCGCGGACAAGGGCACGAGCACCCCACACCCGGAAGCGCGACGCATCGCCAACCTCCCCCGTCCAACGCAGTGTGGGCGAGGTCTCCGGCAAGGAGACACGGGGCCAGAGGTTGAGCTGATGCGCAGCGTACCGGACAGCAAACGGCCACAGAAAATGGGGAGCCGCCGCGTGAACCAAGGAGGTACGAGCGATCTCCATGACCAGGCCAATGCGGCGCTCAGCAACCCCATTCTGCTGTGGGGAGTCCGGAAGCGTGAAGGTCTGCTCGATGCCCTCTGCCTGACAGAAGGTCCTCAGGAGATCGGAGGAAAACTCACCACCTCTGTCAGAGTGCAGACGCAGGACAGGAAGATCCGTCCGGAAACGGCGGCGGAGCTGGAGACGAACCGTGCGGATCCAAGGGATCAGAACAGCAGGGACCTCACCCTTGGTGCGCAAGGGGAAGACCGTGGTGTAACGCGAGTAGTCGTCGACAACCAGCAGAAAGTACCGCTCACCGCCCTGACCACGAACGCGGGCTGGGCCCCACACGTCCAGGTGGAGGGTCTCCAGAGGAGCCTCTGTCGGGGGGAACGAGGAGGAGTGAGGAGCGGCGCGCTGCCGCCCCTCGACGCAAGGAAGGCAAGGCGGCGCAGGCGAGGCAGGGAGGGGAGGGAGGGACCTGGGAAGACCAGACACAAGGAGGCGACGGTGCATGCCACGAAGGCGTGGCAAGGAGGGGTGACCCAGGCGGTGGTGCCAGAGAAGAGTCTGGTGCGACAGGGAACGACACTCACAGGCGTGGGCCACCAGACCTGACGCAGACACCTGACCGACAGCAGCTACCTGGGGAGACGCAGTGGTCAGTGTGTAGAGACTCGACCCCGGCCGACGGGTGAACGTAGCCAGGTGACGGCCAGTCCTGGAGCACGTGCAGATCGCCACACGCTGTCCGCCAGGGGTAAAGGTGTCAACCCACTGATCCTGGAGGACAGCGTTGCTCACCAGGTTCGTCGAGAACGAGGGGAGGTGGAAACCCGACAACGAGCCAGACGGAACCGCCGGACAAGGGAGGACAGTAGTGGACTGGGCAAGGACTGGGCCCCCAGAGGGGTCAGCCAAGGAGACTGGGACCGGTGCAGGAAGCGGTGTGAGCTCAGTACTGTCACGAAAGAAGCAACGGGAAGCACCTGAGTCAAGGGTGAAGGTGTGACAGGCCTCAGCCGGTGCGGTACCTGAGGGAGCAGTCTGTGTGGGTGCTGTACCTGAGAGAGCAGACTCGAAACCAGCCGGGACAGCACTGGGGGGGGCAAGTACAGGGGGCACCATACCAGAGAGAGCAGACTCACTAGTACCCAGGGCAGCGGGCTCTATACCTGGGTCAGGCGGCACACACAAGTAACAGTCTCCCTCGGCACTAACAGTCAATGCATACATGGCAGCAATAATAGCATCATAGTCAAGAGCAAAGACATCAACACCAGCCCTCATGAGCTCAGCCCAGCGGGGGCGCTCAACATCCGCACCCATCTCCTCACGCCAAGCGTCGTCAAGGCGGGAGAAGCAGCGGTACGGGGTGTGGAACCTCCCACACGTCTGTCCCTTGCGGTCACCTGTGCGAATGACATAAGAACAGCGGGCACTGGCCCCCGACGTCCCACGCTGAGCAAGCCACTCACGAAGCTGCTGGGTCGTCTGGGGACGCTGCTGCTGCTGGGAGCTCTGGCCCGAGCCAGTGCCTCCACTCCGACCTCCGCCGCCACCACTACCACCGCTCCGACCGGTACCGCCACCACCGCCACCACCGCCACCGCCGCCACTGCCGCCGCCGCCACTACTGCCACTGCTTCCTCCGCCGCCCCCGTCTCCACCCCCGACCCCACTCCCACCAGCGCTCCCGCCACCGCTCCCTCCAGCACCGCCTCCCCCCCCACCTCCCCCACCTCCTCCCCCAGCGCCACCACCACCACCCTTGCCCCCCTTGCCCTTGCCGGTGCGGCGCCTCCCACCAGGAGCAGAAGCAGCGCCAACAGACTCAGCACCAAGGAAGTCAACAGCAGCAGCAGCAGCGTAGGAGGGAGCGAGGGGAGAGGGAGAACACCCCTCAAAGATGGGGGTGCGAGGAGCGCCACGAGCAGCACCGACAGCTACAATGCTCTTTTCGGCCGCGAGCAGGTGCTCCTCTAGGAGGGCGACTGTGAGCTCAGTGGGACAGCGAGCAAGGAAGTGGTCTCGAACTGAGCGGAGGGTGTCAGGGAGACGAGTGACTATAAAGTGGAGTGTCCAGTACAGTGGAGGGGGGTTCTTAGCGCAGAACTCGGTGGGAAGGGCGGCACGCAGGCGAGCATCACTAGTGCGCAGGTGGGTGATAAGATCGGCGACTGTAGTAAAGGTGGACAGATCGGGGAACAGGTACGGCAGCATGAGGCGGCTAAGCTCGGCTGTGGCAGGCGAGGAGTAGCGAGCGACGACAGCGTCGTACAGGGCCTTAGCGGATTTGCAGTCGCCAAAATGCTCTAGCTCAGCTAACGGCAGGTGACTGCGAATGGCTAGGCGAGCAGCTGCGTCACGAGTCTGCCAGTGGGAACGAACACTAAGCTCAGCTGTGGCAGGAGGGGCAGGCGCAGCACCAGACGCGTAGTCATAGAGCGACACATGCTCCTTGCTATCGCTCAGGAGGAACAGCTGCAGGTCATCTAGCCAAGCGGTGAAACGCACAGGGCGGCCCTCAGCATCGAACGACAGCACGCGAATGGAAGCCATAGCGACAGTGTGACAGAGTAACGCAAGCTGCCGCAGCAGGGGAAGGCGACTGTGCACGGATAGAGAGCAGCGGGCGAGGCTGGCGCTACGGGCAGGCGGCGCTGCAAGCGGTCAGTGCGACGGGAGGGCGACGCTGCGAGCGGGCAGCGCGGCGGACGGGCCGGGAAGCGGGCAGCGCGGCGGGCAGGCGGCGCTGCAAGCGGGCAGCACGGCGGGCGGGCGACGCTGCGAGGCGGGCGGGCCGCAAAGCGGGCAGCGGGCGGGCGGGCGGGCTGCGAAGCGGGCAGCGGGGCGAGCGGGCTGCGATGCGGGCGGGCCGCGAAGTGGGCAGCGAGCGGGCGGGCGGGCTGCGAAGTGGGCGGGCCGCGAAGCGGGCAGCGGGGCGAGCGGGCTGCGAGGCGGGCGGGCCGCGAAGCGGGCAGCGAGCGGGCGGGCGGGCTGCGAAGTGGCGGGCCGCGAAGCAGGCAGCGAGCGAGCGGGCTGCGAAGCGGGCGGGCCGCGAAGCGGGCAGCGAGCGAGCGGGCTGCGTAGTGAGCGGGCCGCGAAGCGGGCAGCGAGCGAGCGGGCTGCGAAGCGGGCGGGCCGCGAAGCGGGCAGCGAGCGAGCGGGCCGCGAAGCGGGCAGCGAGCGGGCGGGCGGGCTGCGTAGTGAGCGGGCCGCGAAGCGGGCAGCGAGCGGGCGGGCGGGCTGCGAGCGGGCGGCTCGGCGAGGGGCGCGCGAGGGCGCTAGTGAGGGGCGCGCGAGGGCGCTAGCAAGGGGCGCGCGAGGGCGCTAACGAAGGGGCGCGCGAGGGCGCTAACGAAGGGGCGCGCGAGGGCGCTAACGAGGGTGCGCGCGAGGGCGCTAACGAGGGGCGCGCGAGGGCGCTAACGTGGGCGCACGAGGGCGCTACGAGGCTAGGGCACGGGGTAGCGTGGTAACCGCATGCGAGCGGTGGTGGGCCCTAAAAAAAACGGTCGGTAGGTCCTAGGGACCTCCTGCTCTGAATACCATGTCAGAATCACTAGGCAAGAATGATTGAACTAGCAGAAGTTTGGGTACAAATATGAAACCCTAGTTGGGGTTGTACCCCATATTGGCTACCCCACTACAGCCTACAAGCATAATACAGTTTAACATGTTGAATGATTTTCCCTACGCCTATAGTGATTCACGCGCTTTCTAGGCACTTGGCGGCAAAAACGGCCGAAATCGTAGGCGCCGAACTTTTCTTCGCGCAAGAACCAAGCCGAAAAGGCTCTAGTATGTGTATTTGAACATGGCCTACTCGAATATGCAATAAAATTCAGGTTGTTGAATGCTTTTCCCTACGCTTATAGGGATTCACGCGCTTTTTAGGCACTTGGCGGCAAAAACGGTCACAATTGTAGGCGCCGAACTTTTCTTCGCGCAAGAACCAAGCCGAAAAGGCTCTAGTATGTGTATTTGAACATGGCCTACTCGAATATGCAATAAAATTCAGGTTGCTGAATGCTTTTCCCTACGCCTATAGGGATTCACGCGCTTTTTAGGCACTTGGCGGCAAAAACGACCGAAATCGTAGGCGCCGAACTTTTCTTCGAGCAAGAACCAAGCCGAAAAGGCTCTAGTATGTATATTTGAACATGGTCTACTTGAATATGCAATAAAATTTAGGTTGTTGAATGCGTTTCCCGATGCCTATAGGGATTCATGCACTTTTTAGGCACTTTGCGGCAAAAACGGCCGAAATCGTAGGCGCCAAACTTTTCTTCGCGCATTAACCAAGCCGAAAAGGCTCTAGTATGTGTATTTAAACATGGCCTACTCGAATATGCAATAAAATTCAGGTTGTTGAATGCGTTTCCCTACGCCTATAAGAATTAACGCGCTTTCTAGGCACTTGGCGGAAAAAACGGTCGAAATCGTAGGCGCCGAACTTTTCTTCGCGCAAGAACCAAGCCGAAAAGGCCATAGTATGTGAATTTGAGCATGGCCTACTCGAATATGCAATAAAATTCAGGTTGTTGAATGCTTTTCTCTACGCCTATAGGGATTCACGCGCTTTTTAGGCACTTGGCGGAAAAAACGACCGAAATCGTAGGCGCCAAACATTTCTTCACGCATTAACCAAGCCGAAAAGGCTCTAGTATGTATATTTGAACATGGTCTACTTAAATATGCAATAAAATTCAGGTTGTCGAATGCGTTTCACTACGCCTATTGAGATTTACGCGCTTTCTAGGAACTTGGCGGCAAAAACGGCCAAAATCGTAGGCGCCAAACTTGTCTATAGGGATTCACGCGCTTTATAGGAACTTGGCGGCAAAAATGGCCGGATCCACATATGTGGAGGAAGTGCAACGGGCGCTCTTCATTCTCAAGGGCCGATGACCAATGATGCTAGCAACCCTTCCACGCCCTTGCTGGCTTGGCAAGAGGCCTAGACAAGCGCAGCCACGTGACCTGGTAGAAGAAAAACGCTCATTGCGAGCGCTTCTAGCCTCAAAACGCACTAGGATCTGTCAGAATGAAGAGACTGGAATGATGAACTAGCAAAGATTGTGAGTACAAATATGAAACCCTAATGCTGTGACCCCCTATAGGTTAACCCACTACAACCTACACAAATATAACATGTACAATGTTTGACACACCCCCATAGGCAAAGTGGGGGAGAGCAAGGGGTCACAAGACCAGTCAAGGCAAAGCAAGGCAACAACAAGCTCAGGGTGGATCTCAAGGATTCCACACAAATTCCGAGCACAAGCTAGTGGTCACAAGACCAGTTCACATGCAGGTTTATAACAGAGCAAGAGATACAGTGATCACAACCTAGCAAGAGTAAACATGCAGGTATATATATATAGCAATCACAGTACAAGCAAAGTCAAGAGGTAAGCAAGTGAGGTCCAGTAGGCACAAGGCCTAGTAGAGTGCAGAAGCGCTGATGGTCACGAGGCTGAAGCGCCTTGGTGAACACATCAGCAGTGTTGGCCTCAGTGGCCACGTAGCGAATACAAAGCTGACCGCGCTGCTGCAGCTCTCGAGCAAGGAAGTACCGCAGAGCGATGTGCTTCGTTCTGTGCTCCAGTCTGTGCTCCTCACACAAGGCAATGGCAGCCTTGTTGTCGACGTACAGCACTGGAGGAGAACGAGGCCGCTCTCCGAGGTCGGTCAGCAAGTAGGTCAGCCAGCGTAGCTCCTGGGCAGCCATGGCTGTGGCGTAGATCTCAGCCTCACAACTGGAGCCGAGAACAGAAGAAGAGCGCGTAGAGCGCCAAGAAACTGAGCCAGAGCCAAGGCTGAAGGTGTAACCCTGAGAAGAGCGCTGAGTGGCCTGGTCGTCTGCCCAAGAAGCGTCTGAGTGCCCTGTGAGAACAACTCGGTCTCGCCCTCCAAGCACAAGCCCCATGCCCGACGTACTGCACAAGTAGCGCAACACCCTCTTAGCGGCATCCATGTGCTCCTTCCTGTGACGGCCAGGAGCGACATAGCGCGCAAGGATGCTAAGAGGGTATGCAAGGTCAGGTCGAGTGCAGGTCATCAGGTACATGAGGCAGCCCACAAGCTCTGGATACGGGCCACTCGGCTCTACGGACTCATCCGAAGGCAGAGCTGAGAGCGACTGGCCGGTAGGCAGAGGAGTGGACTGAGGCGAGGAGTACGTGAAGTGGAAGCGCTGGAGAACCTGCTGCACCATGTGTGACTGGGTCAGGGTGATGGTGCGCCGTGCTCTGTCCCGGGTGATCCGCAAGCCAAGATAGCTTGTCAGCTCACCCAGGTCTGTGCACGTGTGTCTCCTCTGCAGCTCCGACTTCACGTAGGCGAGTCCTGCAGTGTCAGCAGTGGCAAAGACCAAGTCGTCGACGTACACGAGGATGTAGAACGGCGGCAGCGACGTGTCGGTGCGCAGGAACAGCGACGGGTCAGCTGTAGAAGGCGCGAACCCAAGAGCCGCAAGTGTAGTCCTCAGTGTGTCGTGCCACTCACGCGGAGCCTGGCGGAGACCGTAGACCGGCCGCTGAAGCCTCCACTGGGTACCAGGAGGAAACGACCCAGTGAAGCCAGGAGGGCGGCGCAGCCAGATCTCCTCGTGCAGGCTGCCCTGCAAGAAAGCAGTGCTGAAGTCAAGTGAGTGAAGCTCGTAGTCGCGGTGAGCGGCTATGTGCAGCAGCACCCGAAGAGTGGTCATCTTCGGGGTGGGGGAGAAGGTCTGAAAGAAGTCAACTCCCTCTCGCTGACTGAAGCCTCGAGCCACGTAACGCGCCTTGAAGACAGGCGGAGAACCCGGCGGCCGCTTCACCCTGAAAATCCACATGCCACTGACGATGTTCGCCCCAGGAGGGGGAACCTCGTCGACGTAGGTGCGTGTGGACTTCCAGGAAGCCATCTCGGCGTCCATGGCTGTCTGCCACTGAGAGGAGTAGGGACCCGCCATCGCCTCAGCGTAAGTGCGCGGGGTCGGGATGTCTGGTGCATCCGGGTCTCCCTCAGGGGCAACTAGCAAGGACACGAGACGGGGCAAAGCAGCAGCAAGACACTGGAACTCCTCCTGTCTGTCCTCAAGGACGTCCGTGCCAAGAGCACACTCACCCCCGACGGACGGAGGAGAGACAGACTCAGACTCAGACTCAGCAACAAGGCTAGCAGCGTAGTCTAGACGACAGGCAGCAGCAAAGTCAACCAACTCAGCGACAAGAGCAGACGCAGCCGAGGACTCAAAGGAAGGGTCAGTGACAACAGTAGCAAGGAGACGCGTGACAGTAGGGTGCTCAGCACGATACCGGTCAGACGCAGGGTCCGGAACGTCAGGCAAAGAGGGCGCAGGAGGAGACGGTAGAGGGACACGCTGAGGAGCAGTAGAGGGACGCAGAGTCATGTAGTGAGTGCCTGGGACAGGAGGAGGACGCTCACAACGGACACGACTACCAGTGCGAGCAGGACGAACAGGCGACACAGGACGAGACTCAGGCTCACGACGCTCGGTAAGACCTCCTGTGGGACCAGTGTAAGGAGAGGGAGCAGGGAGAGGCGAGGTAGGCGGTAACTGTGACTGCGGCTGGACAGGCGGAGGACACTCTACGAAGGGAGGAGGACAAGGAGGAGGAGCCTGCCCAAGAACCTGCTGAAGGAGCGGTACAAAGTACGGTCGCGGCCGCGCAGCGTCTCCGGAAGCAGAGGAGACTCCAGCGGCCGGGTCCGCAGTACCAGTAGGAGCTCCAGCGTCCGGGTCCACAGCACCAGCAGCAGCTCCACCAGCCGGGTCCTCAGCACCAGTAGAAGCTCCAACGCCCGGGTCCTCAGCAGCAGTAGCAGTGCCACCGCTCGGGTCCTCAGCTCCAGCAGCAGCTCCACCGTCCAAGTCCTCAGCACCAGCAGCAGCTCCACCGGCCGGGTCCTCAGCACCAGCAGCAGCCCCACCGTCCGGGTCCTCAGCACCAGCAGCAGCTCCACCGCCCGGGTCCTCAGCTCCAGCAGCAGCTCCAACGTCCGAGTCCTCAGCACCAGCAGCAGCTCCACCCCCAGGGTCCGCAGCACCAGGAGCACCACTCCGAAGACTGCAGCGCCGTGTGTACCACTCGCGGATCTGCTGAATGGGGGGGAGCTCCTGGGTAGGAGGGGAAGTACCGGGACGAGCTCCAGCAGCACCTCTCCTGCAGCTGCTGGGAGGAGAGGGCTCCTCCAGGTGTAGCACGCTCAGGCTCAGCACCCCCAGACTCAGCACCCCCAGACTCAGCACCTCCAGGCTCAGCCGGGTCTACCTGGGACACACCTGAGGGAGCGGCACCCTGAGGGGGGAGGGGGTCTGGTACCTCAGCACCTGGAGCGAGGAAGAGAGGCGGGGGGGGGAGCGGGGCAGTGCGGTAGGGGAAGAGGCGGTAGTAGGGGACGGACTCGTCAAAAGTGACGTCCTGAGAGGCCAGGACACGACGCGAGGTGGGGTGGTAGAACTGCCAGCCAGGGGCGTCCGGGACAAAGCCAAGGAAGACGCAGGGGACAGTGCGACGGGAGAGCTTGTCCGCGGACGTGTCGCGGACAAAAGCTCGGGATCCCCAGACCCGAAAACGCGACGCATCGCCAGCCTCTCCCGTCCAACGCAGTGTCGGAGAAGTCTCGGGCAGGGAGACACGGGGCCAGAGGTTGAGCTGATGTGCAGCGTATCGGACTGCAAACGGCCACAGAAAATGGGGGGCAGCCGCATGGCTCAAGGAGGTACGAGCGACCTCCATGACCAGACCAATGCGGCGCTCAGCAACCCCATTCTGCTGTGGAGAGGCCGGAAGCGTGAACGACTGCTCAATGCCCTCCTGCTGACAGAAGGCCTCCAATAGGCCAGAGGAAAACTCCCCACCTCTGTCAGAGTGCAGACGCAGGACAGGGAAGTCGGAGCGGAAACGCTCACGGAGCTGGAGACGAGATCTGCGGATCCAAGGGATCAAGACATCAGGGACGTCACCCTTGGCGCGCAAGGGGAAGACCGTGGTGTAGCGCGAGAAGTCGTCAACAACAATCAGGAAGTACCTCTCCTGACCCTGACCACGGACGCGGGCTGGGCCCCACACGTCCATGTGGAGCGTCTGCAAGGGAGCAGTCGTCGGGGGAAAGGAGGAGGAGTGAGGAGCGGCGCGCTGCTGCCCCTCGACACAGGGAAGACAGGGAGGAGCAGGCGAGTCGGGAAGGGGAGGGAGCACCCTGGGAAGACCAGCAACAAGGTCCCGTTTGTGCATGGCCCGAAGGCGCTGCACAGACGGGTGACCAAGGCGGTGGTGCCAGAGGACAGTCTCATGCGCCAGAGAGCGACACGAGCAGGGGGCGGACAGCTGACCTGACGCAGACGCAGACGCGGACGCAGCTACCTGAGGGGACTCAGTGGTCAGTGTGTACAGGTCCGACCCCGGCTCCCGAGTGAAGGTAGCCAGGTGGCGACCCGTCCGAGCACACGTGCAGTGTGTCACGCGCTCGTAGGCAGGGGTGAACTGGTGAACACCCCCGTCCTGGAGTGCACTACCTGCCACCAAGTTCGTAGAGAACGAGGGGAGGTAGAGACCTGACAGCGTGCCGGACGGGACCGCCGGACAAGGAAGGACAGTGGAGGAGGTCGCAATGACCAGACCCCCAGAGGGGTCAGCAAGGGAGACAGCAACTGGCCGAGCGAGTGGCTCAAGGACAGTGCGGTCACGGAAGAAAGAGCGAGAAGCACCTGAGTCCAGTGTGAAGGTGTGCAGTGCTGCAGTCGACTCAGTACCAGGGGGCACGGACGCACGAGCACCTGGGGCTGCAGCCTCACCAGGACCTGTGGGAGCAGACGCACTAGCACCTAGAGCGGCAACCGGACTGGCCTGAATGCCCGGGTCGGGCGGAACACGCAAGTACTGAGCACCCTCTCCACTAATAGACATCGCATACATGGCAGTGAGAATAGCATCAAAGTCTAAAGCCCAAATATCAACACCCCTCTTTTCCAGATCAGCCCAGCGCGGCAGCTCAGTGGCAGCAGGAAACTGAGTGCGCCACGCGTCGGTAAGGCGCGCGAAGCAGCGCTGCGTGGGGTGCGGCCTCCCACACTGCTGGCCGCTGCGGTCACCTGTGCGAATGACGTACGTGCAGGTAACGCTACGCTGCGCATACCACTCACGAGCGGCCTGAAGCGTCGGGGCGGGCTGCTGACTCTGCCCTCCGCCAGTGCCTCCACGACCACCACCCCCACCGCCGCCGCCCCGGCCACCTCCACCCCTGCCGCCGCCACGACCACCTCCGCCTCCGCTGCCGCCTCCACCACCACTCCCACCGCCGCTGTCTCCTCCCCCACTGCCGCCACTAGTCTCCCCAGCCGCGCCTCCACTCCCACCGCCTCCACCCCCACCTCCTCCGCCACCACCCCCACCCCTGCCCCCCTTGCTCCTGCGGCGCCCGCTCGAAGCAGACGCGGTCCCGACCTTCTCAGCACCAAGAAGGTCGACAGCAGCAGCAGAGGCGACAGAGGGGAGGAGGGGGGAAGGGGAACACCCCTCAAAGAACGGGGTGCGGGGGTCGCCACGAGAGGTGCCTACAGCGACGATGCTCGCCTCAGCTGCAAGCAGTTCCTTCTCGAGGAGGGCAACAGTGAGCTCAGTGGGGGAGCGAGAGAGGAAGTGGTCCCTGACTGCGCGCAGAGAGTCAGGGAGGCGGGTGACGATGTGGTAGAGAGTGATCCAGAGCGGGGGGGGGGGTTGCTAGTGAGAAACTCGGCAGGCATAGCAGCGCGAAAGCGGGCCTCACTAGTCTTAAGGTGGGTGATGAGGTCTGCGACAGTGTGAAAGGAGGCTAGGTCAGGGAACAGGTAGGGGAGAGTGAGGCGGCCTAGCGTGGCAGAAGCGGGTGAGGAGTAGCGGGCAACTACAGCAGTGTAGAGGTCCCTAGCAGTCTTGCACTGGCCGAAGTGCTCGCGCTCGTCTAGCGGCAGGGAGTTGCGAATAGCAAAGCGAGCGTGCGCATCACGGGTCTGCCACTGAGAACGCAGAGTGCTGTCAGCAGACGAGTCAGGGGCAGTGGCATGGCCTAGGGCGTGGTCGTACAGTGAGATATCTTCCTTGGCAGTGAGCTGTAGGAACAGATGCAGGTCATCTAGCCAGGTTTCGAACTTCACTGGACGGCCCTCGGCATCGAAAGCTAGAACTGGCGGACTAGCCATGGCGACAGTAGTAATAGAAGTAGTAGCAGTAGTACGGTAGGTAGTAAATAACCAACAGTGAGAGCGAGAGCCTCGCGGGCGGAAGTGGCGCACGGGCAGTAGCAGCGTGGGAGTAGTAACGGCGCACTAGCAGCAGTGCGTAGGTAGCAGCGGAAGCAGCGGTGTACGAGCGGCCGCGGGCAGCAGTGGCAGCAGCGGCAGTAGTGGCAGCGGCGGCAGCAGCGGCAGCGGCGGCAGCGGCGGCAGCGGCAGCAGCGGTAGTGGCGGCAGCAGCGGCAGCAGCGGCAGCAGCGGCAGCAGCGGTAGTGGCGGCAGCAGCGGCAGCAGCAGCAGCGGCAGCAGCGGCAGCGGCGGCAGCAGCAGCAGCAGCGGCAGCAGCGGCAGCCGCGTACGGGTGGCAGCGGGCCTGCGGGGCCACGGCGGGGTGCGCGCGAGCGGGCGACGGGCGGCTGCAGCAGCACGCGGGCAGCGTGCGGGGCGGGACTGGGTCGCGGGGGCCTCTAAGCGGGGCTCGACGGGGCCGTGGGGCCGCTAAGCGGGGCGCAGCGGGGTCGAGGGGCCGTGTGGTGGCGGGCGACGGGGCCGCGGGGCCTCTAAGCGGGGCGCGCGCGGGGTCGACGGGGCCAGCGGGGCCTCTAAGCGGGGCGCGGGTGGGGTCGACGGGGCCAAACGGGGCCGTAAGCGGAGCGCTCGCGGGTCGACGGGGCCAAACGGGGCCACTAAGCGGGGCGCGAAGGGGTCGACGGGGCCAAACAGGGCCGTGAGCGGGGCGCGCGTGGGTCGACGGGGCCAAACGGGACCGTAAGCGGGGCGCGCGTAGGTCGACGGGGCCAAACGGGGCCTCTAAGCGGGGTGCGGGCGGTTCGACGGGGCCAAACGGGGCCGTAAGCGGGGCGCGCGCGGGTCGACGGGGCTAAGCGGGGCCACTAAGCGGGCCGCGGGCGGGTCGACGGGGCCAAACGGGGCCTTAAGCGGGGCGCGCACGGGTCGACGGGGCCTCTAAGGCGCGACGCGCGAGTCACTAAGGGGCGGCGCGCGGGGTCGACGGGGCCTTAAGGGGCCGTACACGAGGGCGCTGAGGGGGAGGCGCTAACGCGACGCTCCGACAGTAGATAGGTAGGTAGGTAGTCAGTGGTGGGCCCTAAGAACGGTCCTAGCGAAGGACCTGCTCTGATACCATGTCAGAATGAAGAGACTGGAATGATGAACTAGCAAAGATTGTGAGTACAAATATGAAACCCTAATGCTGTGACCCCCCTATAGGCTAACCCACTACAGCCTACACAAATATAACATGTATAATGTTTGACAGGATCCACACATGTGGAGGAAGTGCAGCGGGCGCTCTTCATTCTCAAGGGCCGATGACCAATGATGCTAGCAACCCTTCCATGCCCTTGCTGGCTTGGCAAGAGGCCTAGACAAGCGCAGCCACGTGACTTGGTAGAAGAAAAACGCTCACTGCGAGCGCTTCTAGCCTCAAGACGCGCTAGGATCCACACATGTGGAGGAAGTGCAGCGGGCGCTCTTCATTCTCAAGGGCCGATGACCAATGATGCTAGCAACCCTTCCACGCCCTTGCTGGCTTGGCAAGAGGCCTAGACAAGCGCAGCCACGTGACCTGGTAGAAGAAAAACGCTCACTGCGAGCGCTTCTAGCCTCAAAACGCGCTAGGATCCACACATGTGGAGGAAGTGCAGCGGGCGCTCTTCATTCTCAAGGGCCGATGACCAATGATGCTCGCAACCCTTCCACGCCCTTGCTGGCTTGGCAAGAGGCCTAGACAAGCGCAGCCACGTGACCTGGTAGAAGAAAAACGCTCACTGCGAGCGCTTCTAGCCTCAAGACGCGCTAGGATCCACACATGTGGAGGAAGTGCAGCGGGCGCTCTTCATTCTCAAGGGCCGATGACCAATGATGCTCGCAACCCTTCCACGCCCTTGCTGGCTTGGCAAGAGGCCTAGACAAGCGCAGCCACGTGACCTGGTAGAAGAAAAACGCTCACTTCGAGCGCTTCTAGCCTCAAAACGCGCTAGGATCCACACATGTGGAGGAAGTGCAGCGGACGCTCTTCATTCTCAAGGGCCGATGACCAATGATGCTCGCAACCCTTCCACGCCCTTGCTAGCTTGGCAAGAGGCCTAGAAAAGCGCAGCCACGTGACTTGGTAGAAGAAAAATGCTCACTGCGAGCGCTTCTAGCCTCAAAACGCGCCAGGATCCGCACATGTGGAGGAAGTGCAGCGGGCGCTCTTCATTCTCAAGGGCCGATGACCAATGATGCTAGCAACCCTTCCACGCCCTTGCTGGCTTGGCAAGAGGCCTAGACAAGCGCAGCCACGTGACCTGGAAGAAGAAAAACGCTCACTGTGAGCGCTTCTAGCCTCAAAACGCGCTAGGATCCGCTCATGTGCAGGAAGTGCTGCGGGCGCTCTTCATTCTCAAGGGCCGATGACCAATGATGCTAGAAACCCTTCCACGCCCTTGCTGGCTTGGCAAGAGGCCTATACAAGCGCAGCCACGTGACTTGGTAGAAGAAAAACGCTCACTGCTAGCGCTTCTAGCCTCAAAACGCGCTAGGATCCGCACATGTGCAGGAAGTGCAGCGGGCGCTCTTCATTCTCAAGGGCCGATGACAAATGATGCTCGCAACCCTTCCACGCCCTTGCTGGCTTGGCAAGCGGCCTATAAAAGCGCAACCACGTGACTTGGTAGATGAAAAACGCTCACTGAAAGCGATTCTAGCCTCAAAACGCGCTAGGATCCACACATGTGGAGGAAGTGCAGCGGGCGCTCTTCATTCTCAAGGGCCGATGACCAATGATGCTAGCAACCCTTCCACGCCCTTGCTAGCTTGGCAAGAGGCCTAGACAAGCGCAGCCACGTGACCTGGTAGAAGAAAAAAACTCACTGCGAGCGCTTCTAGCATCAAAACGCGCTAGGATCCGCATATGTGCAGGAAGTGCAGCGGGCGCTCTTCATTCTCAAGGGCCGATGACCAATGATGCTAGCAACCCTTCCACGCCCTTCCTGGCTTGGCAAGAGGCCTAGACAAGCGCAGCTACGTGACCTGGTAGAAGAAAAACGCTCACCGCGAGCGCTTCTAGCCTCAAAACGCGCTAGGATCCACACATGTGGAGGAAGTGCAGCGGGCGCTCTTCATTATCAAGGGCCGATGACAATGATGCTAGCAACCGTTCCAAGCCCTTGCTGGCTTGGCGAGAGGCCTATACAAGCGCAGCCACGTGGCTTGGTAGACGAAAAACGCTCACTGCAAGCGCTTCTAGCCTCAAAACGCGCTTGGATCCGCACATGTGCAGGAAGTGCAGCGGGCGCTCTTTATTCTCAAGGGCCGATGACCAATGATGCTAGCAACCCTTCCACGCCCTTGCTGGCTTGGCAAGAGTCCTAGACAAGCAAAACCATGTGACCTGGTAGAAGAAAAACGCTCACTGCGAGCGCTTCTAGCCTCAAAACGCGCTAGGATCCGCTCATGTGCAGGAAGTGCAGCGGGCGCTCTGTTAAAAGAACTAGGCAAGAATGATTGAAAGGAGAGAGGATTTCACTAGCAGCAGTTGGGGTACATATAGCAAACCCTAACTGGGTTGTACTCGCTATAGAGCACCCCACTACAGGCTAGACAATAATAACATTCTGACACACCCCCATAGCCAAAGTGGGGTGTAATCAGTACAATGAGCAGGCATAGCAATAGTTCACAATTATAAGCAAAGCTAGAGGTGATCATAGAGGGCAAGTGAGGAGGAGGAGAAACTGTGAGGGCGAGAAGATGAAAGGCGCCGACTGAAGCTGCAGACACACGGGCAACAGGAGCGGCGCGCACAGTGGCTACCGAGCGCACGAGGGCACCGGACTACGGGAGTATCTGGCTCCGCGGCTACGACGAGCACACACAGGAGCAACGGACCCACAGGCGACTGGCGAAGCAGGCTCGCTGGGCTACCGAAACGCGCGAGGGCATCCGGACTACTGGCGCTGCTGGCGTCACGACGGCTACCTCCACGCAACCTCCCCCGACCGTCCCACGCCCCTCTCACACACCCCCTGCTGACACCCTAGCTCCACTTCCACGACACCCCCCTTAAACCCTAAACCTCGGCTCCCACACATCCACCCCCCTCAGCGGCAGCTGCAGCAGTGGGAGACGGAGGAGGAGGAGGAGCAGGGGACGGCGCACACACACGGCACCCCCATAGCTGCCACCCCCACACTCCTCACCCCCAAACCCTAAAAACGGGCGGAACGGGGGAAGGAGCGCGGGGGACGGCGAGGGGGACGGCGCTCGGCCCCCAGGACGCCACCACGGGGCAGCGAGGGGCCGCGCGCGGCTCCCCAGGGCGGCGCGACGGGAAATCGGGGCCGCGGGGGGTCGCGCGCGGCTCCCCAGGGCGGCGCGACGGGAAATCGGGGGGGCGGGGGGGGGGGGGGGGGGGCTGCGGGCGACGGGATCGCGGGGCCGCGGGCGACGGGATCGGGGGGCCGCGGGCGACGGGATCGGGGGGCCGCGGGCGTCCCCCACGGTAGGAAACCGCCGCGCGCCTCGGGGCGCACGGCGGGGAGAAAACCGCCGCACGCCCCGAGCGCGCGGCGGGATGAAAAATCCGTCGCACGCCACGGGGCGTGCGACACAAAGAGTAGTAGGAGCAGCGGAAGCAGGTGGTGGGGCCCACCCACAGGATCGACCCATCTGGATCGTCCTGCTCTGATAGCATGTTAAAAGAACTAGGCAAGAATGATTGAAAGGAGAGAGGATTTCACTAGCAGCAGTTGGGGTACATATAGCAAACCCTAACTGGGTTGTACTCGCTATAGAGCACCCCACTACAGGCTAGACAATAATAACATTCTGACACGCTCTTCAATCTCAAGGGCCGATGACCAATGATGCTCGCATCCCTTCCACGCCCTTGCTGGCTTGGCAAGAGGCCTAGACAAGCGCAGCCACGTGACCTGGTAGAAGAAAACCGCTCACTGCGAGCGCTTCTAGCCTCAAAACGCGCTAGGATCCACACATGTGGAGGAAGTGCAGCGGGCGCTCTTCATTCTCAAGGGCCGATGACCAATGATGCTCGCAACCCTTCCACGCCCTTGCTGGCTTGGCAAGAGGCCTAGACAAGCGCAGCCACATGACCTAGTAGAAGAAAAACGCTCACTGTGAGCGCTTCTAGCCTCAAAACGCGCTAGGATCCACACATGTGGAGGAAGTGCAGCGGGCACTCTTCATTCTCAAGGGCCGATGACCAATGATGCTCGCAACCCTTCCACGCCCTTGCTAGCTTGGCAAGAGGCCTAGAAAAGCGCAGCCACGTGACTTGGTAGAAGAAAAATGCTCACTGCGAGCGCTTCTAGCCTCAAAACGCGCCAGGATCCGCACATGTGGAGGAAGTGCAACGGGCGCTCTTCATTCTCAAGGGCCGATGACCAATGATGCTAGCAACCCTTCCACGCCCTTGCTGGCTTGGCAAGAGGCCTAGACAAGCGCAGCCACGTGACCTGGAAGAAGAAAAACGCTCACTGCGAGCGCTTCTAGCCTCAAAACGCGCTAGGATCCGCTCATGTGCAGGAAGTGCTGCGCGCGCTCTTCATTCTCAAGGGCCGATGACCAATGATGCTAGAAACCCTTCCACGCCCTTGCTGGTTTGGCAAGAGGCCTATACAAGCGCAGCCACGTGACTTGGTAGAAGAAAAACGCTCACTGCGAGCGCTTCTAGCCTCGAAACGCGCTAGGATCCGTACATGTGGAGGAAGTGCAGCGGGCGCTCTTCATTCTCTAGGGCCGATGACCAATGATGCTAGCAACCCTTCCACGCCCTTGCTAGCTTGGCAAGAGGCCTAGACAAGCGCAGCCACGTGACCTGGTAGAAGAAAAACGCTCACTGTGAGCGCTTCTAGCCTCAAAACGCGCTAGGATCCGCTCATGTGCAGGAAGTGCAGCGGGCGCTCTTCATTCTCAAGGGCCGATGACCAATGATGCTCGCAACCCTTCCACGCCCTTGCTGGCTTGGCAAGAGGCCTAGACAAGCGCAGCCACGTGACCTGGTAGAAGAAAAACGCTCACTGCGAGCGCTTCTAGCCTCAAAACGCGCTAGGATCCGCTCATGTGGAGGAAGTGCAGCGGGCCCTCTTCATTCTCAAGGGTCGATGACCAATGATGCTCGCAACCCTTCCACGCCCTTGCTGGCTTGGCAAGCGGCCTATAAAAGTGCAGCCACGTGACTTGGTAGAAGAAAAACGCTCACTGAAAGTGCTTCTAGCCTCAAAACGCGCTAGGATCCACACATGTGGAGGAAGTGCAGCGGGCGCTCTTCATTCTCAAGGGCCGATGACCAATGATGCTAGCAACCCTTCCACGCCCTTGCTAGCTTGGCAAGAGGCCTAGACAAGCGCAGCCACGTGACCTGGTAGAAGAAAAAAACTCACTGCGGGCGCTTCTAGCATCAAAACGCGCTAGGATCCGCATATGTGCAGGAAGTGCAGCGGGCGCTCTTCATTCTCAAGGGCCGATGACCAATGATGCTAGCAACCCTTCCACGCCCTTCCTGGCTTGGCAAGAGGCCTAGACAAGTGCAGCCACGTGACCTGGTAGAAGAAAAACGCTCACCGCGAGCGCTTCTAGCCTCAAAACGCGCTAGGATCCACACATGTGGAGGAAGTGCAGCGGGCGCTCTTCATTATCAAGGGCCGATGACAATGATGCTAGCAACCGTTCCAAGCCCTAGCTGGCTTGGCGAGAGGCCTATACAAGCGCAGCCACGTGGCTTGGTAGACGAAAAACGCTCACTGCAAGCGCTTCTAGCCTCAAAACGCGCTTGGATCCGCACATGTGCAGGAAGTGCAGCGGGCGCTCTTCGTTCTCAAGGGCCGATGACCAATGATGCTAGCAACCCTTCCACGCCCTTGCTGGCTTGGCAAGAGTCCTAGACAAGCAAAACCATGTAACCTGGTAGAAGAAAACGCTCACTGCGAGCGCTTCTAGCCTCAAAACGCGCTAGGATCCGCTCATGTGCAGGAAGTGCAGCGGGCGCTCTTCAATCTCAAGGGCCGATGACCAATGATGCTCGCATCCCTTCCACGCCCTTGCTGGCTTGGCAAGAGGCCTAGACAAGCGCAGCCACGTGACCTGGTAGAAGAAAACCGCTCACTGCGAGCGCTTCTAGCCTCAAAACGCGCTAGGATCCGCACATGTGCAGAAAGTGCAGCGGGCGCTCTTCATTCTGAAGGGCCGATGACCAATGATGCTAGCAACCCTTCCACGCCCTTGCTGGCTTGGCAAGAGGCCTATACAAGCGCAGCCACGTGACCTGGTAGAAGAAAAACGCTCACTGCAAGCGCTTCTAGCCTCAAAACGTGCTAGGATCCACACATGTGGAGGGAGTGCAGCGGGCGCTCTTCATTCTCAAGGGCCGATGACCAGTGATGCTAGCAACCCTTCCACGCCCTTGCTGGCTTGGCAAGAGGCCTAGACAAGCGCAGCCACATGACCTGGTAGAAGAAAAACGCTCACTGCGAGCGCTTCTAGCCTCGAAACGCGCTAGGATCCGTACATGTGGAGGAAGTGCAGCGGGCGCTCTTCATTCTCAAGGGCCGATGACCAATGATGCTAGCAACCCTTCCACGCCCTTGCTAGCTTGGCAAGAGGCCTAGAGAAGCGCAGCCACGTGACCTGGTAGAAGAAAAACGCTCACTGTGAGCGCTTCTAGCCTCAAAACGCGCTAGGATCCACACATGTGGAGGAAGTGCAGCGGGCGCTCTTCATTATCAAGGGCCGATGACAATGATGCTAGCAACCGTTCCAAGCCCTAGCTGGCTTGGCGAGAGGCCTATACAAGCGCAGCCACGTGGCTTGGTAGACGAAAAACGCTCACTGCAAGCGCTTCTAGCCTCAAAACGCGCTTGGATCCGCACATGTGCAGGAAGCGCAGCCACGTGACCTGGTAGAAAAAAAACGCTCACTGCGAGCGCTTCTAGCCTCAAAACGCGCAAGGATTCACACATGTGGAGGAAGTCCAGCGGGCGCTCTTCATTCTCAAGGGCCGATGACCAATAATGCTCGCAACCCTTCCACGCCCTTGCTAGCTTGGCAAGAGGCCTAGACAAGCACAGCCACGTGACCTGGTAGAAGAAAAACGCTCACTGCTCAAAACGCGCTAGGATCCGCTCATGTGTAGGAAGTGCAGCGGGCGCTCTTCATTCTCAAGGGCCGATGACCAATGATGCTCGCAACCCTTCCACGCCCTTGCTGGCTTGGCAAGAGGCCTAGACAAGCGCAGCCACGCGACCTGGTAGAAGAAAAACGCTCACTGTGAGCGCTTCTAGCCTCAAAACGCGCTAGGATCCGCACATGTGCTGAAAGTTCAGCGGGCGCTCTTCGTTCTCAAGGGCCGATGACCAATGATGCTAGCAACCCTTCCACGCCCTTGCTGGCTTGGCAAGAGGCCTATACAAGCGCAGCCACGTGACTTGGTAGAAGAAAAACGCTCACTGCGAGCGCTTCTAGCCTCAAAACGCGCTAGGATCCACACATGTGGAGGAAATGCAGCGGGCGCTCTTCATTCTCAAGGGCCTGATGGCCAATGATGCTAGCAACCCTTCCACGCTCTTGCTGGCTTGGCAAGAGGCCTAGACAAGCGCAGCCACGTAACCTGGTAGAAGAAAAACGCTCACTGCGAGCGCTTCTAGCCTCAAAACGCGCTAGGATTCGCACATGTGGAGGAAGTGCAGCGGTCGCTCTTCATTCTTAGTCTCTTGCAACCCTCCACGCCCTTTCTAGCTTGGCAAGAGGCCTAGACAAGCGCAGCCACGTGACCTGGTAGAAGAAAAACGCTCACTGCGAGCTCTTCTAGCCTCAAAACGCGCTAGGATCCGCACATGTGGAGGAAGTGCAGCGGGCGCTCTTTATTCTCAAGGGCCGATGACCAATGATGCTAGCAACCCTTCCACGCCCTTGATGGCTTGGCAAGAGGCCTAGAAAAGCGCAGCCACGTGACCTGGTAGGAGAAAAACGCTCACTACGAGCGCTTCTAGCCTCAAAACGCGCTAGGATCCACACATGTGGAGGAAGTGCAGCGGGCGCTCTTCATTCTCAAGGGCCGATGACCAATGATGCTAGAAACCCTTCCACGCCCTTGCTGGCTTGGCAAGAGGCCTAGACAAGCGCAGCCACGTGACCTAGTAGAAGAAAAACGCTCATTGCGAGCGCTTCTAGCCTCAAAACGCGCTAGGATCCGCTCATGTGTAGGAAGTGCAGCGGGCGCTCTTCATTCTCAAGGGCCGATGGCCAATGATGCTAGCAACCCTTCCACGCCCTTGCTGGCTTGGCAGGAGGCCTATACAAGCGCAGCCACGTGACTTGGTAGAAGAAAAACGCTCATTGCGAGCGCTTCTAGCCTCAAAACGCGCTAGGATCAGCACATGTGCAGAAAGTGCAGCGGGCGCTCTTCATTCTCAAGGGCCGATGACAAATGATGCTCGCAACCCTTCCACGCCCTTGCTGGCTTGGCAAGAGGCCTAGACAAGCGCAACCACGTGACCTGGTAGAAGAAAAACGCTCACTGCGAGCGCTACAAGCCTCAAAACGCGCTAGGATCCACACATGTGGAGGAAGTGCAGCGGGCGCTCTTCATTCTCAAGGGCCGATGACCAATGATGCTCGCAACCCTTCCACGCCCTTGCTGGCTTGGCAAGAGCCTAGACAAGCGCAGCCACGCGACCTGGTAGAAGAAAAACGCTCACTGCGAGTGCTTCTAGCCTCAAAACGCGCTAGGATCCGCACATGTGCAGAAAGTGCAGCGGGCGCTCTTCGTTCTCAAGGGCCGATGACCATTGATGCTAGCAACCCTTCCACGCCCTTGCTGGCTTGGCAAGAGGCCTATACAAGCGCAGCCACGTGACTTGGTAGAAGAAAAACGCTCACTGCGAGCGCTTCTAGCCTCAAAACGCGCTAGGATCCACACATGTGGAGGAAATGCAGCGGGCGCTCTTCATTCTCAAGGGCCGATGGCCAATGATGCTAGCAACCCTTCCACGCTCTTGCTGGCTTGGCAAGAGGCCTAGACAAGCGCAGCCACGTAACCTGGTAGAAGAAAAACGCTCACTGCGAGCGCTTCTAGCCTCAAAACGCGCTAGGATTCGCACATGTGGAGGAAGCGTAGCGGTCGCTCTTCATTCTCAGTCTCTAACAACCCTCCACGCCCTTTCTAGCTTGGCAAGAGGCCTAGACAAGCGCAGCCACGTGACCTGGTAGAAGAAAAACGCTCACTGCGAGCTCTTCTAGCCTCAAAACGCGCTAGGATCCGCACATGTAGAGGAAGTGCAGCGGGCGCTCTTCATTCTCAAGGGCGATGACCAATGATGCTAGAAACCCTTCCACGCCCTTGCTGGCTTGGCAAGAGGCCTAGACAAGCGCAGCCACGTGACCTAGTAGAAGAAAAACGCTCATTGCGAGCGCTTCTAGCCTCAAAACGCGCTAGGATCCGCTCATGTGTAGGAAGTGCAGCGGGCGCTCTTCATTCTCAAGGGCCGATGGCCAATGATGCTAGCAACCCTTCCACGCCCTTGCTGGCTTGGCAGGAGGCCTATACAAGCACAGCCACGTGACTTGGTAGAAGAAAAACGCTCATTGCGAGCGCTTCTAGCCTCAAAACGCGCTAGGATCCGCACATGTGCAGAAAGTGCAGCGGGCGCTCTTCATTCTCAAGGGCCGATGACCAATGATGCTAGCAAAACATCCACGCCCTTGCTGGCTTGGCAAGAGGCCTAGACAAGCGCAGCCACGTGACCTGGTAGAAGAAAAACGCTCACTGCGAGCGCTTCTAGCCTCAAAACGCGCTAGGATCCGCACATGTGCAGGAAGTGCAGCGGGCACTCTTCATTCTCAAGGGCCGATGACCAATGATGCTAGCAACCTTTCCACGCCCTTGCCGCCTTGGCAAGAGACCTAGACAAGCGCAGCCACGTGACCTGGTAGAAGAAAAACGCTCACTGCGAGCGCTTCTAGCCTCAAAACGCGCTAGGATCCGCACATGTGCAGGAAGTGCAGCGGGCACTCTTCATTCTCAAGGGTCGATGACCAATGATGCTAGCAACCCTTCCACGCCCTTGCTGGCTTGGCAAGAGGGCTAGAATAGCGCAGCCACGTGACCTGGTAGAAGAAAAACGCTCACTGCGAGCGCTTGTAGCCTCAAAACGCGCTAGGATCCGCACATGTGGAGGAAGTGCGGCGGGCGCTCTTCATTCTCAAGGGCCGATGACCAATGATGCTAGCAACCCTTCCACGCCCTTGCTGGCTTGGCAAGGGGCCTAGACAAGCGCAGCCACGCGACCTGGTAGAAGAAAAACGCTCACTGCGAGTGCTTCTAGCCTCAAAACGCGCTAGGATCCGCACATGTGCAGAAAGTGCAGCGGGCGCTCTTCATTCTCAAGGGCCGATGACAAATGATGCTCGCAACCCTTCCACGCCCTTGCTGGCTTGGCAAGAGGCCTAGACAAGCGCAGCCACGTGACCTGGTAGAAGAAAAACGCTCACTGCGAGCGCTACAAGCCTCAAAACGCGCTAGGATCCACACATGTGGAGGAAGTGCAGCGGGCGCTCTTCATTCTCAAGGGCCGATGACCAATGATGCTCGCAACCCTTCCACGCCCTTGCTGGCTTGGCAAGAGGCCTAGACAAGCGCAGCCACGCGACCTGGTAGAAGAAAAACGCTCACTGCGAACGCTTCTAGCCTCAAAACGCGCTAGGATCCGCACATGTGCAGAAAGTGCAGCGGGCGCTCTTCGTTCTCAAGGGCCGATGACCATTGATGCTAGCAACCCTTCCACGCCCTTGCTGGCTTGGCAAGAGGCCTATACAAGCGCAGCCACGTGACTTGGTAGAAGAAAAACGCTCACTGCGAGCGCTTCTAGCCTCAAAACGCGCTAGGATCCACACATGTGGAGGAAATGCAGCGGGCGCTCTTCATTCTCAAGGGCCGATGGCCAATGATGCTAGCAACCCTTCCACGCTCTTGCTGGCTTGGCAAGAGGCCTAGACAAGCGCAGCCACGTAACCTGGTAGAAGAAAAACGCTCACTGCGAGCTCTTCTAGCCTCAAAACGCGCTAGGATCCGCACATGTGGAGGAAGTGCAGCGGGCGCTCTTTATTCTCAAGGGCCGATGACCAATGATGCTAGAAACCCTTCCACGCCCTTGCTGGCTTGGCAAGAGGCCTAGACAAGCGCAGCCACGTGACCTGGTAGGAGAAAAACGCTCACTGCGAGCGCTTCTAGCCTCAAAACGCGCTAGGATCCACACATGTGGAGGAAGTGCAGCGGGCGCTCTTCATTCTCAAGGGCCGATGACCAATGATGCTAGAAACCCTTCCACGCCCTTGCTGGCTTGGCAAGAGGCCTAGACAAGCGCAGCCACGTGACCTAGTAGAAGAAAAACGCTCATTGCGAGCGCTTCTAGCCTCAAAACGCGCTAGGATCCGCTCATGTGCAGGAAGTGCAGCGGGCGCTCTTCATTCTCAAGGGCCGATGACCAATGATGCTAGAAACCCTTCCACGCCCTTGCTGGCTTGGCAAGCGGCCTATACAAGCGCAGCCATGTGACTTGGTAGATGAAAAACGCTCATTGCAAGCGCTTCTAGCCTCAAAACGCGCTAGGATCCACACATGTGGAGGAAGTGCAGCGGGCGCTCTTCATTCTCAAGGGCCGATGACCAATGATGCTAGCAACCCTTCCACGCCCTTGCTAGCTTGGCAAGAGGGCTAGACAAGCGCAGCCACGTGATCTGGTAGAAGAAAAACGCTCACTGCGAGCGCTTCTAGCCTCAAAACGCGCTAGGATCCGCACATGTGGAGGAAGTGCAGCGGGCGCTCTTCATTCTCAAGGGCCGATGACCAATGATGCTAGCAACCCTTCCACGCCCTTGCTAGCTTGGCAAGAGGCCTAGAAAAGCGCAGCCACGTGACCTGGTAGAAGAATAAAACTCACTACGAGCGCTTCTAGCCTCAAAACGCGCTAGGATCCGCATATGTGCAGGAAGTGCAGCGGACGCTCTTCATTCTCAAAGGCCGATGACCAATGATGCTCGCAACACTTCCACGCCCTTGCTGGCTTGGCAAGAGCCCTAGACAAGCGCAGCCACGTGACGTGGTAGAAGAAAAACGCTCACTGCGGGCGCTTCTAGCCTCAAAACGCGCTAGGATCCACACATGTGGAGGAAGTGCAGCGGGCGCTCTTCATTCTCAAGGGCCGATGACAAATGATGCTAGCAACCCTTCCAAGCCCTTAGTGGCTTGGCAAGAGGCCTATACAAGCGCAGCCACGTAACTTGGTGGAAGAAAAAACTCTCACTGCAAGCGCTTCTAGCCTCAAAACGCGCTAGGATCCGCACATGTGCAGGAAGTGCAGCGGGCGCTCTTCGTTCTCAAGGGCCGATGACCAATGATGCACGCCCTTGCTGGCTTGGCAAGAGGCCTAGACAAGCCCAGCCACGTGACCTGGTAGAAAAAAAACGCTCACTGCAAGCGCTTCTAGCCTCAAAACGCGCTAGGATCCACACATGTGGAGGAAGTGCAGCGGGCGCTCTTCATTCTCAAGGGCCGATGACCAATGATGCTAGCAACCCTTCCACGCCCTTTCTGGCTTGGCAAGAGGCCTAGAAAAGCGCAGCCACGTGACCTGGTAGAAGAAAAACGCTCACTGCGAACGCTTCTAGCCTCAAAACGCGCTAGGATCAGCTCATGCGCAGGACGTGCAGCGGGCGCTCTTCATTCTCAAGGGCCGATGATCAATGATGCTCGCAACCCTTCCACGCCCTTGCTGGCTTGGCAAGAGGCCTAGACAAGCGCAGCCACGTGACCTGGTAGAAGAAAAACGCTCACTGCGAGCGCTTCTAGCCTCAAAACGCGCTAGGATCCACACATGTAGATGAAGTGCAGCGGGCGTCTTCATTCTCAAGGGCCGAGAACCAATGATGCTCGCAACCCTTCCACGCCCTTGCTGGCTTGGCAAGAGGCCTAGAAAAGCGCAGCCACGTGACCTGGTAGAAGAAAAACGCTCACTGCGAGCGCTTCTAGCCTCAAAACGCGCTAGGATCCGCACATGTGCAGGAAGTGCAGCGGGCGCTCTTCATTCTCAAGGGCCGATGACCAATGATGCTAGCAACCCATCCACGCCCTTGCTGGCTTGGCAAGAGGCCTAGACAAGCGCAGCCACGTGACCTGGTAGAAGAAAAACGCTCACTGCGAGCGCTTCTAGCCTCAAAACGCGCTAGGATCCGCACATGTGCAGGAAGTGCAGCGGGCGCTCTTCATTCTCAAGGGTCGATGACCAATGATGCTCGCAACCTTTCCACGCCCTTGCTCGCTTGGCAAGAGGCCTAGACAAGCGCAGCCACGTGACCTGGTAGAAGAAAAACGCTCACTGCGAGCGCTACTATCCTCAAAACGCGCTAGGATCCGCACATGTGCAGGAAGTGCAGCGGGCACTCTTCATTCTCAAGGGTCGATGACCAATGATGCTAGCAACCCTTCCACGCCCTTGCTGGCTTGGCAAGAGGGCTAGAATAGCGCAGCCACGTGACCTGGTAGAAGAAAAACGCTCACTGCGAGCGCTTCTAGCCTCAAAACGCGCTAGGATCCGCACATGTGGAGGAAGTGCGGCGGGCGCTCTTCATTCTCAAGGGCCGATGACCAATGATGCTAGCAACCTTTCAACGCCCTTGCTGGCTTGGCAAGAGGCCTAGACAAGCGCAGCCACGTGACCTGGTAGAAGAAAAACGCTCACTGCGAGCGCTTCTAGCCTCAAAACGCGCTAGGATCCACACATGTGGAGGAAGTGCAGCGGGCGCTCTTCATTCTCAAGGGCCGATGACCAATGATGCTAGCAACCCTTCCACGCCCTTGCCGGCTTGGCAAGAGGCCTAGACAAGCGCAGCCACGTGACCTGGTAGAAGAAAAACGCTCACTGCGAGCGCTTCTAGCCTCAAAACGCGCTAGGATCCGCACATGTGCAGGAAGTGCAGCGGGCACTCTTCATTCTCAAGGGCCGATGACCATTGATGCTAGCAACCCTTCCACGCCCTTTCTGGCTTGGCAAGAGGCCTAGACAAGCGCAGCCACGTGACCTGGAAGAAGAAAAACGCTCACTGCGAGCACTTCTAGCCTCAAAACGCGCTAGGATCCACACATGTGGAGGAAGTGCAGCGGGCGTTCTTCATTCTCAAGGGCCGATGACCAATGATGCTAGCAACCTTTCCACGCCCTTGCTGGCTTGGCAAGAGGCCTAGAAAAGCACAGCCACGTGACCTGGTAAAAGAAAAACGCTCACTGCGAGCGCTTCTAGCCTCAAAACGCGCTAGGATCCGCACATGTGGAGGAAGTGCAGCGGGCGCTCTTCATTCTCAAGGGCCGATGACCAATGATGCGAGCAACCCTTGCACGCCCTTGCTGGCTTGGCAAGAGGCCTAGAAAAGCGCAGCCACGTGACCTGGTAGAAGAAAAACGCTCACTACGAGCGCTTCTAGCCTCAAAACGCGCTAATATCCACACATGTGGAGGAAGTTCAGCGGGCGCTCTTCATTCTCAAGGGCCGATGACCAATGATGCTAGCAACCCTTCCACGCCCTTGCCGGCTTGGCAAGAGGCCTAGACAAGCGTAGCCACATGACTTGGTAGAAGAAAAACGCTCACTGCGAGCGCTTCTAGCCTCAAACCGCGCTAGGATCCGCACATGTGGAGAAAGTGCAGCGGGCGCTCTTCATTCTCAAGGGCCGATGACCATTGATGCTAGCAACCCTTCCACGCCCTTGCTGGCTTGGCAAAAGGCCTAGACAAGCGCAACCACGTGACCTGGTAGAAGAAAAACGCTCATTGCGAGCGCTTCTAGCCTCAAAACGCGCTAGGATCCACACATGTGGAGGAAATGCAGCGGGCGCTCTTCATTCTCAAGGGCCGATGACCAATGATGCTAGCAACCCTTCCACGCCCTTGCCGGCTTGGCAAGAGGCCTAGACAAGCGCAGCCACGTGACCTGGCAGAAGAAAAACGCTCACTGCGAGCGCTTCTAGCCTCAAAACGCGCTAGGATCCACACATGTGGAGGAAGTGCAGCGGGCGCTCTTCATTCTCAAGGGCCGATGACCAATGATGCTCGCAACCTTTCCACGCCCTTGCTGGCTTGGTAGCAGGCCTAGACAAGCACAGCCACGTGACCTGGTAGAAGAAAAACGCCCACTGCGAGCGCTTCTAGCCTCAAAACGCGCTAGGATCCACACATGTGGAGGAAGTGCAGCGGGCGCTCTTCATTCTCAAGGGCCGATGACCAGTGATGCTAGCAACCCTTCCACGCCCTTTCTGGCTTGGCAAGAGGCCTAGACAAGTGCAGCCACGTAACCTGGTAGAAGAAAAACGCTCACTGCGAGCGATTCTAGCTTCAAACGCGCTAGGATCCGCACATGTGCAGGAAGTGCAGCGGGCGCTCTTCATTCTCAAGGGCCGATGACCAGTGATGCTCGCAACCCTTCCACGCCCTTGCCGGCTTGGCAAGAGGCCTAGACAAGCGCATCCACGTGACCTGGTAGAAGAAAAACGCTCACTGCAAGCGCTTCTAGCCTCAAAACGCGCTAGGATCCACACATGTGGAGGAAGTGCAGCGGGCGCTCTTTATTCTCAAGGGCCGATGACCATTGATGCTAGCAACCCTTCCACGCCCTTGCTGGCTTGGCAAGAGGCTAGAAAAGCGCAGCCAAGTGACCTGGTAGAAGAAAAACGCTCACTGCGAGCGCTTCTAGCCTCAAAACGCGCTAGGATCCGCACATGTGCAGGAAGTGCAGCGGGCACTCTTCATTCTCAAGGGCCGATGACCATTGATGCTAGCAACCCTTCCACGCCCTTTCTGGCTTGGCAAGAGGCCTAGACAAGCGCAGCCACGTGACCTGGTAGAAGAAAAACGCTCACTGCGAGCACTTCTAGCCTCAAAACGCGCTAGGATCCACACATGTGGAGGAAGTGCAGCGGGCGCTCTTCATTCTCAAGGGCCGATGACCAATGATGCTCGCAACCCTTCCACGCCCTTGCTGGCTTGGCAAGAGGCCTAGACAAGCGCAGCCACGTGACCTGGTAGAAGAAAAACGCTCACTGCGAGCGCTTCTAGCCTCAAAACGCGCTAGGATCCACACATGTGGAGGAAGTGCAGCGGGCGCTCTTCATTCTCAAGGGCCGATGACCAATGATGCTAGCAACCCTTCCACGCCCTTGCTGGCTTGGCAAGAGGCCTAGAAAAGCGCAGCCACGTGACCTGGTAGAAGAAAAACGCTCACTGCGAGCGCTTCTAGCCTCAAAACGCGCTAGGATCCACACATGTGGAGGAAGTGCAGCGGGCGCTCTTCATTCTCAAGGGCCGATGACCAATGATGCTAGCAACCCTTCCACGCCCTTGCTGGCTTGGCAAGAGGCCTAGACAAGCGCAGCCACGTGACCTGGTAGAAGAAAAACGCTCACTGCGAGCGCTTCTAGCCTCAAAACGCGCTAGGATCCGCACATGTGGAGAAAGTGCAGCGGGCGCTCTTCATTCTCAAGGGCCGATGACCAATGATGCTAGCAACCCTTCCACGCCCTTGCTGGCTTAGCAAGAGGCCTAAACAAGCGCAGCCACGTGACCTGGTAGAAGAAAAACGCTCACTGCGAGCGCTTCTAGCCTCAAAACGCGCTAGGATCCACACATGTGGAGGAAGTGCAGCGGGCGCTCTTCATTCTCAAGGGCCGATGACCAATGATGCTCGCAACCCTTCCACGCCCTTGCTGGCTTGGCAAGAGGCCTAGACAAGCGCAGCCACGTGACCTGGTAGAAGAAAAACGCTCACTGCGAGCGCTTCTAGCCTCAAAACGCGCTAGGATCCGCACATGTGCAGGAAGTGCAGCGGGCGCTCTTCATTCTCAAGGGCCGATGACCAATGATGCGAGCAACCCTTGCACGCCCTTGCTGGCTTGGCAAGAGGCCTAGACAAGCGCAGCCACGTGACCTGGTAGAAAAAAACGCTCACTGCGAGCGCTTCTAGCCTCAAAACGCGCTAGGATCCACACATGTGGAGGAAGTGCAGCGGGCGCTCTTCATTCTCAAGGGCCGATGACCAATGATGCTAGCAACCCTTCCACGCCCTTGCTGGCTTAGCAAGAGGCCTAGACAAGCGCAGCCACGTGACCTGGTAGAAGAAAAACGCTCACTGCGAGCGCTTCTAGCCTCAAAACGCGCTAGGATCCACACATGTGGAGGAAGTGCAGCGGGCGCTCTTCATTCTCAAGGGCCGATGACCAATGATGCTAGCAACCCTTCCACGCCCTTTCTGGCTTGGCAAGAGGCCTAGACAAGCGCAGCCACGTGACCTGGTAGAAGAAAAACGCTCACTGCGAGCGCTTCTAGCCTCAAAACGCGCTAGGATCCGCACATGTGGAGGAAGTGCAGCGGGCGCTCTTCATTCTCAAGGGCCGATGACCAATGATGCTCGCAACCCTTCCACGCCCTTGCTGGCTTGGCAAGAGGCCTAGACAAGCGCAGCCACGTGACCTGGTAGAAGAAAAACGCTCACTGCGAGCGCTTCTAGCCTCAAAACGCGCTAGGATCCACACATGTGGAGGAAGTGCAGCGGGCGCTCTTCATTCTCAAGGGCCGATGACCATTGATGCTAGCAACCCTTCCACGCCCTTGCTGGCTTGGCAAGAGGCCTAGACAAGCGCAGCCACGTGACCTGGTAGAAGAAAAACGCTCACTGCGAGCGCTTCTAGCCTCAAAACGCGCTAGGATCCACACATGTGGAGGAAGTGCAGCGGGCGCTCTTCATTCTCAAGGGCCGATGACCAATGATGCTCGCAACCCTTCCACGCCCTTGCTGGCTTGGCAAGAGGCCTAGACAAGCGCAGCCACATGACCTGGTAGAAGAAAAACGCTCACTGCGAGCGCTTCTAGCCTCAAAACGCGCTAGGATCCGCACATGTGCAGGAAGTGCAGCGGGCGCTCTTCATTCTCAAGGGCCGATGACCATTGATGCTAGCAACCCTTCCACGCCCTTGCTGGCTTGGCAAGAGGCCTAAACAAGCGCAGCCACGTGACCTGGTAGAAGAAAAACGCTCACTGCGAGCGCTTCTAGCCTCAAAACGCGCTAGGATCCGCACATGTGGAGGAAGTGCAGCGGGCGCTCTTCATTCTCAAGGGCCGATGACCAATGATGCTAGCAACCCTTCCACGCCCTTGCTGGCTTGGCAAGAGGCCTAGACAAGCGCAGCCACGTGACCTGGTAGAAGAAAAACGCTCACTGCGAGCGCTTCTAGCCTCAAAACGCGCTAGGATCCGCACATGTGGAGGAAGTGCAGCGGGCGCTCTTCATTCTCAAGGGCCGATGACCAATGATGCTAGCAACCCTTCCACGCCCTTGCTGGCTTGGCAAGAGGCCTAGACAAGCGCAGCCACGTGACCTGGTAGAAGAAAACGCTCACTGCGAGCGCTTCTAGCCTCAAAACGCGCTAGGATCCGCACATGTGGAGGAAGTGCAGCGGGCGCTCTTCATTCTCAGGGGCCGATGACCAATGATGCTAGCAACCCTTCCACGCCCTTGCTGGCTTGGCAAGAGGCCTAGACAAGCGCAGCCACGTGACCTGGTAGAAGAAAAACGCTCACTGCGAGCGCTTCTAGCCTCAAAACGCGCTAGGATCCGCACATGTGGAGGAAGTGCAGCGGGCGCTCTTCATTCTCAAGGGCCGATGACCAATGATGCTAGCAACCCTTCCACGCCCTTTCTGGCTTGGCAAGAGGCCTAGACAAGCGCAGCCACGTGACCTGGTAGAAGAAAAACGCTCACTGCGAGCGCTTCTAGCCTCAAAACGCGCTAGGATCCACACATGTGGAGGAAGTGCAGCGGGCGCTCTTCATTCTCAAGGGCCGATGACCAATGATGCTAGCAACCCTTCCACGCCCTTGCTGGCTTGGCAAGAGGCCTAGACAAGCGCAGCCACGTGACCTGGTAGAAGAAAAACGCTCACTGCGAGCGCTTCTAGCCTCAAAACGCGCTAGGATCCACACATGTGGAGGAAGTGCAGCGGGCGCTCTTCATTCTCAAGGACCGATGACCAATGATGCTAGCAACCCTTCCACGCCCTTTCTGGCTTGGCAAGAGGCCTAGACAAGCGCAGCCACGTGACCTGGTAGAAGAAAAACGCTCACTGCGAGCGCTTCTAGCCTCAAAACGCGCTAGGATCCACACATGTGGAGGAAGTGCAGCGGGCGCTCTTCATTCTCAAGGGCCGATGACCAATGATGCTCGCAACCCTTCCACGCCCTTGCTGGCTTGGCAAGAGGCCTAGACAAGCGCAGCCACGTGACCTGGTAGAAGAAAAACGCTCACTGCGAGCGCTTCTAGCCTCAAAACGCGCTAGGATCCACACATGTGGAGGAAGTGCAGCGGGCGCTCTTCATTCTCAAGGGCCGATGACCAATGATGCTAGCAACCCTTCCACGCCCTTGCTGGCTTGGCAAGAGGCCTAGACAAGCGCAGCCACGTGACCTGGTAGAAGAAAAACGCTCACTGCGAGCGCTTCTAGCCTCAAAACGCGCTAGGATCCGCACATGTGGAGGAAGTGCAGCGGGCGCTCTTCATTCTCAAGGGCCGATGACCAATGATGCTAGCAACCCTTCCACGCCCTTGCTGGCTTGGCAAGAGGCCTAGACAAGCGCAGCCACGTGACCTGGTAGAAGAAAAACGCTCACTGCGAGCGCTTCTAGCCTCAAAACGCGCTAGGATCCGCACATGTGGAGGAAGTGCAGCGGGCGCTCTTCATTCTCAAGGGCCGATGACCAATGATGCTAGCAACCCTTCCACGCCCTTGCTGGCTTGGCAAGAGGCCTAGACAAGCGCAGCCACGTGACCTGGTAGAAGAAAAACGCTCACTGCGAGCGCTTCTAGCCTCAAAACGCGCTAGGATCAGCACATGTGGAGGAAGTGCAGCGGGCGCTCTTCATTCTCAAGGGCCGATGACCAATGATGCTAGCAACCCTTCCACGCCCTTGCTGGCTTGGCAAGAGGCCTAGACAAGCGCAGCCACGTGACCTGGTAGAAGAAAAACGCTCACTGCGAGCGCTTCTAGCCTCAAAACGCGCTAGGATCCGCACATGTGCAGGAAGTGCAGCGGGCGCTCTTCATTCTCAAGGGCCGATGACCAATGATGCTAGCAACCCTTCCACGCCCTTGCTGGCTTGGCAAGAGGCCTAGACAAGCGCAGCCACGTGACCTGGTAGAAGAAAAACGCTCACTGCGAGCGCTACAAGCCTCAAAACGCGCTAGGATCCACACATGTGGAGGAAGTGCAGCGGGCGCTCTTCATTCTCAAGGGCCGATGACCAATGATGCTAGCAACCCTTCCACGCCCTTGCTGGCTTGGCAAGAGGCCTAGACAAGCGCAGCCACGTGACCTGGTAGAAGAAAAACGCTCACTGCGAGCGCTTCTAGCCTCAAAACGCGCTAGGATCCACACATGTGGAGGAAGTGCAGCGGGCGCTCTTCATTCTCAAGGGCCGATGACCAATGATGCTAGCAACCCTTCCACGCCCTTGCTGGCTTGGCAAGAGGCCTAGACAAGCGCAGCCACGTGACTTGGTAGAAGAAAAACGCTCACTGCGAGCGCTTCTAGCCTCAAAACGCGCTAGGATCCACACATGTGGAGGAAGTGCAGCGGGCGCTCTTCATTCTCAAGGGCCGATGACCAATGATGCTAGCAACCCTTCCACGCCCTTGCTGGCTTGGCAAGAGGCCTAGACAAGCGCAGCCACGTGACCTGGTAGAAGAAAAACGCTCACTGCGAGCGCTTCTAGCCTCAAAACGCGCTAGGATCCGCACATGTGGAGGAAGTGCAGCGGGCGCTCTTCATTCTCAAGGGCCGATGACCAATGATGCTCGCAACCATTCCACGCCCTTGCTGGCTTGGCAAGAGGCCTAGACAAGCGCAGCCACGTGACCTGGTAGAAGAAAAACGCTCACTGCGAGCGCTTCTAGCCTCAAAACGCGCTAGGATCCGCACATGTGCAGGAAGTGCAGCGGGCGCTCTTCATTCTCAAGGGCCGATGACCAATGATGCTAGCAACCCTTCCACGCCCTTGCTGGCTTGGCAAGAGGCCTAGACAAGCATAGCCACGTGACCTGGTAGAAGAAAAACGCTCACTGCGAGCGCTTCTAGCCTCAAAACGCGCTAGGATCCACACATGTGCAGGAAGTGCAGCGGGCGCTCTTCATTCTCAAGGGCCGATGACCAATGATGCTAGCAACCCTTCCACGCCCTTGCTGGCTTGGCAAGAGGCCTAGACAAGCGCAGCCACGTGACCTGGTAGAAGAAAAACGCTCACTGCGAGCGCTTCTAGCCTCAAAACGCGCTAGGATCCGCACATGTGCAGGAAGTGCAGCGGGCGCTCTTCATTCTCAAGGGCCGATGACCAATGATGCTCGCAACCCTTCCACGCCCTTGCTGGCTTGACAAGAGGCCTAGACAAGCGCAGCCACGTGACCTGGTAGAAGAAAACGCTCACTGCGAGCGCTTCTAGCCTCAAAACGCGCTAGGATCCACACATGTGCAGGAAGTGCAGCGGGCGCTCTTCATTCTCAAGGGCCGATGACCAATGATGCTAGCAACCCTTCCACGCCCTTGCTGGCTTGGCAAGAGGCTTAGACAAGCGCAGCCACGTGACCTGGTAGAAGAAAACGCTCACTGCGAGCGCTTCTAGCCTCAAAACGCGCTAGGATCCGCACATGTGCAGGAAGTGCAGCGGGCGCTCTTCATTCTCAAGGGCCGATGACCAATGATGCTAGCAACCCTTCCACGCCCTTGCTGGCTTGGCAAGAGGCCTAGACAAGTGCAGCCACGTGACCTGGTAGAAGAAAAACGCTCACTGCGAGCGCTTCTAGCCTCAAAACGCGCTAGGATCCACACATGTGGAGGAAGTGCAGCGGGCGCTCTTCATTCTCAAGGGCCGATGACCAATGATGCTAGCAACCCTTCCACGCCCTTGCTGGCTTGGCAAGAGGCCTAGACAAGCGCAGCCACGTGACCTGGTAGAAGAAAAACGCTCACTGCGAGCGCTTCTAGCCTCAAAACGCGCTAGGATCCGCACATGTGGAGGAAGTGCAGCGGGCGCTCTTCATTCTCAAGGGCCGATGACCAATGATGCTAGCAACCCTTCCACGCCCTTGCTGGCTTGGCAAGAGGCCTAGACAAGCGCAGCCACGTGACCTGGTAGAAGAAAACGCTCACTGCGAGCGCTTCTAGCCTCAAAACGCGCTAGGATCCGCACATGTGGAGGAAGTGCAGCGGGCGCTCTTCATTCTCAAGGGCCGATGACCAATGATGCTAGCAACCCTTCCACGCCCTTGCTGGCTTGGCAAGAGGCCTAGAAAAGCGCAGCCACGTGACCTGGTAGAAGAAAAACGCTCACTGCGAGCGCTTCTAGCCTCAAAACGCGCTAGGATCCGCACATGTGGAGGAAGTGCAGCGGGCGCTCTTCATTCTCAAGGGCCGATGACCAATGATGCGAGCAACCCTTGCACGCCCTTGCTGGCTTGGCAAGAGGCCTAGACAAGCGCAGCCACGTGACCTGGTAGAAGAAAAACGCTCACTGCGAGCGCTTCTAGCCTCAAAACGCGCTAGGATCCACACATGTGGAGGAAGTGCAGCGGGCGCTCTTCATTCTCAAGGGCCGATGACCAATGATGCTCACAACCCTTCCACGCCCTTGCTGGCTTGGCAAGAGCCCTAGACAAGCGCAGCCACGTGACCTGGTAGAAGAAAAACGCTCACTGCGAGCGCTTCTAGCCTCAAAACGCGCTAGGATCCACACATGTGGAGGAAGTGCAGCGGGCGCTCTTCATTCTCAAGGGCCGATGACCAATGATGCTAGCAACCCTTCCACACCCTTGCTGGCTTGGCAAGAGGCCTAGACAAGCGCAGCCACGTGACCTGGTAGAAGAAAAATGCTCACTGCGAGCGCTTCTAGCCTCAAAACGCGCTAGGATCCGCACATGTGGAGGAAGTGCAGCGGGCGCTCTTCATTCTCAAGGGCCGATGACCAATGATGCTCACAACCCTTCCACGCCCTTGCTGGCTTGGCAAGAGGCCTAGACAAGCGCAGCCACGTGACCTGGTAGAAGAAAAACGCTCACTGCGAGCGCTTCTAGCCTCAAAACGCGCTAGGATCCACACATGTGGAGGAAGTGCAGCGGGCGCTCTTCATTCTCAAGGGCCGATGACCAATGATGCTAGCAACCCTTCCACGCCCTTGCTGGCTTGGCAAGAGGCCTAGAAAAGCGCAGCCACGTGACCTGGTAGAAGAAAAACGCTCACTGCGAGCGCTTCTAGCCTCAAAACGCGCTAGGATCCGCACATGTGCAGGAAGTGCAGCGGGCGCTCTTCGTTCTCAAGGGCCGATGACCAATGATGCTAGCAACCCGTTCCACCACCCTTTTCCACGAACCTGTCCAAGCCACGCTTGCTGGCATTGGCAAAGGTCTATAGACAAGCGCAGCCACGTGCACCGTGGTGCAAGCCAAGGGCTTGACAAGAGCTCAACTGCGAAGGGGCAAGCACAGCGCAGCCACGTGACCTGGTAGAAAAAAAACGCTCACTGCGAGCGCTTCTAGCCTCAAAACGCGCTAGGATCCACACATGTGGAGGAAGTGCAGCGGGCGCTCTTCATTCTCAAGGGCCGATGACCAATGATGCTAGCAACCTTTCCACGCCCTTGCTGGCTTGGCAAGAGGCCTAGACATGCGCAGCCACGTGACCTGGTAGAAGAAAAACGCTCACTGCGAGCGCTTCTAGCCTCAAAACGCGCTAGGATCCGCACATGTGCAGGAAGTGCAGCGGGCGCTCTTAATTCTCCAGGGCCGATGACCAATGATGCTAGCAACCCTTCCACGCCCTTGCTGGCTTGGCAAGAGGCCTAGACAAGCGCAGCCACGTTACCTGGTAGAAGAAAAACGCTCACTGCGAGCGCTTCTAGCCTCAAACCGCGCTAGGATCCGCACATGTGGAGGAAGTGCAGCGGGGGCTCTTCATTCTCCAGGCCGATGACCAATGATGCTAGCAACCCTTCCACGCCCTTGCTGGCTTGGCAAGAGGTCTAGACAAGCGTAGCCACGTGACCTGGTAGAAGAAAAACGCTAACTGCGAGCGCTTCTAGCCTCAAAACGCGCTAGGATCAGCACATGTGGAGGAAGTGCAGCGGGCACTCTTCATTCTCAAGGGCCGATGACCAATGATGCTAGCAACCCTTCCACGCCCTTGCGGGCTTGGCAAGAGGCCTAGACAAGCGCACCACGTGACCTGGTAGAAAAAACGTTCACTGCGAGCGCTTCTAGCCTCAAAACGCGCTAGGATCCGCACATGTGCAGGAAGTGCAGCGGGCGCTCTTCATTCTCAAGGGCCGATGACCAATGATCTCGCTCCAACCCTTCCACGCCCTTGCTGGTTTGGCAAGAGGCCTAGACAAGCGCAGCCACGTGACCTGGTAGAAGAAAAACGCTTACTGCGAGCGCTTCTAGCCTCAAAACGCGCTAGGATCCGCACATGTGCAGGAAGTGCAGCGGGCGCTCTTCATTCTCAAGGGCCGATGACCAATGATGCTCGCAACCCTTCCACGCCCTTGCTGGCTTGGCAAGAGGCCTAGACAAGCGCAGCCACGTGACCTGGTAGAAGAAAAACGCTCACTGCGAGCGCTTCTAGCCTCAAAACGCGCTAGGATCCACACATGTAGAGGAAATGCAGCGGGCACTCTTCATTCTCAAGGGCCGATGACCAATGATGCTCGCAACCCTTCCACGCCCTTGCTGGCTTGGCAAGAGGCCTAGACAAGCGCAACCACGTGACCTGGTAGAAGAAAAACGCTCACTGCGAGCGCTTCTAGCCTCAAAACGCGCTAGGATCCGCACATGCGGAGGAAGTGCAGCGGGCCCTCTTCATTCTCAAGGGCCGATGACCAATGATGCTAGCAACCCTTCCACGCCCTTGTTGGCTTGGCAAGAGGCCTAGACAAGCGCAGCCACGTGACCTGGTAGAAGAAAAACGCTCAATGCGAGCGCTTCTAGCCTCAAAACGCGCTAGGATTCGCACATGTGCAAGAAGTGCAGCGGGCGCTCTTCATTCTCAAGGGCCGATGACCAATGATGCTAGCAACCCTTCCACGCCCTTGCTGGCTTGGCAAGAGGGCTAGACAAGCGCAGCCACATGACCTGGTAGAAGAAAAACGCTCACTACGAGCGCTTCTAGCCTTAAAACGCGCTAGGATCCGCACATGTGCAGGAAGTGCAGCGGTCGCTCTTCATTCTCAAGGGCCGATGACCAATGATGCTCGCAACCCTTCCACGCCCTTGCTGGCTTGGCAAGAGGCCTAGACAAGCGCAGCCACGTGACTTGGTAGAAGAAAAACGCTCACTGCGAGCGCTTCTAGCCTCAAAACGTGCTAGGATCCGCACATGTGGAGGAAGTGCAGCGAGCACTCTTCTTCTCAAGGGCCGATGACCAATGATGCTAGCAACCCTTCCACGCCCTTGCTGGCTTGGCAAGAGGCCTAGACAAGCGCAGCCACGTGACCTGGTAGAAGAAAAACGCTCACTGCGAGCGCTTCTAGCCTCAAAACGCGCTAGGATCCGCACATGTGCAGAAAGTGCAGCGGGCGCTCTTCATTCTCAAGGGCCGATGACCAATGATGCTAGCAACCCTTCCACGCCCTTGCTGGATTGGCAAGAGGCCTAGACAAGCGCAGCCACATGACCTGGTAGAAGAAAAACGCTCATTGCGAGCGCTTCTAGCCTCAAAACGCGCTAGGATCCGCACATGTGCAGGAAGTGCAGCGGTCGCTCTTCATTCTCAAGGGCCGATGACCAATGATGCTCGCAACCCTTCCACGCCCTTGCTGGCTTGGCAAGAGGCCTAGACAAGCGCAGCCACGTGACCTGGTAGAAGAAAACGCTCACTGCGAGCGCTTCTAGCCTCAAAACGCGCTAGGATCAGCACATGTGCAGGAAGTGCAGCGGGCACTCTTCATTCTCAAGGGCCGATGACCAATGATGCTAGCAACCCTTTCACGCCCTTGCTGGCTTGGCAAGAGGCCTATAGACAAGCGCAGCCACGTGACGTGGTAGAAGAAAAACGCTCACTGCGAGCGCTTCTAGCCTCAAAACGCGCTAGGATCCGCACATGTGCAGGAAGTGCGGCGGGCGCTCTTCATTCTCAAGGGCCGATGACCAATGATGCTCACAACCCTTCCACACCCTTGCTGGCTTGGCAAGAGGCCTAGACAAACGCATCACGTGACCTGGTAGAAGAAAAACGCTCATTGCAAGCGATTCTAGCCTCAAAACGCGCTAGGATCCGCACATGTGCAGGAAGTGTAGCGGGCGCTCTTCATTCTCAAGAGCCGATGACCAATGATGCTCGCAACCCTTCCACACCCTTGCTGGCTTGGCAAGAGGCCTAGACAAGCGTAGCCACGTGACTTGGTAGAAGAAAAACGCTCACTACGAGCGCTTCTAGCCTCAAAACGCGCTAGGATCCGCATATGTGCAGGAAGTGCAGCGGGCGCTCTTCATTCTCAAAGGCCGATGACCAATGATGCTCACAACCCTTCCACGCCCTTGCTGGCTTGGCAAGAGGCCTAGACAAGTGCAGCCACGTGACCTGGTAGAAGAAAAACGCTCACTGCGAGCGCTTCTAGCCTCAAAACGCGCTAGGATCCGCACATGTGCAGGAAGTGCAGCGGGCGCTCTTCATTCTCAGGGGCCGATGACCAATGATGCTCGCAACCCTTCCACACCCTTGCTGGCTTGGCAAGAGGCCTAGATAAGCGCAGCCACGTGACCTGGTAGAAAAAAACGGTCAGTGCGAGCGCTTCTAGCCTCAAAACGCGCTAGGATCCGCACATGTGCAGAAAGTGCAGCGGGCGCTCTTCATTCTCAAGGGCCGATGACCAATGATGCTCACAACCCTGTAGAAGAAAAACGCTTAGTGCGAGCGCTTCTAGCCTCAAAACGCGCTAGGATCCGCACATGTGCAGGAAGTGCAGCGGGCGCTCTTCATTCTCAAAGCCAATGACATTGATGCTCACAACCCTTCCACGCCCTTGCTGGCTTGGCAAGAGGCCTAGACAAGTACAGCCACGTGACCTGGTAGAAGAAAAACGCTCACTGCGAGCGCTTCTAGCCTCAAAACGCGCTAGGATCCGCACATGTGCAGGAAGTGCAGCGGGCGCTCTTCATTCTCAAGGGCCGATGACCAATGATGCTCGCAACCCTTCCACACCCTTGCTGGCTTGGCAAGAGGCCTAGATAAGCGCAGCCACGTGACCTGGTAGAAGAAAAACGCTCAGTGCGAGCGCTTCTAGCCTCAAAACGCGCTAGGATCCGCACATGTGCAGGAAGTGTAGCGGGCGCTCTTCATTCTCAAGGGCCGATGACCAATGATGCCCGCAACCCTTCCACGCCCTTGCTGGCTTGGCAAGAGGCCTAGACAAGCGCAGCCACGTGACCTGGTAGAAGAAAAACGCTCAGTGCGAGCGCTTCTAGCCTCAAAACCCGCTAGGATCCACACATGTGGAGGAAGTGCAGCGGGCGCTCTTCATTCTCAAGGGCCGATGACCAATGATGCTAGCAACCCTTCCACGCCCTTGCTGGCTTGGCAAGAGGCCTAGAAAAGCGCAGCCACGTGACCTGGTAGAAGAAAAACGCTCACTGCGAGCGCTTCTAGCCTCAAAACGCGCTAGGATCCGCACATGTGCAGGAAGTGCAGCGGGCCCTCTTCATTCTCAAGGGCCGATGACCAATGATGCTCGCAACCCTTCCACGCCCTTGCTGGCTTGGCAAGAGGCCTAGACAAGCACAGCCACGTGACCTGGTAGAAGAAAAACACTACTAGCTGCGAACGCTTCTAGCCTCAAATGATGGAAAGCGGGAGAATGGGGCGGGGTGATGGAAAGCGGGAGAATGGGGCGGGGTAAAGGAAAGCGGAAGAATAGGGCGGGGTGGTGGAAAAGCGGGAGAATGGGGCCGGGTGATGGAAAGCGGGAGAATGGGGCGGGGTGATGGAAAGCGGGAGAATGGGGTGGGGTGATGGAAAGCGGGAGAATGGGGCGGGGTGATGGAAAGCGGGAGAATGGAGCGGGGTGATGGAAAGCGGGAGAATGGGGCGGGGTGATGGAAAGCGGGAGAATGGGGCGGGTTGATGGAAAGCGGGAGAATGGGGCGGGGTGATGGAAGGAGGGAGAATGGGGCGGGGTGATGGAAGGAGGGAGAATGGGGCGGGTTGATGGAAAGCGGGAGAATGGGGCGGGGTGATGGAAAGCGGGAGAATGGGGCGGGGCGATGGAAAGCGGGAGAATGGGGCGGAGTGATGGAAAGCGGGAGAATAGGGCGGGGTGATGGAAAGCAGGAGAATGGGGCGGGGTGATGGAAGGCGGGAGAATGGGTCGGGGTGATGGAAAGCGGGAGAATGGGGCGGGGTGATGGAAAGCGGGAGAATGGGGCGGGGTGATGGAAAGCGGAAGAATGGGGCGGGGTGATGGAAAGCGGGAGAATGGGGCGGGTGACGGGAAGCGGGAGAATGAGACGGGCTGATGGAAAGCGGGAGAATGGGGCGGGGTGATGGAAAGCGGGAGAATGAGGCGGGGTGATGGAAAGCGGAAGAATGGGGCGGGGTGATGGAAAGCGGGAGAATGGGGAGGGGTGATGGAAGGTGGGAGAAGGGGCGGGGTGATAGAAGGAGGGACAATGGGCCGGGGTGATGGAAAGCGGGAGAATGGGGAGGGGTGATGGAGAGCGGGAGAATGGGGCGGGGTGATGGAAAGCGGGAGAACGGGGCGGGGTGATGGAAAGCGGGAGAATGGGGCGGGGTGATGGAAGGAGGGAGAATGGGGCGGGGTGATGGAAAGCTGGAGAATGGGGCGGGGTGATGGAAAGAGGGAGAATAAGACGGGGCCATGGAAAGCGGGAGAATGGGGCGGGGTGATTGGAAAGTGGGAGAATGGGACGGGGTGATCGAAAGCGGGAGAATGGGGCGTGGTGATGGAAAGCGGGAGAATGAGGCGGGGTGATGGAAAGCGGGAGAATGGGGCGGGGAGATTGAAAGTGGGAGAATGGGGCCGGATGATGGAAAGCAGGAGAATGGGGCGGGGTGATGGAATGCGGGAGAATGGGGCGGGGTGATGGAAAGCTGGAGAATGGGGCGGGGTGATGGAAAGCGGGAGAATGGGGGGGGTGCCAGAATTCTAAGCCAACGATTTTGTGATAATTCTGCACCTAATCTTCATAGACTCCGCCTGCTGCTGGGTCTTCACAAGCTCCAGTCGCACCTCCTTGTCCAGGAGCCTCCTTGTCCAATGCCACTTGGGCCTGATGTGCTTGGTCAGCCCATGAAGACAAGCATTCTTGGCCAGCTTCACTGTTGACTCGTTGTCACAGAAAATCACAGTCGGCTCCTTTTGAGCAACTCCAATCTCCTTCAACAAACGCCTCAGCCACACCACCTCCTTTGCCCCATGATGCAGGGCCATGTACTCTGTCTCACACGAGGACAGCCCCACCTCGTTCTGCTTCTTGCTGCGCCAGCTCACTGCACCACCTCCAAACAGGCACACATAGCCTCCAATGCTGGTGCCATCCCACTTTACAGAGTTGAAGCTGGCGTCGGTGTAGCATGTCAAGCGCATCTCCCCCTTGCTCAAGTCAGCAGCACCCCGCTGCTGCCTCTGCCTCACAGCACTATACTCCAAGCCAACTGATGCTGTAGCGCTCACATAGCGGACCAACCTCTTGGCCGCTTCCAGCTGCTCATGACTGGGGCGTGAAACCACACTCGCAAGCCTGGATGTAGCAAAGGCAATATCAGGCCGCGTGTGGTTAGCCGCATAGTTGAGTGCCCCCACCATGGAGTGAAAAAGCTTCCTGTCACTCTCACCCACCACCTCCTCATCAGCACATGGCTCAACGGTGAACCCCGAAGGCAGTGGGGTGGCTGGCTTCCCTTTATCTTGCAGCCCATACTTCTCGGCCAGCCCCTCACAGTACTTCCTCTGGTGCAACTTTAACACTCCCTTGTCAAGGTCCCTCTGCATCTCCAGCATCTCCTCCACACGTTCAATCATTGCAGACGACTCGGAGAAAAGCAGGATGTCGTCCACATACACCAGGAGCAGGAGAAACTGCTCCTTCTCCTGCAGCAGGAACAGGCTGTGATCACACTCGCTCTTCTTGAATCCCCCAGCCAGCAAGGTCTCCTCCAGCTTGTGGTACCATGCACGAGGAGCCTGCTTCAGGCCATAGATGGCCTTCTTCAGCCTGCACACCCTGCCGCTCCCATCATCCAACCCCTCAGGCTGCAGCATGTACAGCTCCTCCAGAATGATCCCATTGAGGAAGGCAGTTATGATATCCATCTGCTTGATCTTCCATCCGCGGTTTGCAGCCATTGCCAACATCGTCCTCAGTGTGGTCCCCTTCCCCACTGGCGCAAAGATATCGTCGAAGTCCTTCCCCTTTGTCTGCTGAAACCCCTTAGCCACAAGCCTTGACTTGTAGCGGGTCAGCTCCCCATCAGGTCCGTACTTATGCCTGAAGATCAGCTTGGAAGAAATGGCCTTCTTCCCAGGTGGCAGCTCACACTGCTCCCCACGTCTCATTCTCCAGCAATGAGTCGTACTCCTCCTTCACACTCTGCTTCCACTTCTCAGCATCGGGCCCACTCAAGGCCTCGGTAAGTGTCTTGGGCTCAGGGACGGCTGCCCAGTAGCAGTGCGCTATCTCCTCCTCATCACACTGCTCAACCACACTCCCAGCCCGTACCACCTTTGGCTTCCCAAAGCTCGGATAGGTCAGCCGGTTGGGAGGGCGCACATCCCTCCTAGGACGGTCAGCCGCACTTAACTGCTGATGCAGCAGCTGGCGCTGCTGCTGTGGCTGCTGCTGCTGCTGCTGCTGCCCACCTCAGGTTCTTCCTCCTCCCTCAGTCACCCCAGAGATCTCCTCCCCCGACACGGAGACTTCCACCTGCCTTGAAGGCCGCTGCACCTCATCGGCCTCAATGATCAGCGGTGTCGTAGGAAGCTTCTGCTGCTGCTGCTTCCACTCCTTGTAGTACAAGGACTCGAGGAACTTCACATCCCTCGACACAGTCAGCTGCTGGCTGGTCAAGTCCCAAATCAAAACCATCTCAACCAGCCCTTGTGATCCTTGGCAAGCCCCAAGTGCACACCCCATCTTCCAGAAGCTTCCAGCTTTCCCCTCTTCTCCTTAGGCACATGAAACACCACCATGCACCCGTAGGCTCTCAGCATGTTGACTGCAGGTGCACTCCCATACCACTTGGTGTAGGGGATCCACTGCTTGTCCCCCACAGTCGCGAGCACCCTGTTCTTCACCACAACGACCTGCCGTAGTGCAGTCACCCAAAACGGATCCGGCAGCCCTGCACGCCCAAGGAGAGTGCGAGCACCTTCCTGCAGGGTCCGGTTGAACCGCTCAGCCACGCCGTTCTGCTGAGGGTTGTAGGGCACTGTAAGCTGATGCTGAATCCCCTTCTTCTTCAGCACCGCCTCAAAAACAGCGCCAATGAACTCTCCCCCGTTGTCAGTGCGGATCACCTTCACTTTGTGTCCGCTCTCCCTTTGAGCTCTCGGCATCCACTCCTTGAGTACAGCCGCTGCCAACCCCCCTTTTGTCTTGAGAGGGTAGACCCACACCGCACGCGTGTGGTCGTCCACAATCGTCAGAAAGTAGCGGCTGCCCGAGAGCGAAGTGGCCCTCGTGGGCCCCACCACGTCCATGTGCACAAGCGCGAGTGGTGCCTTGGCTGGTCCCGTGCTGCTGTTGAACGGGAACTTGGTGAATTTTGTCTCAAGGCACGTAGGGCAGCTCCCAATCTCCTTTGCTGCCCCTTTCACCTCCAGCCCCTTCAAACTCCCATCCTTCACCAACTTTTGCAGCATCGGAATGTTGATGTGGCACAACCTCTCATGCCACGTCTCCCAATCGGCCTCACCACTCCCAGACGAAGCCTTTGCCCATGCAGCTGTCGCATCCACACCAGCGAGCACCTCACCATGAGGCTGCTGTGGCTGCTGCACCTTCTTGACTGCATCTAGGGCCCCAGCAGTTGCTTTAGCCGCTGCCGCTGCCTTTGCCGTTGCTGGTGGTTTCCCATTCCAAGGGATGATGGGCAGCTGCCACAGGTCCTTGATGCAGCTGCTCTTCTCCTCCAAATCCCACAGCAGCAACTTCCCAAGCTTTGCACGGCAGCTCGTTGGGCCAAACGTAACCTTTGCCTTGCTTTTCTGCAGCCGGCGCACAGAGAGGAGGTTAGCGGACAAGCCTTCAACAAGTAGGACATTCCCAAGCCCCACAAGTCCCCCATTGGCTCCCATCACCTTGGCATTCCCAACACCAATCACAGGGAGCAAAGCACCTGAAGCGGCAGCCACAAACTTGATCTTCCCAGGGGGTTTCACCTCGTCAAGCAAATCTGCCCGCGGAGTCATGTGACTTGTGCAACCTGAATCGATCACCCAGTGAGTGAGGGGGTGCATCACAACCTTCCCACCAAAACCCACATCATCCTCACTCCCTTTCACTTCCTCAACCATGAGGAACAACCCAGGGTCAGCTTTACCTTGTGCACCATCACCTTGTGCACCTGAACCTTGCACAGCGCCACCTCGTGCGCGTTCACCACTTGGCGGCTTCATGCCTGGGGGCGCCCATCCCTCAGGCCGGCTGAAACACTTGAACCACGGGTGTCCAGCCTTCTTGCAGTATTAGCACACACCTCCATTCGGGTGCTCCCCCTGCCACCAGAGCTTCCATGCCCCTCGTTGTAGTCACCTCGGCCTCTTCCTCTGCCAAAGCCTCTCCCGCGGCCTCGGCCTCTCCCACCCTCTCTTCCTCTGCTGCCTCCTGCAGCTCCATACCCCTCAGCAGTCTTGTTGGCAGCACCACCTCCCGTGTGGCGCCTGCGGAAGTCCTCCTGCAGGATCTGCTGCCGTAGCCACTCAGGCGTCCACTTGTCCTGCTGAATGTTGTGGGTGGGGATGAGGTTGTCCCATGAGTTGTCGAGCACCGAGATGATCTTGGTGCACTGCTGCATCTCCGACACCTTGCTGCCCGCCGCTGCCATCCTCGCATAGGTGTCCTTGATCTTGTCAAGGACCGGCTTCACATCGTCTCCCGGCCGCATGGAGAGGGCAGCCAGCTCCTTCTCCAATACGATCACCATCGGCAGCGTGTTGGGTTGTACCACATCGCGTAGCAGCTTCCACGCCTTCGGTCCCGAGTCGTCCAGCTCCACTAAGTCCTTGATGTGCTGGAACATATCATTGTTGACCGACTGCAAAATCAAGTCGTACAGCACCGCGCTCTTCTCAATCCACCGATCGCGGGCATCTCCTTCCTCGGGTATCTTCTCCTCTCCCATCGCAATCTTCAGCAGCTTGTAGCGCTTGAAAGCACTCCGCATCCGCCCGCTCCATTCCTCATAGTTGGAGCCGTCCAAAGCCTCGATCTTGGACGGTGGCGGTTCACTCTTCTTCTCAGCTGCTTCTCCACTCATCTCCTCTGCTCCCAATCAGAGGTTTCAGCTCCCCCCTTTGCTGGTCACAATGTAGATCCACAAGATCTTCACAAGTGTCGGCGCCAACGAAATTTCGGCAGAGTTTCCCCTTAGCGGAAGTCACTCCCAACCTCCAGAACTCCACTTAGGCACGCCCACAGGCCATGGTGGGTCTAAGAGGGTCTTCACACTTCAGTAGACTCCCCACAAAGTCCTCAATCAGCTCTGATACCACTTGTTAGAGATTGAGGACGGAGTCTATGAAGATTAGGTGCAGAATTATCACAAAATCGTTGGCTTAGAATTCTGGACAGAAACCGCGATTTCACAAGAAACGCCGTCGACGAAAAGCTAACTGTTAGACTTCCGTCAAACTCGAGTATGATGTAGCTCTAATTGCTACATGATGGGAGGCAGACAGACATGATTGCGAAAGATAGCATCACACAACAGGGTGATGGAAAGCGGGAGAATGGGGCGGGGTGATGGAAGGCGGGAGAATGGGGCGGGGTGATGGAAAGCGGGAGAATGGGGCAGGGTGATGGAAAGCGGGGGAAGGGGCGGGGTGACGGAAAGCGGGAGAATGGGGCGGGTGATGGAAAGCGGGAGAATGGGGCGGGGTGATGGAAAGTGGGAGAATGGGGCGGGGTGATGGAAAGCGGGAGAATGGGGCGGGGTGATGGAAGGAGGGAGAATGGGGCGGGTTGATGGAAAGCGGGAGAATGGGGCGGGGTGATGGAAAGCGAGAGAATGGGGCGGGGTGATGGAAAGCGGGAGAATGGGGCGGGGTGATGGAAGGAGGGAGAATGGGGCGGGGTGATGGAAAGTGGGAGAATGGGGCGGGGTGATGGAAAGCGGGAGAATGGGGCGGGGTGATGGAAGGAGGGAGAATGGGGCGGGGTGATGGAAGGCGGGAGAATGGGACGGGGTGATGGAAAGCGGGAGAATGGGGCGGGGTGATGGAAAGCGGGAGAATGGGGCGGGGTGATGGAAAGCGGGAGAATGGGCGTGGTGATGGAAAGCGGGAGATAATGGGAAGGTGTTGGAAAGCAGGAGAATGGGGCGGGGTGATGGAAAGCTGGAGAATGGGGCGGGGTGATGGAAAGCGGGAGAATGGGGCGGGGTGATGGAAAGCGGGAGAATGGGGCGGGGTGATGGAAAGCGGGAGAATGGGGCGGGGTGATGGAAAGTGGGAGAATGGGGCAGGTGATGAAAGCGGGAGAATGGGGCGGGGTGATGGAAAGCGGGAGAATGGGGCAGGGTGATGGAAAGAGGGAGAATGGGGCGGCATGATGGAAAGCGGAAGAATGGGGCGGGGTATATAAAAGCGGGAGAATGTGGCGGGCGTGAGAATGGGGCGGGGTGATGGAAAGCTGGAGAATAAGGCGGAGTGATGGAAAGCTGGAAAATGGGGCGGGGTGATGGAAATCGGGAGAATGGGGCGGGGTGATGGAAAGCGGGAGAATGGGGCGGGGTGATGGAAAGCGGGAGAATGGGGCGGGGTGATGGAAAGCGGGAGAATGGGGCGGGGTGATGGAAAGCGGAAGAATGGGGCGGGGTGATGAAAAGCGGGAGAATGGGGCGGGGTGATGAAAAGCGGGAGAATGGGGCGGGGTGATGGAAAGCGGGAGAATGGGGCGGGGTGATGGAAAGCGGGAGAAGGGGGCGGGGTGATGGAAAGCGGGAGAATGGGGCCGGGTGATGGAAAGCGGGAGAATGGGGCGGGGTGATGGAAAGCGGGAGAATGGGGCGGGGTGATGGAAAGCGGAAGAATGGGGCGGGGTGATGGAAAGCGGGAGAATTGGGCGGGGTGATGGAAAGCGGGAGAAGGGGGCGGGGTGATGGAAAGCGGGAGAATAGGGCGGGGTGATGGAAGGAGGGAGAATGGGGCGGGGTGATGGAAAGCGGGAGAATGGGGCAGGGTCATGGAGAGCGGGAGAATGGGGCGGGGTGATGGAAAGCGGGAGAATGGTGTGAGTGATGGAATGCGGGAGAATGGGGCGGGGTGATGGAAGGAGGGAGAATGGGGCGGGGTGATGGAAAGCGGGAGAATGGGGCGTGGTCGTGGAAAGCGGGAGAATAAGGCGGGGTGACGGAAAGCGGGAGAATGGGGCGGGGTGGTGGAAAGCGGGAGAATGGGGCGGGGTGATGGAAGGAGGGAGAATGGGGCGGGTTGATGGAAAGCGGGAGAATGGGGCGGGGTGATTGAAAGCGGGAGAATGGGGCGAGGTGATGGAAAGCGGGAGAATGGGGCGGGGTGATGGAAAGCGGGAGAATGGGGCGGGGTGATGGAAATCGGGAGAATGGGGCGGGGTGATGGAAAGTGGGAGAATGGGGCAGGGTGATGGAAAGCGGGAGAATGGGGCGAGGTGATGGAAAGCGGGAGAATGGGGCGGGGCGATGGAAAGCGGGAGAATGGGGCGGGTGATGGAAAGCTCGAGAATTGGGCGGGGTGATGGAAAGCGGGAGAATGGGGCGGGGTGATGGAAGGAGGCAGAATGGGGCGGGGTGATGGAAAGCGGGAGAATGGGGCGGGGTGATGGAAAGCGGGAGAATGGGACGGGGTGATGGAAAGCGGGAGAATGGGGCGGGGTGATGGAAAGCGGGAGAATGGGGCGGGGTGATGGAAAGCGGGAGAATGGGGCGGGGTGATGGAAAGCGGGAGAATGGTGGCGGGTTGATGGAAAGCGGGAGAATGGGGCGGGGTGATGGAAGGCGGGAGAATGGGGCGGGGTGATGGAAAGCGAGAGAATGGGGCGGGGTGATGGAAAGAGGGAGAATAAGGCAGGGTGATGAAAGCGGGAGAATGGGGCGTGGTGATGGAAAGTTGAGAATAAGGCGTGGTGATGGAAAAGGAGAATGGGGCGGGGTGATGGAAAGCGGGAGAATGGGGCGGGGTGATGGAAAGCGGGAGAATGGGGCGTGGTGATGGAAAGCGGGAGAATGGGGATGGGAAGCGGGAGAATGGGGCGGGGTGATTGAAAGTGGGAGAATGGGGCGGGGCGATGAAAAGGGAGAGTTGGGCGGGGTGATGGAAAGCTGGAGAATGGGGCGGGGTGATGGAAAGCGGGAAAATGGGGCGGGGTGATGGAAAGCGGGAGAGAATGGGGCGGGGTGATGGAAGGAGGGAGAATGGGGCGGGTTGATGGAAAGCGGGAGAATGGGGCAGGGTGATGGAAAGCGGGAGAATGGTGCGGGTGATGGAAAGCGGGAGAATGGGGCGGGTGATGGAAAGCGGGAGAATGGGGGGGGGGTGATGGAAGGGGGAGAATGGGGCGGGGTTATGGAAAGCGGGAGAACGGGGCAGGGTGATGGAAAGCAGGAGAATGGGGCGGGGTGATGGAAAGTGGGAGAATGGGGCGGGGTGATGGAAAGTGGGAGAATGGGGCGGGTGATGGAAAGCGGGAGAATGGGGCGGAGTGATGGAAAGCGGGAGAATGGGGCGGGGTGATGGAAAGCAGGAGAATGGGGCGGGTGATGGAAAGCGGGAGAATGGAGCGGGGTGATGGAAAGCGGGAGAATGGGGCGGGTGATGGAAAGCGGAAGAATGGGGCGGGGTGATGGAAAGCGGGAGAAGGGGGCGGGGTGATGGAAGGAGGGAGAATGGGGCGGGGTGATGGAAAGCAGGAGAATAGGCGGGGTGATGGAAAGCGGGAGAATGGGGCGGGGTGATGGAAAGCGGAAGAATGGGGCGGGGTGATGGAAAGCGGGAGAAGGGGGCGGGGTGATGGAAGGAGGGAGAATGGGGCGGGGTGATGGAAAGCGGGAGAATGAGGAGAAGTGATGGAATGCGGGAGAATGGGGCGGGGTGATGGAAGGAGGGAGAATGGGGCGGGGTGATGGTAGGAGGGAGAATGGGGCGGGGTGATGGAAAGCGGGAGAATGGGGCGGGGTGATGGAAAGCGGGAGAATGGGGCGGGGAGATGGAAAGCAGGAGAATGGGGCGGGGTGATGGAAAGCGGGAGAATGGGTCGGGGTGATGGAAAGCGGGAGAATGGGGCGGGTGATGGAAAGCGGGAGAATGAGGCGGGGTGATGGAAAGCGGGAGAATGGGGCGGGGTGATGGAAAGCAGGAGAATGGGGCGGGGTGATAGAAAGCGGGAGAATGGGGCGGGGTGATGGAAAGCGGGAGAATGGGGCGGGGTGATGGAAAGCGGGAGAATGGGGTCCGGGTGATGGAAAGCGGGAGAATGGGGCGGGGTGACGAAAGGAGGGAGAATGGGGCGGAGTGATGGAAAGCGGGAGAATGGGGCGTGGTGATGGAAAGAGGGAGAATGGGGCGGGGTGATGGAAAGAGGGAGAATGGGGCGGGGTGAGGGAAAGCGGGAGAATGGGGCGGGGTGATGGAAAGCGGGAGAATGGGGCGGGGTGATGGAAAGCGGGAGAATGGGGCGGGGTGATGGAAAGCGGGAGAATGGGGCGGGGCGATGGAAGCGGAGAATGGGGCGGTGTGATGGAAAGCGGGTGAATGGGGCGAGGTGATGGAAGCGGGAGAATGGGGCGGGGTGATGGAAGGAGGGAGAATGGGGCGGGGTGATGGAAAGCGGGAGAATGGGGCGGGGTGATGGAAGGAGGGAGAATGGGGCGGGGTGATGGAAAGCTGGAGAAGGGGGGGCGGGGTGATGGAAAGCGGGAGAATGGGGCGGGGTGATGGAAAGCGGGAGAATGGGGCGGGGTGATGGAAAGCGGGAGAATGGGGAGGGGTGATGGAAGGCGGGAGAATGGGGCGGGGTGATGGAAGGAGGGAGAATGGGGCGGGGTGATGGAAAGCGGGAGAATGGGGAGGGGTGATGGAGAGCGGAGAATGGGGCGGGGTGATGGAAAGCGGAAGAATGGGGCGGGGTGATGGAAAGCGGGAGAATGGGGCGGGGTGATGGAAGGAGGGAGAATGGGGCGGGGTGATGGAAGGCGGGAGAATGGGGCGGGGTGATGGAAAGCGGGAGAATGGGGCGTGGTGGTGGAAAGCGGGAGAATAAGGCAGGGTGATGGAAAGCGGAAGAAGGGGGCGGCGTGATGGAAAGTGGGAGAATGGGTCGGGGTGTGGAAAGAGGGAGAATGGGGCGGGGTGATGGAAAGCGGGAAAATGGGGCGGGGTGATGGAAGGAGGGAGAATGGGGCGGGTTGATGGAAAGCGGGAGAATGGGGCAGGGTGATGGAAAGCGGGAGAATGGGGCGGGTTGATGGAAAGCGGGAGAATGGGGCGGGGTGATGGAAAGCGGGAGAATGGGGCGGGGTGATGGAAAGCGGGAGAAGGGGGCGGGGTGATGGAAAGCGGGAGAATGGGGCGGGGTGATGGAATGCGGGAGAATGAGGCGGGGTGATGGAAAGCGGGAGAATGGGGCGGGGTGATGGAAAGCGGGAGAATGGGGCGGGGTGATGGAAAGCGGGAGAATGGGGCGGGGCGATGGAAAGCGGGAGAATGGGGCGGGGCGATGGAAAGCGGGAGAATGGGGCGGGGTGATGGAAAGAGGGAGAATGGGGCGGGGTGATGGAAAGCGGGAGTATGGGGCGGGGTGATGGAAAGCGGGAGAATGGGCCGGGGTGATGGAAAGCGGGAGAATGGGGTGATGGAAAGCGGGAGAATGGGCCGGGGTGATGGAAAGCGGGAGAATGGGGCGGGGTGATAGAAAGCGGGAGAATGGGGCGGGGTGATGGAAAGCGGGAGAATGAGGCGGGGTGATGGAAAGCGGGAGAATGGGGTGGGGTGATGGAAAGCGGGAGAATGGGGCGGGGTGATGGATGGAGGGAGAATGGGGCAGGGTGATGGAAAGCGGGAGAATGGGGCGGTGGTGATGGAAAGTGGCAGAATGGGCGGGGTGATTGAAAGAGGGAGAATGGGGCAGGGTGACGGAAGGAGGGAGAATCGGGCGGGTGATGGAAAGCGAGTGAATGGGGTGGGGTGATGGAAAGCGGGAGAATGGGGCGGGGTGATGGAAAGCGGGAGAATAGGGCGGGGTGATGGAAAGCGGGAGAATGGGGCGGGGTGATAGAAATCTAGAGAATGGGGCGGGGTGATGGAAAGCGGGAGAATGGGGCGGGGTGATGGAAAGCGGGAGAATGGGGCGGGGATGGAAAGCGGGCGAATGGGGCGGGGTGATGGAAAGCGGGAGTATGGGTCCGGGTGATGGAAAGCGGCAGAATGGGGCGGGGTGATGGAAAGCGAGAGAATGGGGCGGGGTGATGGAAAGTGGGAGAATGGGGCGGGGTGATGGAAAGCGGGAGAATGGGGCGGGTGATGGAAAGCGGGAGAATGGGGCGGGGTGATGGAAAGCGGGAGAATGGGGCGGAGTGATGGAAAGCGGGAGAATGGGGTGGGGTGATGGAAAGCGGGAGAATGGGGCGGGGTGATGGAAAGCGGGAGAATGGGGCGGGTGATGAAAACTGGAGAATGAGGCGGGGTGATGGAAAGCGGGAGAATGGGGCGGGGTGATGGAAAGCGGAAGAATGGGGCGGGGTGATGGAAAGCGGGAGAATGGGGTGGGGTGATGGAAAGCAGGAGAATGGGGCGGGGTGATGGAAGGAGGGAGAATGGGGCGGGGTGATGGAAAGCGGGAGAATGGCGCGAGTGATGGAAAGCGGGAGAATGGGGAGGGGTGATGGAAAGCGGGAGAATGGGGCCGGGGGGGGGGTGATGGGAGCGGGAGAATGGGGCGGGGTGATGGAAGGCGGAGAGAAGGGGTGGGGTGATGGAAACGGGAGAATGGGGCGTGGGTGATGGAAGGAGGGAGAATGGGGCAGGGTGATGAAGGAGGGAGAATGTGGCAGGGTGATGGAAAGCGGGAGAATGGGGCGGGGTGATGGAAAGCGGGAGAATGGGGCGGGGTGATGGAAAGCGGGAGAATGGGGCGGTGTTATAGAAAGCGGGAGAATGGGGCGGGGTGATGGAAAGCGGTGAATGGGGTGGGGTTATGGAAAGCGGGAGAATGGGGCGAGGTGATGGAAGCAGGGAGAATGGGGCGGGTGATGGAAGGAGGGAGAATGGGGCGGGGTGATGGAAAGCGCGGAGAATGGGGCAGGGTGATGGAAGGGGAGAATGGGGCGGGCATGATGGAAAGCGGAAGAATGGGGCGGGGTGATGGAAAGCGGGAGAATGTGGCGGGCGTGAGAATGGGGCGGGGTGATGGAAAGCTGGAGAATAAGGCGGAGTGATGGAAAGCTGGAAAATGGGGGGGGTGATGGAAACGGGAGAATGGGGCGGGGTGATGGAAAGCGGGAGAATGGGGCGGGGTGATGGAAAGCGGGAGAATGGGGAGGGGTGATGGAAAGCGGGAGAATAAGGCAGGGTGATGGAAAGCGGGAGAATGGGGCGGGTGATGGAAAGCGGGAGAATGGGGCAGGGTGATGGAAGGAGGGAGAATGGGGCGGGGTGATGGAAAGCGGGAGAATGGGGCGGGGTGATGGAAAGCGGGAGAATGGGGCGGGGTGATGGAAAGCGGGAGAATGGGGCGGGCTGATGGAAAGCATGAGAATGGGGTGGATGGTGGAAAGCGGGAGAATGGGGCGGGGTGATGGAAAGCGGGAGAATGGGGCGGGGTGATGGAAATCGGGAGAATGGGGCGGGGTGATGGAAAGCGGGAGAATGGGGCGGGGTGATGGAAAGCGGGAGAATGGGGCGGGGTGATGGAAAGCGGGAGAATGGGGCGGGGTGATGGAAGGCGGGAGAATGGGGCGGGTGATGGAAAGCGGGAGAATGGGGCGGTGTGATGGAAAGCGGGAGAATGGGGCGGGGTGATGAAAAGCGGGAGAATGGGGCGAGGTGATGGAAAGCGGGAGAATGGGGCGGGGTGATGGAAGGCGGGAGAATGGGGCGGGGTGATGGAAAGCGGGAGAATGGGGCGGGGTGATGGAAAGCGGGAGAATGGGGCGGGGTGATGGAAAGCGGGAGAATGGGGCGGGGTGATGGAAAGCGGGAGAATGGGGCGGGTGATGGAAAGCGGGAGAATGGGGCGGGGTGATGGAAAGCGGGAGAATGGGGCGGGGTGATGGAAAGCGGGAGAATGGGGCGGGGTGATGGAAAGCGGGAGAATGGGTCGGGGTGATGGAAAGCGGGAGAATGGGGCGGGGTGATGGAAAGCGGGAGAATGGGGCAGGGTGATGGAAAGAGGGAGAATGGGGCAGGGTGATGGAAATCGGGGAGGGGGGGGGGGTGATGGAAAGCGGGAGAATGGGGCGGGGTGATGGAAAGCGGGAGAATGGGGCGGGGTGATGGAAGGCGGGAGAATGGGGCGGGGTGATGGAAAGCGGGAGAATGGGGCGGGGTGATGGAAAGAGGGAGAATGGGGCGGGGTGATGGAAAGCGGGAGAATAGGGCGGGGTGATGGAAAGAGGGAGAATGGGGCGGGTGATGGAAAGCGGGAGAATGGGGCGGGGTGATGGAAAGCGGGAGAATGGGGCGGGTGATGGAAAGCGGGAGAATGGGACGGGGTGATGGAAAGCGGGAGAATGGGGCGGGGTGATGGAAAGCGGGAGAATGGGGCGGGGTGATGGAAGGCGGGAGAATGGGGCGGGGTGATGGAAGGCGGGAGAATGGGGCGGGGTGATGGAAAGCGGGAGAATGGGGAGGGGTGATGGAAAGCGGGAGAATGGGGAGGGGTGATGGAGAGCGGGAGAATGGGGCGGGGTGATGGAAAGCGGGAGAATGGGGCGGGGTGATGGAAAGCGGAAGAATGGGGCGGGGTGATGGAAAGAGGGAGAATGGGGCAGGGTGATGGAAAGCGGGAGAATGGGCCGGGGTGATGGAAAGCGGGAGAATGGGGCGGGGTGATGGAAAGCGGGAGAATTGGGGGCGGGTGTATAGAAAGCGGGAGAATGGGGCGGGTGATGGAAAGCGAGAGAATGGGGCGGGGTGATGGAAAGCGGGAGAATGGGGCGGGGTGATGGAAGGAGGGAGAATGGGGCGGGGTGATGGAAGGAGGGAGAATGGGGCGGGGTGATGGAAAGCGGGAGAATGGGGCGGGGTGATGGAAAGGGAGAATGGGGCGGGGTGATGGAAAGCGGGAGAATGGGGCGGGGTGATGGAAAGCGGGAGAATGGGGCGGGTGATGGAAGGAGGGAGAATGGGGCGGGGTGATGGAAAGCGGGAGAATGGGGCGGGGTGATGGAAAGCGGGAGAATGGGGAGGGGTGATGGAAAGCGGGAGAATGGGGCGGGGTGATGGAAAGCGGGAGAATGGGGCGGGTTGATGGAAAGCGGGAGAATGGGGCAGGGTGATGGAAAGAGGGAGAATGGGCCGGGGTGATGGAAAGCGGGAGAATGGGGCGGGGTGATGGAAAGCGGGAGAATGGGGCGGGGTGATGGAAAGCGGAAGAATGGGGCGGGGTGATGGAAAGCGGGAGAATGGGGCGGGGTGATGGAAAGCGGGAGAATGGGGCGGGGTGATGGAAAGCGGGAGAATGGGGCGGGGTGATGGAAAGCGGGAGAATGGGGCGGGTGATGGAAAGCGGGAGAATGGGGCGGGGTGATGGAAAGCGGGAGAATGGGGCGGGGTGATGGAAAGCGGGAGAATGGGGCGGGGTGATGGAAGGAGGGAGAATGGGGCCGGGTGATGGAAAGCGGGAGAATGGGGCGGGGTGATGGAAAGCGGGAGAATGGGGCGGGGTGATGGAAGGAGGGAGAATGGGGCAGGGTGATGGAAAGCGGGAGAATGGGGCGGGTGATGGAAAGCGGGAGAATGGGGCGGGGTGATGAAAAGCGGGAGAATGGGGCGGGGTGATGGAAAGCGGGAGAATGGGGCGGGGTGATGGAAAGCGGAAGAATGGGGCGGGGTGATGGAAAGCGGGAGAATGGGGCGGGGTGATGGAAAGCGGGAGAATGGGGCGGGGTGATGGAAAGCGGGAGAATGGGGCGGGTGATGGAAAGCGGGAGAATGGGGCGGGATGATGGAAAGCAGGAGAATGGGGCGGGGTGATGGAAGGAGGGAGAATGGGGCGGGGTGATGGAAAGCGGGAGAATGGGGCGGGGTGATGGAAAGCGGGAGAATGGGGCGGGGTGATGGAAAGCGGGAGAATGGGGCGGGGTGATGGAAAGCGGGAGAATGGAGTGGGGTGATGGAAAGCGGGAGAATGGGGCGGAGTGATGGAAAGCGGGGGAATGGGGCGGGTGATGGAAAGCGGGAGAATGGGGCGGGGTGATGGAAGGAGGGAGAATGGGGCGGGGTGATGGAAAGCGGGAGAATGGGGCGGGGTGATGGAAAGCGGGAGAATGGGGCGGGGTGATGGAAAACGGGAGAATGGGGCGGGGTGATGGAAAGCGGGAGAATGGGGCGGGGTGGTGGAAAGGCGGGAGAATGGGGCGGGGTGATGGAAAGCGGGAGAATGGGGCGGGGTGATGGAAAGCGGGAGAATGGGGCGGGATGATGGAAAGCGGGAGAATGGGGCGGGGTGATGGAAAGCGGGAGAGGGGCGGGGTGATGGAAATTGGGAGAATGGGGCGGGGTGATGGAAAGCGGGAGAATGGGGCGGGGTGATGGAAAGCGGGAGAATGGGGCGGAGTGATGGAAAGCGGGAGAATGGGGCGGGGTGATGGAAAGCAGGAGAATGGGGCGGGGTGATGGAAAGCGGGAGAATGGGGCGGGGTGATGGAAAGCGGGAGAATGGGGCGGGGTGATGGAAAGCAGGAGAATGGGGCGGGGTGATGGAAAGCGGGAGAATGGGGCGGGGTGATGGAAAGCGGGAGAATGGGGCAGGGTGATGGAAAGCGGGAGAATGGGGCGGGGTGATGGAAAGCGGGAGAATGGGGCAGGGTGATGGAAAGCGGGAGAATGGGGCGGGGTGATGGAAAGCGGGAGAATGGGGCGGGGTGATGGAAGGAGGGAGAATGGGGCAGGGTGATGGAAAGCGGGAGAATGGGGCGGGGTGATGGAAAGCGGAAGAATGGGGCGGGGTGATGAGAAGTGGGAGAATGGGGCAGGGTGATGGAAAGCGGGAGAATGGGCGGGTTGATGGAAAGCGGGAGAATGGGGCGGGGCGATGGAAAGCGGGAGAATGGGGCTGGGTGATGGAAAGCGGAAGAATGGGGCGGGGTGATGGAAAGCGGGAGAATGGGGCGGGGTGATGAAAAGCGGGAGAATGGGGCGG